>JAOQMP010000001.1:15723994-15740595 GCA_027563575.1 Erythroxylum pedicellare
CTCATTATTTCATTTTTAAAATTTTACTTTCTTAACTTACAGTAATTTAGTGGGACTAATTTGAAAAAGATAATCTAGAATTATAAAAGTTTGCAATTCAAATGAGTGTACTTGCATGTGAAAAAAATTGAAGCACATTCCTGCACTCTAGATCTTCTCTCACGTATCCCTTGCCTAAACAGAACAAGTGGCAGCTAAGTACATTCTAGGTAAAAATGCTCAACAATAGCCATCTTTACAAAGACAGTGTAATTACCAGTCGAACGAAACAACCATTACCTGTTGATGCAAATGTTTCAATTGCAAAAAATTCACCTTCCTCCATTTTTGTCTGCTCCCCGCCTTTAACTATAGGAACAGATTTTCCAGCGTGGATCTGATAGCGGCCAATACTATGTCCGTTTAAGTTTCGGATACTTTTAACTGCCAACCAAAAGCAAGTCAATGAAGCATGCAGAACAAAGGTTATATTGGCACGTTTGTGATGCTATCAAGAGAAAATCGTTATTCAATAAGGAAATAAGACAAGCCTTCAGAAGTGCATGTTTCGGAACATATATGTAAGACAAAAGAATATCCCTTCTCCTTCAAACACAACTCAAACAACTTAGTGACATCGCAGGTACATATTTTGTCAAACCCTTGAGGGAAAGAATTAAATTTGATTAAGCCTCAGAAGGAAAAAATCCTTTCACTACCAAAAACATATTAACATTTCCAGTGAACATAGCTGAACAATCACAGGACGGAGAGACACATAACAGTGCAGGAAAAAGGCTAAATTATCAATAGGAATGCAAATCACGATGATTGGCTTGGAGGAGGATGACCTTCAACTCAAGCCCTATGGTCTCAAGACACCGGGAAAGAAAACATAACAATAGGTCATTATAAGTATGATATAAAACTCCCAATAAGTATAAAACAATACTATTTTATAACATAACACTTAAAGGTTCTTATGAATGTGAAGTGAATTATGAAGAGCACAAAGAGCTTTACGGACATTTTGACATAGTTCACTGCAATAGCACTGGTAACGGCTATAAACAATAACATTGGATTCTGGTAGCAACTATCATTCATCTACATTGGTGAAACAAACAACTAGGTATGCAGCCCAAGATCAAATGGAGTTGAACATAAATAAAAACTTGTATGGACTGAAGTAGGAACCAACACTAAATATTGGACAAACACAAACAATACATGTATACGATGGAAAGGCTGTTAACATAGTACCAGGATACACTTTTCCATTAATTTCAACCTCATAAGATTCCATGACCTCTTGGATGGCGGCACCAACATCACAAAGACGCACATCAATTCCAGATTCCTAAGCAATAAAAGGATAATCACTGAATTGTCATTTTGGTCAACCCATGATGCGTAAAAAGCTTTTTACAGGAGGTAACGTTCCAGTGACAGAAGGGAAATTTTAACGCCAATAATTTGTACCGGAGTATCACATAAACATATATGAATTATTATAGATTGGTGCATTTTGTACATTCTTAATAGTCTAAATATTTTCTAATACTTCATATCTTCAACCGAAGAAATTGAAATGAAAAATGTTTAGAAAACATCAGAAAAGAGTAGTGAATGGAGAGTGAGAGTAGGTGGATTTGGCTTTCAATTATGATTGCAATGCTAGATATTTATGCAGCTCATCCACTGTTTAAGATCCCGGCAGAAGTGCATGAAGGATCTAACTCGATGCATGCAAAGATATGCGTAAAATTATACATAAAAAATTTCCTTACTGCATAACCATTACAATAAAAAATTTCCTTACTGCATAACCATTACAAATCCTACTTGGGAAATCTCCTAGCTAATCCCAAAACCAATTTTAAGAAAAAATAGAACTCCCCAAGAAAATTACAGTCAAATTATACATACAAAAGTCAGCCATAAGATGAACTCACCTTCACCCAAGACGAGTCTAGTGGATTAAAACTAGGAATTGGATGCAAGCATTTCTTACAAAAGGTCACATCCCAATGATAATAGGAAGATAGAATAGCTGAATAGGATTAAAAGTTCAACACCTTGATACCGGTATTAGTTGCTTCCCGTGACGCTGCAAGCAGTGGATCAAACATAGGATTGAAAGCCACAGTGAAAGCACAGTCCACAATGTAACCTGTAAATTGAATTGGCACCCATTTCTGATAAGGTTCCCAACCCAAAAACATACCAGCATATTCCCTAAAAGTTCAATCAACAAATTCAACATTTGGTAAAAGAGTCACTACCATCAATATGGGTTCCAAAATCCAACTTCATCACATCATCATATTGAAGAACAGTCTTATCCCCACTATTTGGGGTCCAATGTGCAGCAACCCTGATAACAGGAATGAGTTTTCGACGAAAATGAAGCAACAAAATCAAGAGGATTAGGATTCATAAAACCCTCCAAAGATGTAAGTAACATTTACCAGTTAAGAGAGCATCCAGTAGGGAAAGCAATGCCTGCTTGCAAACCATTTTCTGATATTAGCTTACGAACTGTGTTCTCCAAGGTCTCACAAAGGTCAGTCATTAACATTCCAGGCTTCATAATGCTTCTCATGTACTTCCTCACCTGATACAAGCAGGAAATTTTATTAGATGACATAATTCATCAAGCAGCAGAACAGCCATTGCATCAAACCATTACCAACCTGCCGATGAACTTCTGCCGCTTGGCGAACTGAATTGTACATCGGTTTTTCAAGACGTTCCAACCCTCTCTTCTCTTCAGAAGTAGTCCTCCATAAATTACTGAAAAAATTCAAGGAAATTGTCGGCATAAGCATTGACAAAATCTGAGGCAGCACATATTGAAAGGTATATACTAATAGTATCCTAACACTTTAAGGGGACAGAAAGATAGATGCTACACTGAAACCCTCAAAATGTGAACTTTAACCTGCATTGCATTGTACAACATCAATTAATGACCAGAAATATATTTATATCACGAGGAATATTGATCTTGTCTAACACTCGGCTTTTCAAGAAGCACCAGAACTCAAGTGAACAAAGAGGACATCATTTTGACACAAAAGAAAAGTAACAGAAAGAAGTAATGATAATGCAGCAGTATCATTATTCTCCATGCATTGGACCAAAGTTAAAGAGCTTATACTCACTCATCTTTGTATTGTTGAATTTCACCTTCAGGAAAGTCCCCGGAAGGAAAAAGCTCCTTAACAGGAATAGAGGGTGGATCAGTTTGCTGAGGCAATTCTTTCTTCTTCCTGCAGATGATTGTAAGAGAGACATCATTGACTAAAGGCTGAATGATGTGTAATGATTGGAATATCTATCCCAGAAAGAAGTTCTCACTTGCTTTTATTTTTCTTCTTTTTCTTCTTTGAAACTTCTGGAAGAAAAAATTAAATATAAAAATGCATATATTAGTGCTAAAATTACTAAATAACTCCATTATAGCAAGTTGAATGCCATTAATGCTTGCAGATCTCAATTAATTGTGAAATAGGGGAAGGAACCACCTTTGTTTTCATCATCATCCTTCTGCATGGCAGAGGAAACTTCTGATGAATCATCATTCTCATTGCTAATTGAAGGTTCTTCCTCCCCATTTTCTTCTTCTGTCCCATTTTCTTTACCAGGGACTTGTGGATTCAACTTTTCTTCTTCCATTGATAGAGAACTGTTTGCAACAGAAAAAAATGCCAATGGTCGTAAGTATTCAAATACATATTTACACATGAAATGAGTATCGAAGCTTTGAATCAGTTCATCAAACGTAACATTGTGATGATTAACTAACAACGATGACGTTAAAAGAAAATTAAAAAAAACGTAAAAAAAAATCGAACTTATCCCGAAAGAAAAATGGAAGTTTTCAGTAAACTTAAGGAATTTCTCTCCGTTCTCTACTTGTTTTCTAATACAAACTAAAAGCATACCAATTCCAGGCAATTTTGATCAATAAAGTTGCCGTATTTCAACTAATTTTCTGATTCCAAAGAGCTACATAACGAAACAAACAAAGAGAACACCTAAATAGAAGACATGCCACAGAGAGAAAGCGAGTAGAGAAACGAAGCCCTGTTAGAGTACAAAACAATCAAACAAAGGAAATCAAAGAGATCTGGGGGAAAAAAGGACATATTGAGTGCGGTGTTTTACCTGGAAAAAGCTAACGAAGCCAAGAAAAGTCAAGAAAAAGGGAAAATTCTTCTCCTCCTCTCTATTGCGAGCGGAGTCAGCAGGAAAAACCCTCGGTCACATTTACGAACGACAACAGCCCAGCCGCAGGTTACAAAGAGCCCATCCAGCAAGAAGTAAAAGAGCCCATTCTACCTTTGTTTCTTCTAGATTTTGGACTTTGAAAATCAAAGCCCGCTAGCCATTGAACCTTCCATCTCAGAATCACAAACAAAGATCATTTCTTTCTCTCTAAACTGAGGCTGTGGTTTAGAGTAAAATTTTTACTAGAAATGATTTACAGTGTAATAAAATATAAATAAATATGATATTAAAAATTATTATTTAAAACGGACAAATAAAATATTATTTAAATAATATAATATATCATTTCTTAAATTAAAAATTTAATAAAATATTATTCCATTAATAACGCCATCTTCCGTCTTATCCCAGTGGTAAACCTTGTCCGATGGAGAAATTATGAAGCCATCAAATTGTAATTTCTGAGCGAGCTTTCATTTTGCTCTCCTCTGAAGTTTTTCTTTTTAAATGTTCAATTACTTCATAGATTTTGAAAGTGTGGGTTATTGTTAAGCTCTAATCATGGCTCTATAGAGCTAGTTTGTATCTTGGGCGGGTAGTTTAAATCTTTTGCTGATAAATTCCCCAACCGACTTAGTTTATAGCGGTTGTAGTTGCTACTTTGTCTTTATTTTTACGCTACTGCATTCATTAGGTAATCCAAATTGAAAATATGAAAAGGGTTTGTTCCATTTTTCAATGATATAGTCAATGGAATTGCTGTGTGTAATTTTCTAGAGAAGAAGCAGCTTTGTTGATGTGAACCAGTTTGCTTAAATCTAATTGGAATCTGAATGCCTGCTACTGGAGTTCAAGTTAAAGAGTTTGATTGAGCTAAAGATGGATTGTTTTATTGTCTTTCCATGACGTACTCATTGGGCTTTTTTAGTATGGTTACTCTTCAATATTCTGCTTTCCAGGAAAGAGACTTTTCAGTTCCAAACAAAAAGAAAGCCTGCAAAATGGAGAAACTGAAATCTTTGATTCCAAACAATCTTAAACGGTTGGTGGCAGATAGCAGTGCTGATGATCTTCCTTCAACATCGTCTTCTCTTCTTGACTTCGTCCTGAATTTGCCACAATTCCAGGAAGTTAATATCGCCTAGTAATCTTTTTAAATTTTCTTTTCTATGTAGAGAGTGAAACCTGTGGTTTTTGAAATCTTATCCTTAATATGGCCCCTTGCCTCATTATGAACCTTTTGGGTATTTTTAGATGATTAAAGATCTGACAGATCCAGAAACTGCTCTTTGTACAAAGAGTAAGGATGCTGCTTTGGAATCAAAACAAAAGGGCAACCAAAGCTTTTCAAGTGGAGATTATAAGACAGCTTTGCATTGCTATTCTCAGGTACTTCTTTAGGTCGTTTTCATTTTCTTTTCAGTTTAGCAAACTTCATCTTTTACAGTAGTCTATCGACCTTATTACATTTTGCAGATTTGGACCTTCCTTATTATGTTTTACATCTGCAAATTTGCTTTTTTCCTAGGGTTAACCATGACTAGGTTACTTCACAAAATCAAGATTACCTTTCTATGAGGGCTTAAAGAAATTATTTTGTGGGCAATTAGTAATTCAAAACTGGAAATATGTGAAAATGGAATTTAGATTACAATAGATTCTGCTCAAACTTTTACCAGTTCTCTGTTCGATGGATTGACCACTGTTGTTTTCGGCCCTTAACTGTTTGCCCTGTGATCTCGAGAAAACATGCATTATTACTGGATAATTATTATGACCAATTGTGGTACGTTCTGAGCACTGGTATAAAGAGGAGGCTGTGAATTAAATTAGGAGTAAACAAAGTGCCTCCTAAAAATTAACAAGAGAAAGATCTTTTTACTGATAAACATGGGATGATCACCAGGAGGCTATTCAATCCTTGTTAGTTATCGTTTGTTTGCAGACAAGGTAAAAGTTTAACCGTGCTTTCTCTTCTTTACATTGCTATTCAATCAATCAAGATAGGCACTACGTGTAGCTCCAATTTCTGCTGCTGATATGGACAAGAATCTGGTTGCAACACTGTATCTAAACCGGGCTTCTTCACTGCATGTGAGTTTTTCTTTTTTCCTTACCTTCTCATAAAGGAGACAGCTTTTGTTTTCTTCCATTATTATTTCTATTTTTCTTTTTCTTTTTTCTTTGGTGGGTGGGGAGGGTGTAGGGCGAATGAGAATAAATGCCGGCTAATTCTATGACTATGTACGGGTATAACAGATCATATGTTTTTGAAATTGTTATAAAAAAAAAAGGAATGTGCTATGTTGAGTCATTTTGTATCACTGGGTTTTCTGTGGACTCTAAATCAAAAGATTTGTGCGTTTCTCTAGAAAATAGGTCTCCTAATAGAGTGTATTCGAGATTGCAGCCGGGCCATTCAAATTTCTCCAAACTATTCGAAGGTGATAGATATGATCTTTTCTTGTTCTAATTTTGCTATTTCTCCCCTTATGCTTCTGGCAGGTTTTTGCCTTTTGTGTTGCTAGATTTGTACTGTCATCTGTTTGCCACTGTTCATCAAAATCTAGTCCAGGGAAAAGACGCTTCCAATCCCATGAAATTTCATGATGGAAATGGTTTATCTTAATTTTGGAGACAAACACAAAAGCAAAAACAAAAGGAAAAAGAAAAGGGGATTGGGGTAAAACCTTGCTTTCAATTCCCTAATCTTTACTGGTAGATCTGCTCCAAACTTGCAGTAATTATGTTATCTCTCATCCCTATGTCTGTTTCACAAATTTTAAAGAGCATTTTCTGTTGCTAGTATTATAATTTGAACTAGCTTGTGCCCTCTCCAGAGTGTCTTACTTCTACATTGCAGGCATGGTACAGAAGGGGAAAGGCCAATGCTGCTTTAGGAGATCATAAAAATGCAGTCCATGATATGAACATGGCTAAAAGTTTTGAGTCATCATTGAGTGGAAAGAGGCAGATAGAAAGTGAGCTAAAGATTATTTTGCAAAATTATCAGTGCACAAGCAATAAGCAAGTTCAGCTTGGTGAGGACAATTTGAGAAGTTTTGGTAAGAGACTATCCTTACCATTCTTCTTCTTTCCTTACATCCTGGTATAGAATATTTTAAAGTTAGGCTCGAGCATTTTGTTCCCTAAATAAAAACCCTCTGTTTGTTGTAATTTTTTGCTCATTTTTATCCCTATTTTAGTTCTTGTTATTCTCTAACCCTATTCCATTTCTGATATGGCTTATAATCTCATTCTCTGCTTTCAAGAGTTTAGGATTGTATGATCTTGGTATGATTTTAATGAAAGTAGGCATCTGTATCTGCTTTACACTGCCAAGATGTAAGTTCGAAATGAATGATCTATCGATATTTTTTGACAGATGACTTGCAGCAAAAAAAGTTAGTACATGTTACCACGCCAGGTAAAGGAAGGGGCATTGCTTCCTGCACTGATATTCCTCCAGCGTCCTTGATTCATATGGAAGAACCTTACGTTTTGGTATGACCATCACCATGAATTGTTTGTTATGTAAATGCTCTTTTACTTGGTAGATTTTCCATGTGTAGTTTTCAAATATGCTTTTACTGGATACTTAAGTTGAAAAATCTTTTGTGATCAAGATCCAAGCTGCATAAAGTTAGAGTTTTTGCCGCTGCATGTAGATAAGGCCTTTTTACCAGTTCACCTAAGGGCACAGTCATCTGAACCACTGTATATTATACTCTTTCATGAACAGATCATTTATGAACAACAACAATAAAAATCTTTCTTAGCTGAAGGTTTTGCATAGATTCATTTTCATTGGGCCTTGTGCTGATTTGGGTTGGATAACTTGAAGAGTGACAATCTCTGTGTGCAGATTGTTATCCTCAGGATGCTCTTTATGAGGGCTACTCTTGCATTAGTCATCATTCACTATACTTTATAGCTGCTATCTTGATGCATCTGCATGCATTTGTGCAATGAGGGGCATAGAGTGGCTTAGCTTTCTCATTTACAGATGATATTGAAGAGTTGCTGTGAGACACATTGTCATTACTGCTTAAATGAACTGCCAGCTGATGTGGTCCCTTGTACATCTTGTTCTATACCACTATACTGCTCGGAGCGTTGCCAACTGCAAGCTGGAGGCGAGACACTCAGTAGCTATCAAAAGAGAGATGGAAGTGATGGCAGTCAAAACTACAAGCTTAGAGAGTCGATTGTGGAGGATGTCTTATGCAGTTTTTCCAACTTTGATGATAAATGCTTTCCAGAACACAGGCACGAATGTTTAGGAGTGCACTGGCCTGCAATTTTGCCAACTGATATAGTTTTGGCTGGTCGAATAATTGCAAAATTTTTATATCAAAATAGAGTTGACAAGGAGGCTAACCTTCAAAGGATTCTAGTATATTTTGTAACCACTTGTTATGAGTTGCTTCACAGCTTTTCTGTGTGAGGATTTAACATTCTAGCCTGTGGTCTTTCAGGATCTTTCTCACAATTATTCACAAATCAGTCCTGAAGGCAAGTTGGAATTACATATATATGCCATTGTGTTGGTATACTGTCTTCAATGTTCACTTGGGATTGTTCTTCCAATAAATGGAATCTCAACATCAGAGGTTGGACCCACCTTTCTCTCTTTGGTGTGCGTGTGGGGGTTTGCATGCAATCATTTTATGATAATACTTCTTTTGCTTATTGGCGTCTATATCATTCCAATAGCTTTAAATTGCTTAAGTTGTTCATGTGTTTAAAATGTTTTCCACTTAATTCACATCCTTATCTTAGTAATTTGTCATTGTTTGTTCCTTCTTAGTTATTCATGAAGACAAGCATTGAAACACTATATCAATCTCATTATTGCTACTTCATCTCCATCTGTCTTGAGGTCTATTGATTTTCTGTTTGTAGATTGTCATCCTTTTATCTCAAATCAGGGTGAATAGTGTGGCAGTTGTACGCATGAGATCTGCTAATGTGCTAGGCTCATCAGATCAATGGGGTTCTTATGTTCCAATAAGAGATGCATCAACTTATAATGTGGAACAGGTTCATGTTTATGCTACAATTTCTTTCCTTTGATTAGCCTAGTCACCATGTGGATTTGTTGATTCCACACTTACCAAACACATTTAATCTGTGTTGGCTTTTTCATCAGAACGTGCTTTTTCTGCCAATGTAAATAAGTTTATTCATTCATCTAACTTGGATTGATTACTTTTTTCTAGGTCAAAGTGGGTCAAGCTATTTATACTGTTGGTAGTTTATTCAATCATTCTTGCCGGCCAAATATTCATTCTTATTTCCTTTCACGCACTCTCTTCATACGAACAACAGAACTCGTTGAAACAGGCTGTCCTCTTGAATTATCATATGGCCCTCAGGTATTCCTAGTTTTAACATTAAAAATCATAACTAGATCGCTTGATGGGAATATGTGATGTTCATTCATTCATCCAAAGAGTACACATGGCTGCACTACACTGTTATAGGAGGGACAACATGAAGTAAAAGAATTGTCATGTTATACGTTTCTACTTCTAGTGCTAGCAAGTCTAATGCATGGATATTTGAAATAATAAAATACTGTTCTGTTGAACAGGTTGGGCAGTTTGACTGCAAAGAGCGTGTTAAATTTCTGGAAGATAAGTATTCATTCCGATGCCAGTGCCCTGGATGTTCAGAGCTAAATGTGCCCGACCTTGTTCTAAATGCTTTTCACTGTGCCCATCCTAATTGCTCTGGTGTAGTTTTGGACAGTAGTCACATCGGTTTTGAAATGAGCAAGTTTAAGAATTTCATAGCTCGAAACTTGGGGAGACCTCAATTGCAGGTATTGCTTCTGCACCATCTTTGAAACTCTGGCATGCTGTTGATATGACGATGCTGTTGCTTCCCAGGAAGTTTTGGTTGAGGAGGCAATGATTTAGCAGTTAATTGGGATTGACTTGTTTGCATGAATCTTGACAATTTCCAGATGACACTACATTCTTAACTCAGGTTTATAGCCCTGCTTCTTCCTAAATTTGTTGATCTTACCAGGTTGACAAGCTTAGTAACATTAATGTCAATGACTTGGCTGCCCGTGTTCTTGAGCAAGACAGTACTTACCTTTGTGTTAATCCTGAGTATTGTTTGAAGTGTGGTCTTCATTGTGATTTAATAGCTTCTGAGGAAGCTGCAAACAAAACTCAGGTTTATTTTCGAAGGTATATGATATCTCCAAACCTTGCATTTGACGTTTGAGTACAAAATCTACACGTTCTGCGAAAAGAGCAACACTTTTTGAACTTGGGAATATACCTTGATTATAATGCACAAGTGCTTAATTCATGGCAGGTTGCAAGATGCAACGTTGTCCAAGGAAATTTCGAGCTCTGTCCTTTCAGATGCTTTAAGAGCTCTTGCTGTTCTAAGATCAGTATTAAATGCTTATAACAAACGCATTGCAGAAGTGAGTATGATTACAGCGAGGAACTCTGCTTCTTAAATTGTAGGGTTTAACTTTAAAAGATGCACTTACTTTTTTCATCATTCCTCTCTTTATCATTTTCCATACTGCAGCTTAACCTACTATTCTATTATTCACTTCTCTGTATCATCCCAGGAAAAGTAAAGAAGGAACTTAACCTCTTTATTTAGTCCAATTTAGATTGTTCTCTTCTATATTTGGCATGAATGTTGATTGCGTCAGTAGTATCCATGAATAAACATTTGCAGATGGAAGATAATCTTGCAAAAGCATTTTGTTTGGCTGGAGACATGGAATCTGCGAGGGAGCATTGTGAAGCATCAATCAAGGTAAACAAATTTTTTACCTACTGTTTAGAAATAGTTTCTCTACTAATCAAGGGTAAGGTTGTATACTATTGGACCTTTCTAGGCCTCACGTTTGAGAGGGATTTTTACTGACTTGCTGTTGTTGTTACACTTTGACCTATTGTAATATATGGATATCAATTTAGGTCCCACATATTTCCCTAAAGTATCCCTCTAATTGCCAAAACAGTATTTTAAAGTATGCAACTTCAAAACATCAACAGACTGCTTGCACAAGTTTTATCCTGTAAATTGCTCGAGTTCTTGGATTATATAAGAATAGTTACCTCTTGATTTTAGATTTGAGTCAATTATTTTTTTCATGTTACATGTTTTTTTTTATTCTATCCGGTGAAAGAGTGATCTTTGCCTTTGAATGCCTTGGTTTTGATAAAAATTCAGATTCTTGAAATGCTGTATGGTGCTGATCACATTGTCATCGGACATGAATTGCTCAAGCTTTCAACCATTCTGCTCTGCATGAATGACATCTCCGTTGAAGACAGCATTAACCGGGTGGAGTTGATATTTAGGAAGTATTACGGTTCACATTTATTTCTTATTTTCCCGTATCTGAAAGATCTAAAAGAAGAAGCTTGCAAATTTAGTTTAGTAAAATAGCTTTAGTAAATGTACGAGTATCTATCATGTAGGAAGTCAGGTAAGTGCACAAGGATGAAGGATGATTGTAAATGTTTACACTCCGATGTGGGGAAAAAATTTGCCACTTTGAGCAATGCTTTACGATTTCCAAATAGAATGCCAAAATTTCCATCGTCATCTTGCTGCAATTGGGAATCTTACAACTTTAGTGATGCTTGTCTGGTGGAATATCAATGAGTTCAGTGATATTTAAGATGAATTTAAAAAATAAAGAAGGAAGAATTGCTAACTCCAAATAATTTATTATTGCTTAAACGATTTCGTCGTTTTGTATTAAAATTACAATTCGAATTCTAAATCCATGATAAAGGTTACTGTTTTGTAAGCATTATGGCAAACAAAGTTACGAATGCTATTTCAATGCTAAAGTGCTAATTCCTTTCTTACAATATCTGCTAAAAGAAAGTAAAATGAGTCATCACACACAAAAAGACAAGCGCATGAAGCATATTAAACCAACGGAACGTACATGATATGGACTAAACTAAAAAGGAAGAAATAGATTGACAGAGAAGGGAGACTAGAATAAAGAAAAGAATATTTCATTGATAATATTCCAATCAATGCCCAAAACTTCTCAAGTCACGCTTGAATAACAGCAGTTGCCTTTTTAGAAATGCAGAAAATGACAAAGGACAAAAATAACAGACTATTCTAATTAACTGCGTAACAAACAAGTAAAAGCTAATGATATAGAATTGTCAATACGCAGCATTGCGACTTTTTTAATTCTTTAAGACGCAACTTCAAATTATCAATAATCGGGTGGGTTTTCCTTGTCCACAAGGAAATATGCTGGAAATCGAAGTTAAAGCGTATTTCCAGGTAGCCTCAACTGGTGATTGAACCTGCCAATCGATTAGGAATTGAGTAGCAGCAACATGTTTTCGTTTCACCGTTCGATGCTCCAATATAGTTTGGGGGTAAATGGTAGAATGGTGAGAGAGTGGAAATGTTGGCGAGGCGTGGAGATTAGCATGAACTGATTTCACAAGGGATACATCGAAGACATCATGTATTTGAGCCTCTAGGGATAACTTCAACTTATAAGTTGTTGAGTAAGTTTTATTTCTAATAAAACCCCCAATATTTGCAAGTATACAGATCGTAAACTTGTAATATTAAATGTATCGATCTCATGAAAAAATAGTTAAAATTAAATGAACATAACTTTGTCTAAGGTATCGAGATATGAATTGAATGAAAATAAAAATTTAAAATTTTAAAACAATTAAATAAAACTAAGCAAATAATCAAATAACAAATGAGCTACTACAAATATGTGAGGAACATTAAGGATGAAGCTTAGGATTCATTTTATCGTTATTTTACTTCCTAACCGCTATTGATTCAATTATGTGTTGATTCTAGATCTTTTAAGAATCGACTACTCTTTCTCAAGACCAAATCAATTAACCCTAATTGATTACGAAATTCTAGATTTTGCAACCTCTTGATTCACAAAATCTACCTAACGTTTTTAACTAGTTCTTAAGTGATCTATCGAATAATAGGGTTTTCACACAAGATCTCTCCTCGTATAATTACCAATTTGATAATTGAGAGACTTATTATGTTACTAACTCTCATTACCCAACCTAATCGGATTATTTTTGACTTACTCTCTTAATTTATTATTGAAGTATTAGCATACCCAAACATCACAAACCCAGGAAATTAAATTGAAATTAACAACAATCAAGTCACAAAACAACTCAATAACAAATCCAAACATCCTAAACCTGAACAACATATTCAAATCTAAGTCACACATCAAGTTTAATAAAATAAACAAAGGAAATAAAGAAAGAACTTGATTTGAATATAAACTTAAAATCTGGAATTTCTGGATTACTCTTTTCGCTCCTCCTTCTTGTTCTCTCGCACGTTGAAAAAGCTGAAATTTGTTGAAATAGTTGTTTGTGCTCTCTGCCACGATCGTGACCTACTTCCATACTTCTAATTCGTCTCTTTTCTTTAATTTCCTATTTCCATACACTCAAAAACACACCAAACACCTTTTGAAATATAAAATTAAGATTCAAATAATGCTCAAAACTATATAAACACTTAGAATATAAACAAACACTAATAATAACATAATTCTAAGTCTATATACATGATAATCATTTATGAAATACTCAAAAGTACACTTAAACATTTATCAAAACATAGTATAATTTACACCTATTATAAGTCATAGCTTCAATGGTATCTTGAACCTAAAATGGACCAAAATATTTGGGTTGAAATTTCTGGTGGCCTTGGTGTGCAATAGTTTGTTTATAAGGCTAAAATTTGATACAGACCCAATCTCTAATTTGAAATTTCCTATCACTGTTATGTTTATCAACCATGTTTTTCATTCAAAATTGAGTCTTCTTAAGATCGTGCTGCAATAATTTGATGGCAACCTCTTTTTCTCTGAGGTAGCAATTTACGTCCTCCACATTTGAGTCATGTGGGAAATAAGGAATATGAATTAGTGGGGCATATCCATAAAGGGCTTCTAATTGAGTCATCTGGATGTTGGTATGATATGAAGTGTTGTACCAGTATTCAGCTAAGGAAATCCATTGAAACCAAGTTTGAGGAATATCACCGACTATACATTGAAGATAGGCTTCCAAACACTTGGTCACTTCTTCAGTCTACCCATTAGTCTGTGGATGGTATGCAGTTGATCTCTACTCCTTATAACTTAAACATTTCCTTCCAAAACCTGTTAATAAAGGTAGTTCCTCTGTCACTGGTGATACTTTACGGTGTTGGACCCCGATTCCAGAGCCCAACTGGGATGTCCTAAAACATGTGCTTGTGCTTGTTACCATGTATGGTTATTCTAATTAACCTTCATCAGTCATCCTTGGTTCATCTTCATTATCTGATACCATAAGCACCGGGCCCTATTTTCCGAATCATTTTTATACTGAAGCAAATATTCTTTGCTCAACTTCCATCCAGATATTGAACATCTTAGAGGCTGAATCAGAATTCGACCCTTTATATAATTTGAAAACCTACGTCTCTAGTTGACTCCATATTGAAAATCATCTCAAATGGAACACTGCAAATCCAGATATATTCAAAATGCCAAAGTATATTTAGTAAAATAACACTAGCTCATACTATTCCAACAGATTCCTTCACTTTCCTTCAATCAAAACCTTTTTCCACTCAATTTGGAATGCTGCCAATTTTTGTGGAGAGAGAGCACAAAGTGTGAGGAATCTATTGTCTCAAGGGTCACTTCGTTTAAAGGTCGGATAACAAAGATTGGTCGGATAACAATTTTCATCCAGAAATTGTAAGTCTTAAGGACTGGGTTAAAATTCTATTCCTTCAGATCATTTGTAGCTCTATGTCTATAGTTTGTTTAGATGCAAGATTCATCTCATTTGGAGGTCGGATAACAAAGATTGGGTTGGAGGAATCAAACAAGGTTCCATCCTCCATCATATTGAACCTATTCGAGTCAAATGGCATAACTTACTCTAGAAATATTAGATCAAGGTCATTCTTAAAGGGTTCGAAAGAAAACTTCAATATCTACATCTTTCATGAGACTTTGAAGTGAGATTTTGTCATCTAAAGGGTCAGAATTAGACCAGACGATACAAGATGAACAGTGACTAGAAAAAGGTTATGAACAGTACACAGAAGATATCTTGTGATTAAAACAACTTTCTCTATAGATATCAAAGTAAGTAGTTCTTTAGATGGTTCAAAAGGGGACTTCAAGATCTATATCTTTCATGAAGACCTAGAAGACAAATTTTATCATCTACAGGGTCAAAAATGGGACCAGACCAAAGGATCAAATGAACCCCCAGATGAAAGGTTAGATGAATTGGAAAAATGATCATAACTTTCTCTAGAGAACTCTAATTGAGGTGTTCTTTAGACAATTTGAAAGAAAACTGCAGGGTATACAACTTTCATTAAGATCATAAAGACAAATTCGATCGTCTATAGGGTCAAAAATGTGACTAGACTATAGATTAGATGAACAGTGTATCAGACGATATGACGTCATCACCAGACAATATGACGTTACCAGACGATACGTCCTCACCAGAAGAAGCATCTTCACCAGATGATACGTCCTCACTAGATGAAGTATCCTCACTAGATGATACTTCTTTACCAGACAATGCATCCTTACCAGACGATGCATCCCCACTAGACGACACATCATCACCAGATGATACGTCCTATACTCCTAAGTATCTCCACTTATAAGGACCATACTTTTGACTATGATATCCAAAAAATTCATACTACATACCATTGGAAAGCTAGAAAGCTAAGATACAACTTTATCTAAGACAACTTTGTCTAATTCAACCTAGATTAATCCAGATTTTCCTTTGAACTCAGAACACATATTTTTCCCTATGGAAGACTTGAAATTTTGCATTTCACAAACTTGGAATGTCCTGAGCTTAACCATTCAGCTACCAAATTGACTTCATTAAAATCTCAAATCTCAACTCATTTGTCTCATCACCTTCAACTGCATCTGATCAGTCATAATTTCTATCTTCCTTTCCGTAACATCTCACTTATGCGTACATATGTATATATCAACGATTTATGCTCCAAAATCATCAACTCAAGATGATAACTTCTTCACGTATATCTAATTATAAATCACATCATCCATACACCATTCACATTTCATTAACATCGAAAGAATAAAGTTTTACAAATCTTTAATGCCATTCCAAGCCACATTATATCATCATCTCAAAATCTCAAATTACAAAAGGTCTTTGAACAAACAAACTTGTTACTTTCCCAAAATCAACTTAAACTATAAAATAAGCAAGTTTAGAGAAATGCCCTTAGGCTCTTGATCACTTGGTCTCTTAGCTATCACCTGAAGATGGGATAAAAGGGGGGGGGGA
>JAOQMP010000001.1:15749083-15765980 GCA_027563575.1 Erythroxylum pedicellare
AATTTATGTTTGAACACATTACAAAGATAGCATATGCACTCAATTGACCTATTCCGGGGTATGAAAATGTTAAGTGATCATAATGTGAATTGTGATTTGGTATATCTTAAATTTTGGTATGTTTGGATTTCAATGAGTAAGTTGGGATTAAATGTTATGGATTGGGAAATTAATCGATTAAAATGTACATTTAGACTAGGAAAAATGCCAAGTGGTAGGATAAATTGATACACAAAAAATTTGGATGATTTAGCCTATAATTGAGTGACATTTAGCATAGTTAAATTGGTGACAAATGGACTAGTAATTAAATGACAATTGGATCAATTAGTATGTAACAAGTTTACCAATATTGAAGTGACATGTGTACTGGTTAAAGGGTGACAAATGGCAGCATAATGGGTGGATTAGTGGCAGTATAATTGTTGAACAAATGGCTAGCATGCTTTAAGACATATGTCTTTGTAAGTTAGTGGCCCTAGCATGTCAGGTAGCAAGTTTCTGCAGCTGGACTTCTGCTTCCTTTATTGTTTCCTTCACCAAAATTGCTCCAGCTTTTCCTCTAAAATTTGTTTAAAGCCTAGCCAATTTGTTGCATGAAACCCATACGTATATCCTTCACCAAATTGCTAGAAAACTAGCTAAATGTGATTATAAGTTTGCGTTGATTTTTGCTTGCTTGGGAGGACTAGTATAGTCTTGAGTTTTGAGCTAAATTGAAAGCCTAATAAGTAAGTAGCAATCTGACTTTTATGGCATGTCAAATGATATAAGAATAATGTTTGAATTGGACTGAAATGTATGTGATATTGGTGAAGAAGAATTGCTAGAATATGTTAGCTGTAGTGTTTTCATTAAGCATGCATCGATATTTTGGCCATAACTTGATCTGTAGACATTTAAATGGGATGATTTTAAGTTTATATTAAACTAAAGAAATATGACTATATTTTTTTAATGAGGAATCGCATTTGAATTATGTTGCTAAGAGTTTCAAAATTTGACTTGAAGTTGAGTTTTTGTATTCTATCTTAGTTTGGAAACAATCTGTAGTATTTTAGGTATAACTTGTAGAATACTGAACCAAATTGGATGAAATTGGTGTCATTAGAAAGACATAAAGGAAAAATTGTTTAGAAGAATATTTTTCCTAAATCCTTTACTTTCCTTGTCAAAATGGCCATGTAAAATGGGCTCGAAAGTCTATTTTAAAAAGAGCTGGAATGAAGCTTGGATAAAAGGTAGTGCACGATCGTGAGAAGAAAGGGGTCATTAAAGGGTTGCACAACCGTGACAAAGGAGGATCAATTAGAAGTGCATGATCGTGACAGTGAATGTGTACTGCTATTTGACAACTTTGAAGACTCTTTACTCTTTTGTCTATAACTACTTATCTGGACCTCCAATTGACTTGAAATTTGAACCACAAGCTCCTCACACATTGCCCTTCCTCTCCACCAAATTTCATTATCATCTGAATTCATTAGGAAAGGATTGGTAATGATTGATTGATGATGTTATAATATTCAAGTGTATTGAGCTATGAACCTTAGTGATGAACTTAGAATGAATTTGTATTATTAAGGTGTAAACCTAAGTTCAAATTAAACATATATGAGTTTTAAAGTATGAATTATATAAGTATTGAATTATGAATGTTCATGAGATACGAATGAAGAAAGCATACTCGAAATAGTCATTCAGCATGCATTGAACATGACATATGTATATATGTGCACAAATGAATAAGTATTTGATTGATCGACTTTGTAATGTGAATTATATGTGAATTGTATGATTTTAGACACTCAAGTTGGACGTCATTCAAACATTGTCAAACCATCTAGGCAATAGCATATACTGGAGGATACTGTGAGTCAACCTAGATGATTTCACTAGGATTGATTTTGTTTCTATTTAATTCCCATTTATTGAATTGATAATGACTTGATTATGATGATTTTGGACATTAATTGTTCAAGGAGTTTGATATTTGGAAATATATTGAAGGTGTTCTATTTGCATTTGAGTTCTGACTGATTTCTGAATACTCAACGAAAGTTGAATGTCGGACTGAGGTCCAATGAATCCAAAGATTCTGTCTGTGCATCTTAAGTAAATGTTTTGATGGCATATTTTGTTATTGGATCATATAAAGACGTTGTGATCAGAGCAACTAGTCTGAAAGAGCTTTAAGCTCAGAATTCTACACGTAGAGCTTTGTTTCGTGATTTCTGTTTCTGATTGAGCCCAATAGGCCAGTATCTGTATTTGTATCTGAAAGGCACTTGATCATAACAAATAATAATGAATATGAAGTCTCATATACATCTGCATCTACATTTGTATACTTATGATTATAAAACATATGATCATGAAATCTTTTATGAAATTATGATGATAAAGTGATATGCCATGATAATGTGATTGATTGGATTATTCACGTTCGGAAAGAAGGTTTATGAAATTGGTTGGTTATGTGATATTTGTATATTTAACCAGATTGAGATCATCAATAATGGTTCACTCATTAAATTCGCAAAACTTATCAAAAATTGTAACGTGACTTTTTATGTACGAGACAGGAGACCTAATTCTTAAAATTATCTAGAGGAATATTTTGGATTAAGTTATGGCTCAAAGGTCTGTCAACTGACATTATAAGAGTTATAGCTTGTATTTTGTAGTTTCTTGTCATATAGAACTTTTGTATAAATGATTGTAAATATTGGTTTCAATGACTACAATGTAAACTTTTGTGAATGAATGAAATGAAATGTTAAGGTTTTGTGTATTGTACATTCTTTATGATGCCATTTTAGAGATTATGTTTGCTCTAACATACTATTGTTATAGGATATGTTTTTAAATATCCGCTGGATGTTTGGGTATATATTCTATGGTAGCGGGATGTTACAGATTATATTAGATCTATGTCACATATAATACAAGTTTCTGATACCTTTCGATATTAAAACCCTGACGAGACTGAATGATAATCTACGATTATCTTTAGATAAAATGTTTTATAAAGGATAACTAATTAAATAATCTTTTTATTCTCTTAGTTTTTATTATGTTTATTATAAATATAGTGATTAATATTTATCCAAGGTTAAAAATGCTAAAAATTTATTGACATTGGATATTGATTACTATTTTCAAAATTAAAGTTAAGAAAATTAAAAGTTGATATAGTATAAAAATAATAAGTGACTTAATAAATGATCTAATTTAGTCGGTCGAAATCTATCGAAAAAATGACACCTTATTAATGTGGGTAGGGTTCTTATTAAACTGGAGTCAGTAAAATTATTATAAATAGCTTAATATCTTATTAATATTGGTTTCAATAATTTTTGTTAAAGATGAATAAGAATTTCAACAATTTATTCAAAAGTCTTGAGTTTACTCAAAATCTTTATCAACTTAAACAATGATGAGTAGCAAAAGTTACATTTTCGCATTATCTCAATTTATACAAATTAATGATTAATCTTATAAATTTCATATTATGTTTAACTGGATAAGTGCTTTTCATGCCCCCTAAAAACTTGTAAATTCGTATTTGGTTATTACCAATGATCCAGGAATTGTCATTTGTTCAATCATCTAACAATGTTGGTGGAAGAAATACATCATTGAAGAATTGAAACATTTGGCGGATCCAGGTTCTCCCTACCCTTCCACGACCTCAGCCAAAGATAACTAATGCAGTGCCTTTTTGCCTTTGATTAAGAATGATGAAATACAACGCAGAAAAGCAAACATATTATAACATATTAATGTTATAACATAAAATGTTATCACCAAAACAAGTTAATAAGGAATTTAAACATATTTTACGAAAATTTTTTTGATTTGTATAGAATTTTTTTTAATCATATTGTACTTATTAACTATTTGGTGTTGTATATATGTGATGGACAGACTGCTATAATAAAATGTTAAGAATTATGTAAGCAAAACGATTGCATTTCAGACCAACAACAGGCGCCGATACAATTATGAAGAGCTGCATGGCTCACTCACTGTGTGCTTGCGAATCCCAAAGAAGCTAAAGATTTCTATCCTTTATTCTACTAAATCGGCTTAGATCATCAATTCAAAGCCATTGCCAATGAAGCCATTACCAAGACGCAAAGCCTATTTGCATACAGGGCAGGTGCACCAGCCTTATCAGCTGTTGGAGCTGCTGAATCCGAACCAGGACCATCGGCCTTCGGTGATGGAGTGTCAGAAGCCGGAGGAGAAGCCGTTGGAGTGTCTGCCGTTGGTGTATCCGCGGTGTCTGGTGTGGGAGCTTCTCCATTTGGTGGGCTTGGAGCTGGAGCCTTCCCTTTCGACGGTGCTGGTGCCTTACCAGATGGAGGCTTCGCCGGAGGAGCTCCTGACGGGGACTTGCTTGGAGCACTTGTTGGTGGTGGAGGTGGTGAAGGTGGTGAGTTGGTGGAGTTTGTCGATGGAATTATCAAATTGCTAACCTGCAAAACTGAAATGTTATAAGGTTGAGAAGCCAGGGCTTTAATGAGAGACGAAGTGGGATTGGATCCTGGAGCAGCTGATCCAAATGCAATTCCTCCATTGCTCTTGGTGACATTCAAGAAACCTTCTTGGCCTCTCGCTGAGCCGCTGGCCTGGTACAAGGTGGTGAGATGTCCACCCTTGTTCGGTAAGTTTTTAAGCTTTTCCGTATCATAGTAGTCTAGTATAACATGCAAGCTCATGACAGCCTTTATCTTGTCAGCGGATTGTCCAGAGAGTGATGCAGCGTTGCCATTGTCGACAGCTAGAACTGTGATGGTTTGGCGGCTGTTAATGGCATTCGCTACCTGGGTTTGGGTTAAGAACTGATTAAATGAGCTGAAATCTGGTTGCTTATCCAGGATTGTGGTGATGTTAAAGGCTGTTCCGACAGAGAACAGACCAAAGTATATAGCGCACAGGGCAAGAGCAGAGAAGAAGTTAATGAGAGACATTTTGGTTATGTTTTCCTGTTGCTTTGCTTCAACTGTTTGTGAGATGATGAAAAGAAGTGCAGTTGAAGCTACTTTTATATGCAAACTAGTGGACAAGAAAAAGGGTCTATATTTGTACGAGGAGCAAGTCTAATTCGCCGAGTTTAACGTGAAAATTCAGTTCTTTTGATTTGATATTGGCTTGGTTCCTATGATTTTGTAGAGCCAAATGCTGGTTTCAAGTGACTTTTTGTCCCTCCAAAAATAGACTACTTGGAACTTGATGCTCCAGGTGGCTCACTCCAAGCCTTTCAACTGCTTCATTTCAGCTGATTTTAAACAGCTTCGAACAAGCTGTGTAAGATGACACCACCCCATCTCAGACAACTAAAATTTACGTTAGTCCGGTTTCTTCTTGTGGGATGTATTTCATCTTAGCTTCACCAAAGGATTGAAGGGAATTCAATGGTATCCTGTTACATCGAGGTTTTGTGTTCAAACAACATTTGGTTTTAGATTTGGAGTCCTGATTAGCTTATTTAGAACCTATTTTTAACAAACTGAAATTCTTAAAACGCTAAAACAAATTGAGATTCCAAATGCTAATCTTATTCTCTTAGACCCAGTTAAGTTGTGTTTTCGGATGGATTTTCAATTGGACTTCTCCGATCATTGGCTTTTGAGAAAGAGGAATCCTCTAATGAAGACACCTCACACGGCCGAGGAATATTGTCTATAATGCGAAGAGAGTGACATTTTGTAAAATTATCCCAATCCAACCGAGTTTTATATTTTATGTCACATATGATTATGACAAATTGAAAGTCAGTTTAATTCTTATATTTAAGGAAATTAAAAACAACTAATAAATTTATTGTTATTACAAACTTTTGAAATTCTTTAAGATATATTTATTAAAAATGAAATATCATTATTTTGTTTTTAAATTCTGCTATTAACTTTCCTAAAGAAATATTATTTAATAATAGATTATATTTATATAAAAATCTAATGCTCTTCTTCCCTAGTATCAAATCTCTTTTTAACTTATTTAGATGAGTAGTTTAAATTAATTCTCATATTTCTTGATGTAAAAAATTCATTTAATAACATATTTTTAATTCTTAACGTTTCGTATTTCTTAATTACTTAAATTTAGAATCCAATATTTTTATGTATTTCAAATTTTATATATTAGTACATTATTTTATAGATAGTAAAATAACACTTCATATAAATAACGTCGAAATTATAGATTGTTGAATGAAGGAAACAAAAAAGATAGAACTAAAATTTATAGACATAATAATATTTATATTTGTTTATGCAATTTCTATAGAATTCTAGTATTTAGTAGTTCTATTAAAAGCATGTATAGTAATTAGGCACATCTTAATCCGAAGTTAATAAGTTAAGTCCAGTTTGATTAGGTTTAGTACTAGGTTTGGGCCTTAAGGGTCGACTGAGGTCAATTCGAAAGGTTCGAGCGACTTGAATACCGACTTAAAAATATATCAGTTTGAATAAGCTTCTCAAAACAATATCATTTAACGATGCCCTTTTGAGTAATTTAGGATTGGGATCAAGCCAGGTCGAGCTCAAGCTATAGGCTAAACTTTTCTGTGAGCCTGTTCTTAAACTTAAGGTTGATTAGGTCTAAGCCTAAGTTCAAGCCTAATTTAGGTTGGACCAAACCCAAAAATTAAATAAAAGTAACTTTTAAAATTTTTATTAAAAATAAATGAACTTTTTTTTACATTAGTAACTGAATAAGAATAATAGAAAATAGAACCAAAGTTTCTAAATGCAAAAAAGTACAATATATTGGAAAAGTTGGAGACTAGAGTATAACTTGAACTTATCTAAATGGGTAAAGGCCATAATGCAGAGTTTCTTTATTTATAAAAATTAAATCAATTACATAAAAATAGTAAATCAAAAAGTAAAAATTAAAGAAAATAAACTAACAATAGAAGAAAGAGTCAAGCAAATTATTATAATCAGAATTGTCAAAAGTTCATATCATTTCATCTACATACAAAAAAAATCATTATATAAATCATACTCAATTATGCAATAATTTATTAAATGAATGCATGATAATTAAGAAATAAATATACCTTTATCATCGGGTATTTGTTTGAAGAAATTTTCAATTGGAAGAATGATCTTCGTACTTCTCACAATATAAAAAAGACAATAAAAATAATATGATAAATGATTGATAAAATTATAAAGGTAGAGTAACATATCATAAAGTATAAAGTTTACCTTGAACATTTTTAGCACTTAACCAACTTCGGGACATATTTACAATCTTAGGATGAAGTCGACTATGATAAGGACTCACTATCTAACCACCAATACTAAAAGTAGACTTTGAAGCAAAAGAGGCCTTATGTAATTGCTTGCGTGATCGAATAATCACTTTTAGTGAGTTCCACCATAATATATCAAATTGTCCATTTCAACTGGGCTCACAATATTTACATCCAAATATTTGTCCATCCTATCCTAATTTAAGAAATCCTAACTCTTTTACTTTGATGAATTCTTGGAAAAAGGAAGCCAAACTGTCATTTGCTGTTGATGGAAAAGGTAGAGATAAAGTTGATTCTAAACTAATATAATATTGATATTTGCACATTCTTAATTGATAATCATCATAGTATGTCCTTAAACCCAATAATCATACAAGTTTTAATAAAAAATTGAAGCCCCTCTATCTTATATCTTAGATCTAACATAGAAATGATTGTTATGATATATGCTATCATAGACTAATAAGCATTGAATTTGTCCATTGTCTTCTCTTCCTTGGTTTGAATTACCTTAATAAAATAAAAAATCTAGATATTACTCGATTAATCTCACATATGGTTGAAGCAAACGTGTGAAGTCAAATATTTTATCCTTAAGAACAACTTAGTAACATTATGAAACATTGCCAACTTTGTACAAATTACTTTAGCCAACTCTCATTGCTTCTCTTTTCACAAGAAATTATATTGAAAATCTCTTTGTCTCAACCTGGTGAACACCTTAACAAACTTGATTATCGACTCTAATATCTTGAATGTTTAATTCCATCTGGTTGGATAGTCCAAAACTAACTTCTTTATGCATGTAATATGTTGTTATGTAGCTACATCAAAATTTTGAACTCTTTCGGGTGTTACACAGTAATATACTATACTATTCCAGATTACCTCTTCCCTTTCCTTTATTACCTTTAACCCTTTGTTCACTATCAAATTCATGATATGCGTAAAACAATGTGTATAAAATAATCTCCCATCCATCAATAAGTTCCTATCTTGTAACTGATACCTCGCATCCATCAACAAGCTCCCAACTTGTAACTGATACCTCACTTTTCTTTCATAGCATCATTCATGCTATAATTGCCCAAAGTTATGGTTGAGAGTTTGGTGTCGATGTTTTAATCCATTAAATGCTCAACTAATACAATTATAAACTTTTCACTTGTATGCAACGTTGACACATAAATGAACCTATCATTTAAAAATTTAAAAATATCAATTATAACATAATCAATAAACAAATGATAATAAAATTAAATAATATTATTTACCTCAAGATTTGAATGGATAAAGTTATTGTCAATGTAATGTGTCATCATTGCTATATATTTGATTATCAAAATCACTCAATAACACTGCCTATGTTTAAACAAACTAACAAGGTATCAATTATATGGAAGATATTCTGTAAGCCTAAAAATAGAGAATTTTTAACATGAAAAGAATTTTTAACATGAAACTTTTATCAAATATAGAATTAGTATAAACAAATAACTAAAATTAGGATTGTTGATCAAAAAAATCCCTAAACATGCAAATCCTATCAACATACTTATTAATGAGCAAGATTTGTTTTAATATAAAGCATAATAAGGATTAAGCCACTTCATTTTATTGATTATAGTGACTAATTGGAGTGAAATCTCTAAACATACAATTTCATAGGCAAACGGATATACACAAATTAATTTCAAAATGGACAGATTTGGAATTGAAATAAAAAAAGTCAGCCAAACAATAGTCATACATATCAAATATTCATCATCATATGTACATCAAAGAGCATATGATGACGAATATAATTCTTTGTAAAATCATGATAGCAATAAAAGCACAATGAATAATGATGAGTTCAACATGTTTAGTACATTCCAATTAGTGGTAATTTGTTTGACCTTTTTTCTTCTTCTTATTTTGGAAATTTTAAGCACTTTAAATACAAATAAAATATTTGTGTTTTGTTCATTGTTTTATTTTGGGAGATAGAAGAAGTAGGGAAAAACTAGTGTTCATATTCATACATGATTCAAAAACTACAAAGGATAGGAAACATAGATTATGAATACCAACCTAAATGTTAAGGAGAGTTTATAAGTGAATGCTTTCATTGAGGACCAAAACAAGGTCGAGCACTAAATGAAGATTTGGGTGTTATAAGAGAAATGGATTTTTAAAGACCAAGGTTTAGGAACAAAAAAACAAATGGTAACATCTGTTGTAGGCATATAGTGGACGTGAATTCAGTAGTTAATCATAGTAAAGGGCTATCCAAGCTTCTATCATGAAGGACCAAAAACACTAGCAAAACAATAACAAAATAAAAGTTTTTACCAAGTACAAACACAAAAATAATTTGACAAAACTAAAAGCACCAAACAATACCAATTATTATTATGAGAAAATAAAGAGGACATAACTGTCCTATTTCATTCAATTTTAATGCTAAAAATGCATCCATATTTTTTGGCTTATGCTTTGCTAGCTAGTTTTATGATAAGGAGGGAAAAGGTTAGACAAGAATAGAGTAACACTTTATATTGAATATGAAAACAAATGTCCTTTACAAACACAACTAGGGAAATTAACTGTCTTACCTGATTCCATTAAAAAACTACTTAAAATTGTCAATAAAAATTTTAAAAAATATATAAAATTTATTAAATATGCCCTTTCATACAATGTATCCTAATGGTATTTTGTGTTTGTATTACCTTAGCATATCTCTGTACACTTAAATAAATGTGAAATATTCACTTTTAATATTGGTTGCTACCTTAATGCATTACGGAAAAAATTTCATGGTCTCTACCTAAAACATATTGGCTATGAAAATCACCTTCAAAATGAGTTATTACTTTGATATTATAATTTATACATTCTTTTGTTGCCTTTTTCTTTAGTTTGTAATGTTTGTGAGCAAATTTTTTTTTTCATTCAATGAAACTATAACTTAACTGATTGATAATGATTTAGGAATTATATTTTAAATTGTTAATGCATTGATTGAAGTTGAACAAAGTAGATTTATTCAACATCCAATAATAAAATGGACCACAGTGCAAGTTACAATCTTTTGTGAACCCTAATTATAACTAGTCAACTTTTCGAAAAAACAATGAAAAATCCAATAAATAAAGCACTTGATGAAAACAAAAATTACCTAATTAAGAGAGAGAGAGAGAGAGAGAGGGAGGGAAGGAGAGAGGGAGGGAGAAAGATAGCAGTGGCCAAGAATGAGAAAGAAAAAGCAACAACATAAAATATATAAAGAGAGATGATAATTTTAGGCAATAAGACAAAGGAGAGAGGAGAGCATAATGTATTACTACGGTGAGAACAACAAAGGAGGAGGAGAGTAATGTTTATAATTTTTGGAAAATAACTTTTTTAATTAGAAAAATGGCGTCAGTTCAATAATATAATTGGTGGTGTTCAGGGTTCGGGATGGGTTAGGCTATAAAGTCTTAGGTCCTACCAAATTTGATATGTGTTTAATTAATTAATTATTTATTCCCTAATGCTTATTGATTAATGTTTATTTTACATATAAGATACTTATTTTGGTCTATATTTTGGTTTAGGTACAAGTTAGAAGAGAAAGAACCAAAATAAGCTAAATTCATAGCTTTAGTGCAGTTTTATTGATGTTTGGTCTTATTTGCCTTTGTGAAGCAAAAGGAGATAAGTTAGAGTGAAATTGGGATAAGGAAACAAAAAATTACAGTCATTTTAGAGCCACACACCTATATGAAGAAGTACACACCTATGTACATGACTTACATGCCTGTGTGAGAGACCATGCAAGTCACTATAAACATGTATGATTTCGAAGGCACTGTTTTAACCATGTGGAAATGTATATGCCTGTGTAAGTTACTTACCCAATTGTATCCCTTGCCATGTAACTCATCATAAACGTGTATCTTTGTGATTTTTTAAGGATTAGTGTACATGGTCACTTACACGACCATGTAGCTAATTGTGTAAACTTTATAAACCCTAATTATAAAGTACTAAAGGCAATTAAGGAGGCTAATAATGGGATATATAGGAGGGATATCAAGTGAAGCCTATTCTTCTCTTTAGATATATGCTTTAAAGAACTTTGAGCGGCTAATTCTCTTCCTTCCAGTTCAAAAGGTGATATCTAGGCCTAATAACATTTTTATGTATTGATCAATCCTAATAACATTGTTCCTATCTCTATTTTGAAATTGATGGTGTTATTTTGTGTATAAAGTTTATGATTTATGTATGAATGATTTAAATAAGATTAGTTAGATCATTTATATATAGATTTACTACCATAACTTTGATTATAATTCGTATTAATTATTAATCTGATTCATGTGTGAAAAATAATGATTGTGCATCATTAGGGATATCATATCCCAAGTTTAGTAATTTGAGCTTTATACTAACTTGTTTTTCTAATTCTTAATGTTGTTGTATTAAATCTAGATAGCCTATTTTTGGTTGTCTAACAGTTATATCAAACTAAAGAGCTTGCTTTAATTAGTTACAATCTAAAGGAGAATTGATATTAATAGAGCTTATTGTTAATCAACAGTTAATAAATTGCAAAGAGAATGACAAAAACAACGTTATACTTGATTATGTATGTCCATATGAAGGTTAAGATTGAATTGAGGACTACGATTAAGTCTATTCTATTAATTACTCTTTATAAATTCGAGTTGTTTAATTTAATCTATTTTTGTAGTTTAATTTTATTTAGTTACGTTAATCAAATTCATCTAAAACACCTGTATTATTACATTTAATACAAAAATTAGTCACACTTTTTTTTGTGGATACGATTCTTTCTCACCGTTGCTATAAGTTTAGTTGTGTAGACTTAGGTTTTACTTTTTAATGTGTTCGACATACACCAAAATCTTAGCGCCATTACCAAGGATTGGTGTTGATTTAGATTTTTGATTTGATATTAATTGGTTTATTGAATATTTGTCTATAATCAATTTTTATAATTATTTCTTAATCTTTTATGCTCATTAATGTTTATGCATTATAGTAACTAGGTCTCCTTATCAAGGTCCTTTACAATTTGATCCAAAGACTGAAAGAGCATTGCGTATATTATATAAGGAGAACATAATGAATCAAGGAATAAAGTAAGTAACTGAACTAGAAATGACCACTAGTGATTTCGAGAAAGTTATCGGCCATCCTAAATCTCTAAAGGAGCTGGCTACCCCAGAATTGAATAAAAAACCTCTTTGCCTTACTTTCCCTAATTTCTCTAAACATGTTACTTTAATCCTTCAGTTTGGATTAATTCACCTTTGTCTTAACTTTTATGGTCTTATAGGTGAGGATGCTTATAAGAACCTTAAGGAGCTCAATGTAATTGGTTTAAGTATGAAACCTCAAATGGTGACAGAAGTGTAGATCATTTTGAAAGCTTTTCCATTCTCATTAAAAGATGTGATAAAAGATTGGCTGTTTAATTAAACTATAGAGCGTGTTACCACATGGATTGAAATGAAGAGTTTATTTTTGGAAAAGTATTTTCTGGTATCAAAGACGATAAGCATAAGGAAAGAAATTTGTGAAATCAAGCAACACAATAAAGAATGCTTGTATGTTAGGAGTGCTTCAAGAAGTTGTGTGTTAGCTGCCCCTTTATAGGATCATGGAATAAATCCTTATCTAATATTTCTACAAAGGATTATTGCCTATAAATAGGATTTTAGTTAATGTAGCAAGTGGACTGATAATATGTGATTTGGTTATGTTAACTGACCTTATCTCTTTTGTTTTGGATTGATTTTGGTGCTGAATTAATAGAATTAATATTTGTCTTGTTTTAGGAGGTGACAAGTGGATATTGGATCAAATTGGAGCATTATTTGTTAAAACCATGAATTTTATAAAAAAGATGACAAATTGTTGTAGTTGATAAGGCGAGATCACGACTAAAGCCAAATTAACTCCCAAATTTTTATTTCAATTAGGAGACTTATTCTTAGTTTTATTATGTAGGGATTTGAAATTGTTTAGAAGGTAATCTCTAGAATATTGAAAGAAGTTAGTTTTTAAGTAGGAAAAGGAGATGAAAGACATTACACACACCTTATCCTTAATTTTCTTATCATTTTCCTTTATGCTTCTCTCTATATTTCATATTTTATTATATTTTTTGTGGTTAAACTAAAGCCAAGAATGTCTAAATCCAATATTCTGATTCAAGGGGATTCAAAACTTTAATTGTAACCTTGTAAATTTTTGTTCTAAACTTAGATTTTATTTTAATTCAAATATTTCTTATTTTATGTTGTTTTATTTTGTGTGTAATCAATATTGATTGATTTGATAAATTAATTTGATGTTGATTATTTTATAGTTATCCATGAATTTAGTGATCTATAGTTGTCATGAATGATAGGTGAAAATAGAAAATAAGTTATTTATAAATTTGCATATTAAATTTATAAGAAATAAGAAAACTAAATTGAATAGCTATAACTATCTCAATTATTTAATTTAGGATTTAATATTTTTCACTAAACTTATTGATATCATTTAATTAACATGGAATGTTATCATTGACCATTCTATTGCTATACATGAATTAAATGATTTGTAATTATCATGAATGATTGGTAGAAGTAGCAAATAAGTTATTTATGAATTTTCATATTTAACTTATGAGAAATAAGAAAAGTAAATTGAATATTTATTGTTATCCCAAGAATTTAACTTAAGGTTTAGTCTTCTTTACTAAGCTTATTGTTACCATTTAATTAATATGAAATGTTATCATCCCAATTAATTTACAATAAGTTTTGATTTGAATGTTAGGTTTGAACCAATTAGTTTAGAAAATTTTAAGACTTATTAATGCTATCCTGTTTCGTTTTGGACTAACTGCTTCAATTGTAAAAAATATTATTTTTAGACCAATGATTTAAGTTATAATTAGATGGGGTCTTTCCCTTGACTTGGTGTTAATTGCCATTGAATTTCTCACTTCAATACTTAATTAATTTGTTTTGAAATTTATTTTATTAGTTAATTAATCACAAATGCCCCATTTTGTTTTGTCAATTGAAATTAAGAAATTAATGTTTAGTTGTCTTGGGACTCGATCTAATTGTATGACTACTACAAGAGTTTAATGATTTATAATTAATTTTGGGGGCGTCAACAACCTGTCCAAAATTTTGGTGTCATTACTGGGAAGTTATTTTAGTTTCTTTGTTTCTTTTTGTTATTTTATAGTTTACTACTAATCTCTTGTCATATATGACTCATTCTTGGTAGATAGGTGAATTAGAATATAATCCACAAATTAAAAAGATTATGTGTCATTTAAGGAAATAGACTAAGTAAGGAAAAGGTCATTTACCTCCAAAAGTGAAAGTTGAGATAGATCTAACAATTAGTGAAGATTCAAAATTTCAAGAAGTTAAAGAAAAGATGGCAAATCCTAACTCTAGAACGAGGTAGTTAACAGTACCAAATTTTAATCAATAACCCTTATGCATAAGATTTCTAGATGTGAAGGTGGATTTTTAATTGAAATTAGGTTTGATTCACTTGCTTCCTATCTTTCATGGTCTTGCAAGTGAATATCCACTTAAATACTTGAAAGGATTCCGTGTTATTTATTATGGAATGTAGCCACAGGGACTAAAGAAAAAACAAATTAATCTTAAAGCATCTTTGCTCTTGTTAAAAGATAAGGAAAATGATTGGCTTTAGTATCTTCCCTATAACTTAGTGACAACATGGTGAAATGAAAAGACTGTTCTTAGAGAAATTATTTCCTACATCATAAGTTCCAATATAAGAAATGAGATATGTGAGATAAGTCAATTCACTAGATAAACATTCTATGCATATTGGGAGAGGTTTAAAGAGTTATATGATAGCTGCCCACACCATCAAATTCCTGAGTAACTTTTGATTTAATACTTTTATAAAGGGTATTACCAAAGGATAGAAGCATGGTAGATATAGCTAATGAAGGAGCTTTAGTAAACAAAACACTAGAAGTGACAAAAAATTGATTTCAAACATAATTGAAAATTCTCAACAATTTGGTACAAGGATGGATGGAGTTGTTAAGCATATGAATGACGTAATTAATTCCAACCTGGAGGATAATAATTCAAATTTAACTGGTTTAGTTTGTTAAATGGCTATAGATCAATTGCAACCAATATGAGTGAGCAGAATATGCTCATTCATTGGGGATCCTATGAATATATGCCTTATATTGAAAAAAGACTCCCTTCAAGAAGCTAATGCAATAGGGTGATTTCTAGTTAACCTCAATGAAAGTATGACCTTTATTCCAATCATTATAATTTGCGATGGAGGAATCATCTGAACTTAGATATAGAAATCAAGGAGAACATAAATATACCAACATCACAAATTCAATAGATAACCTCAAGCACCTACATAAGCTTAATTTCAATCTTCAAATTTAGGTATGTCTTTAGATGAAATTGTTAAGGAACTTGCTACTAATACTTAATAATTTCAACAAGAAAAAAGAGTAAGTGTTCAGAACTTAGGAAATCAGGTCACTCAATTGGCCACCTCTGTTAGTAAATTGGAAGCACAAGCATAAAAAAATTTTCTTCATAAACGATGGTGATTCCTAAGGAGAATATAAGTGCAATAACATTAAGAATAAATCATATTGCTTAATTAGTAACCTCTGTTAATAAATTAGAAGTGTGAACTTCAAAAAATTACCTTCACAAATATTAGTGAATCCTGAGGAGAATATAAGTGCAATGACATTGAGAAGTGGGAAGGAAATTAAATCCAAATCTTCTTACCAATAGAGGTAGAAAAGTATGAAGAAGGAGAAAAGAAATATGAAATTCCAGCTCAAGATGTAATAAAAGTAATCTATTATTTTTCTTTATCTATATCATCGAATGTACGTGTACCTGCTTTCCTTTGTAGGTTAGCTAAATTAAAAGAAGAGGAATATAAGAAAGAGATCTTAGAGACCTTCAGAAATAAGGAATTAATATACCACTTTTAAAAAATATCAAGCAAAATCTAAAATATGCAAAGTTCTTCAAAGAACTATATACAAATAAAAGGAAGTTGAAGGATAAAAAGAGAATAATTTTGGGTAAGAACGTATCAATTATGATAAATAGAAAATTACAAAAAATGTAAAGATGTATGTATGTTTACATTTTCTTGTGCCATTGGTGATAAAAAAAATTGAGTGTGCCATACTAGACTTAGGTGCGTCTATCAATTTTATACTGTACTCAATTTATCAAGCTTTAAATATGAATTCCTTCCATTAAACTAATGTGATTATTTAATTGTGTGTCTTATTTGTGATATAGAGGATGTTTTAGTCCAAGTTAACAATTTTGTATTTTTAGTAGACTTTTACGTATTGAAAATGGATATAAATAATGTAGGACATTTAACTTTGATTTGTTGGATTAGAAAAAGAAAGATTGCTATATTTGGAGAAACGGTAGATTTAAAACTTTTAAGAAATCATTTTTCCAGCGGAAGAAACAAATCTAAATCATCATGCCAATCCATACATGATATGGTATAAGGATAATAAAAACATAAACAAGATGAAGAGTATTACCGACT
>JAOQMP010000001.1:15779955-15810840 GCA_027563575.1 Erythroxylum pedicellare
ATTGGTTTTTAAATATTGTGGTCTTTTATTGATGCTTTATGATTGAATATTGATATGATGCCATGTGAAGTAATGTATAGATCAAACATAGCTCGTCCTTATCGTAGAATATGTACCGGAATGACCTCCGAGCGACCCGATGTGTAGCCTGCAGTAAGGGGGCACTACACAGTTAACCACGTGGAGGTTATATTTTTTTAATCCAATGTTTAATTTTGCATATGTTAATGATATTTTTAAGCCAATGTTTAATTTTGTAGATGTTGATGATCATAAATAAAATTAAGTGCAGGAATTGATGGGTTAAAATTTGTTCTCTATCTTGAGAAAGAGTTGATTTGTCGAGATAGAGAATAATTTCCTTAGTTAAGATTTCATTGTCTTACTTTTACATCAGCAACCTATGCCTAACTTCAATTACTAAGTATCATCCTTTATTATGGCAACTATTTCACTATTTTAGTTATGTGATCCTTTTTTTTTTATTCCTACTTAAACCTAGAGAAGAAGATAAGAAATCTATTAATGATGCTAGTAACAAACATTAATCGATTGTAGTTACACTTTACACTACGTTGGATTATACCCATCGAATATAGTTTATAGGTATAGTATTGATGTGGCCTTTTTTCACGAGTTTTTACATTTCATTCTTTGTTGGGTGAATTTATGAAAAGAAATCATAGTAGTTTTGCATTTAAGGTTGTAATTAAATATTTTTATGGTGATATTATATCAGGATAAAGAAATATGGGCAGAAATAAAGTGTGTGTAACTTTCGTTGGTTATGGACCTAGTATATATTTGACATGGGAAGAGTGTCAAGGTGTTATTAATGGATTCAACGGCGTTATTTATTATTCTTTTGATAGTGTAACAGGAGCTGGAAGGATATATTATCAATTTTTTAAGAGAAAGCATTATGTTCAATAGTGTCATATGTGATAATTTAATTAGATTCAATTATAATTAATATTGATATTTCTATATGTAATTCAGAATTTGAATATTGATCTCCCTAATTGTAATAAGAGTATAGAAATTCAGAATTTGAATATTGATCTCCCTAATTGTAATGAGATGATGAAGTTACAGATTTCAAATACTAAGCCCAACATTAGTCAACATTTTTATAAATGCGTTAATATAAAAGTAAGTATTTCAATTATTGTTTTCACCAATCGTATAAATCCATGTTAATCAATATTCAAATTGATGGTCTCTTGTAGGTACTTGTTATTTGTGAAAGACATGAAATTTTGTTTTTTTAGAAAATATGTCAATCAAGTTCCATGCATTGGGGTAAGAGTCTTGTTTGGAAGATGTATTATTGTTTGCAACAAGTGAGTGTGTAAAAATATATCCATCTAATGCAAATTTGTCATAAGTCCTAATATTTGTGTTTATATCTTTATTTGTAGGTCTCATGCGATTTCATGACTTGGGCATCAAATGTAAGTACAATAAAAATGGAGACATTGTAATAGTTAGAAAAGCAAATGTAACTCTTTTGTTTTTTACTCAATCACCTGTTACTATAATATTCAGTTGTAAGAAAATTTGTTTATTTTCCCTTCTTTGTGGCACATTACCAAAGTATGTACAACAACACAATGCAAATAATAGTAGGTAGGTTTGTCAACAATTCATGTTCTCCATCTTTCAATAGCTATTTAAATAGCAGTAACGCAATGCAAATAACAATAGGTAGGTTCATTACCAATTCACCATGTCTATCTTTTAATAGCTATTTAAATAACAGCAACGAATGCAAAAAAAGATTAAATAACATCAACCCAATGCAATAATTAGATTTTAATAGCAACACAATGCAATAATTAGGTTTATCAGCAATTCACCTTCTTCATCTTTCAATAGCTATTTTCTAGTAGTAGATATTTTTATCATTAGTTTAATCCTCCTCTTAGGTTGAGTTGTATTAACAATTGTATTTTGGAAAGCTTGAGTTGTTGTTGCATTAGTATTCGAAGGTTCAACACTTGACATTGACTTCCACCCATCTATGAAGTATAATATCCAATTATGTAAATATTACCATCTCCTTTATAATTACATATGAGTAGTATAAATTTGAATTTAAATGACTTACCATAAAGTACGTATTCCCAGTAACTTCCCCAAATGTTACTCTGCATCCTCTACTTGCCTATAAAAATAAAAGGAATTATAATGTTACATAAGGTAGAAAAAAGCATAAATTTTATACTTAATATTCACCAACCATTGTCGTCTCTCTTCTTAATACAGAAGATGCAGTATTTGATCTTGTAGATACTGATTATGTCGATCTTTGTACAGTACAGCTATAATACTAGATGAAGGGGCTTCAGTTGTTTAGTGGCGTTCCTCTTTTTCGCTACATTATACACATTGAAGATAAACATAAAGTTAATAATTTCTCATCAATAACAAGACATTTGTTATACAACTAAAATAACTACCTTAACATTTTCAGGTTATCTTTAAGGTTAATTCTTATTTTGGCATCCTTTTATATCGTGACCAATTTCATAACAATGATAGCCTCTCATAGCTACTCCAACCTTGCTCAATTTATTAGGTTTTCGAGGTTATTTAGTATGATCCCATTTTCTTGCCTTTTTCGGTATTCAAAGCATCTTCTTGATCAGTGGAGGTAATATTCGCTGAAGATTTTCAATCTTTGGCCAAAATTTAAGATCACTAATGGGTTCTATAGCATATTAATAACTCTTCAAATAAGAATCACACTTCCAACATCGATTGACATAAGCATAAATATCCTCCCATTGATAAGCTATAAAATCCACAACATGTTTACATGGAATCCCAATTAAATCCCATAGTTTACATTGACAAGTTCATGCTTACAAGTCAACGATGTACTAGTCCACAAAAATAGTGAGTTTAAATTTCAAATTCCTATTTGTCCTGATCATACAATGTCTTGCATCCCATTTTGCTACCTACATTTCTTCCTAACTCTAGGGCATATATCATCAATGGACTTCAACATCATATCCCTTTTTGCAAGTATCTGAGTCATTAAAGAAACTCAAATGTCTTCTAACATACTGGTCAAGCTTTTAGTACAAGCTTTACAAATGAATCCATTAAATGTCTCTGAAATATTGTTATGTACTATTTCACACTTCAGTCTTATGCTCACAATGGCCTTCACAAATGTCTTTAAATTCCTAATTTTGAAATCCTCATAAGCCTTCACTGAAATACGCTTAAACTCCTCCATTACCTCATCGAAATCAACATCCATTGTGCAATTCACCGCTTTCTAAAATAAACTATTAAATGTGTGGCCTTTATGAACACTAGACCAGTTTGCATACACATGAAAAGCATTTTTTATATTTAGCCTTTGGAAAGAAAATCTTTAATGCTTCCACTAAACCTTGTAAAAAAAAGGTAACATAAATTAATAAAATGTCGATCACATAAACAAATGAACATCAGATATATGGATATTTAAAGTTTACCTTCTGCTAATCGTTAACAAAAGTCCATAAATTTTCACTTATATCGAGATCTTCTGCAAGAATGCTCAAAAACCAATTCCATGATTGGTAATTTTCTCCCTCAACTACAGCCCAACATATAGGAAACATTTAATTGTTTTCGTCATCACCTACTGTAGATAATAATGCACCACCAAGAAAAGTCTTCAAAAAACATCCATTTAACCTAATAACATTCCTGCATCCACCAAGAAGACCATACTTCAAAGCACCAAATCCCACATAAAATATTTTGAACATTGGTTTCCCGGCATGTTCATCAAAATCAATTTCAATAATATTTTTCCATCTTTGTCATCTCATCTTAACTCATGTCTATAAGACCTTAACTTCATATAATGACCTTCCATAGATCCTCAAAGCATGGTAATAGCTTCCCACTTAACCCTATAACATTGAGATTATGACATGTAGTGCATATTTTGTTTGGAGATCATCCATCATTTCAATAATAGGCCAATTTGGGTTCCTCCTAAACTTGTGTATGAATTCATTTGCTATCCATTTCCTGTTAGCTTGCTTGTTCCTCTGCACTTTACTACAGTTACAAGTGTTTTCTATTCTCTTTATAGCAAATGTTTTCTCATTTTCAATCTAGTTACCATACACCTGGAAAGAACAATGTGCCTTATAAACTGCTTTCATTCTTACACCAAATTTGACCATCGAAACATTATACATGTTTATAATTGCATACTTCCTTATTGCTTCCCTTAACTGTTTCTTGTCCTTGAACTTCATTCCAATTTTAAACTTAAAATCTTTTATTTCAACTTTTGGATTAAAACGAATGTATTTCTTTTTTGGTATCAATGCTTCATCATTATTCCAAACTGATGATTGAATTTCAGCATCACTGTCATCATAATCACTATTTCCACAATGTGAACTTCCTTCTTCTCTTCTAGTATCTTTGGAATGATCACCAACTTCATTGAAATTGCTTCCACTACCTTCGACACCGTTAAAAACATTGTCGCATTCAAACTCACTTTGTAAATTCTTTCCACATCTCTTCTCATTTGTTCTTGCAAAAACATATTCTTCATCATCAATTCCAAATAATTCCTCGTCAATTAAATCATCTCCAGAATTGCTATCCTGCATAACAATGAAGTCCTCATCTTGCTCCCATTGAACTTAGAATAACCTCTCATCATCATCATAACCAAATTCATTATGAATATTAGAGACTGACTCTTCGCCATCTATTGCAGGATGCTCATAACCATGATCGTAGTAAATTTCAACATTATGATAATTCAAATCTTAAAATTTTTGGAGCATAGCCAACATGTCCTTATCATTCTCTAAGCTTAACTCCATCAAGCTTCTAATGGACTGATGTTGAAATTTGTTAAATATAGAGATTCTCTATGTCCTTTATCTTCAAAAATCCCTTTTAGAACTAGCATGATTAGTTCATTAATACCCATATCCTTCTTTCTTTTAATCTTACCCCTAACATATTAATTTTCCTACCTTTCCAACACTCTACCACAATGAAATTCAAAATTTACCAACATTTGTAAAAGGAAAGTGTGACTAAATATAAAATGATAAATATTTCAAAAAAAAAAGAACCAACAACTATCAATTCTCAAATTGGGAAAATTAAAAATTCTACAGATATGTAAATCATACTTATCATCACCATTTTTACTTCATATCTTATAATATCAAAGTACTTCAATTTATATACTTTGCATTGTCTACGTTCTTTGTGTTCTCACATATGAGTCATCTATCAGAAGGTTACCTTTATCATTTAGGTACAAAAATAGCTTCCATATTTCTTCAAGCATCCTCCTCTATCACAAACCTAAAGATAAAGATCCATTTTTCATTGATCAACCTATTGAACAAAAATTCAGTACTATGCAATGTTGTTTATACTATATTTCTCATCGTTTTCCACCTTCAGCGCTAACCTTTTATGCAATGTATAATTGTTTGTTATTTTAAAATTGTAACTTAACGTTAATTAAAAGAAAATCTTTAAGGTGCATCAAGACAACAAAGAGTATCCATCTCTCACAATTATATATGGTTTAACACAAATAATTAATACAGAATCTCTATAGATGGAGCCATTATGTTGTTTATTTGACATTTGAGTTGTGAAAATAAACATGAGGAGTCTCCATTCATAGGACAGTTTAAGAATTGTTGCAAGACCAGAAGAGGCATCAGATATGAAGTCATGATTTCATATAAGCTAACAAAAGCGTTTAAGGTAACTTTTCTTATCATAAACTCCACAAACTAATTGGAGTGTCTAGCCTTACTCACATTCCATTTTCTAACTTACCATTTTCCTACCTTCACTAACACACCCTACACATCACTTTACTTTTCTACCTCTCTCAAGATATTTCAAACACCAAAATGCCGCTTCTCACTAAATAATACTCTATATCTTTACCATGTTATATGGGTTGAGTTAAGTTAGAGATACCATACCAAATTTGCAACATAGAAGACATGAGATTTGTATTTATAAACGCAAAAACTAGAGATTAGATTCCTAGTTTCCTTTTCTTTCATTGCTTGATCAGACATTTTAGTATTTCTTCAAATAATTGGAAGGAGAAATAAAACAGACATTTAGTTTATCATTTTCCTATAGCAATGTTAAAAAAAAAACTAACCTCCACGTGGCTAACTATGAAGGGTTAAGAACGTCGAGGAGGGAAAATTCTGGCAATGTGAGATGGTGTAGGCGTCAGAAGAAAATTGACTAAGAACGTCAAAATACCTAGGGATTTCTTGCGTTTGGGAGGAGAATTTCAAATACTTACGTATTTATTGGGTCTAGGATGAGGGACAAAAGAATGTTGAAATAGTTAGGAATTTCGTTTGTCTGGGAGGAGGGAGGATTGACAAACAAATTTACTCTTCTTAAAACGATGTCATTTTAGTATCATCATGAAACAATTTCATTTCAATAATCTAACTCACTTCTACTAATTACACCGATGTGTCCTATTAATTAGGATTCCCTGGACATGTGGTACTGTCACGTTAGCAAAGATAACGGAGGTACTAGCGTTAGGCTAGAATTAAAACAAATTAAAATTTTGAACATTTTATTGGTACTTTTTAAAGTTTAGGCTATAATTGATATTTTGACAAAAGTTTGAGATTTTTGTAATTAACGCTAGAAAGAATTACATTTTTATTTAAATTTACTAAACAAACTTTTATTTTAAGAAACACAATAAAATATGAGTTGATTATTTTAGATATTAAATGAGATTAGTTAAGAAGTTTAATGTCTGAGTTAACAATATTCAGTAATCTTTTAACAATTAAATTTATGCATTGTGATTTTAAAATTATAATTAATTTACTAAGTCAATCATATAATAATAAGACTATGAATGGACATATTCAAATAAGATATAAATCAACAAAATAATAATTTGTGGCTTTAATTTTAGTTAAATCGAACAAGAACTTAACAAACCAATTAGGTAAAGGTCTTTTCAAAAGTGGAGTCTTATAATCAATAAGAGGGGTAAGTCTAAAGTCCTAACCCTAAACAGAATAAAATTTAAGTCTTAAACTTATAAGGAAGTCATCTTCTAAAAGAAACTCAACTTCTACGATTGGAGATTCTATGAAAAAGATTCAACGAGAAAACAATATGTAACGCATGAATTGATAAAACAAATCATGATTTTCATATATAACTTTTTTTTGAAAAATTAAAGGAATGATATTAAAGGACAATAAAAAAAAGATCACAAATGGTTCAATGAGAAGATCTCAAACACTAGTAAAAAGATTGGAGAATCTTCCTACTATAATAACAAAAATACAAGTAATAAGAGGCTAGTAACTAAACTTCTAAGAAATTGGCTGACTCAGATCTTAAGTAAAGGGTCTCTTTAATAGTTTGTAGGATCATAGTTGTTGTCTCCTTCTCAGTAGTAAATTTGTTTTTGAATCTCTTATTATTCCTTTCATTCCATATCCCATGAATAGGGGACCCCCAATGCATGAAATAATCTCCAAGGTGTCATAGTGGTTCCTAAGGTGATCCAGCAACCATTGAATGGTTTCTGATAATGAATTTCATGTGTGGTCCCATTGATAGTATCTTTTGATCTCTTTCTAAACTTGAGAAGCAAAGGAACACTCAAAAAATAAACAATACCTAGGTTCATCACAAATGTATGAAGGTAACCATGTGAGAAAGCCTTCTACCTCGTTCCACCTCCTCTCTTTTCCTATCTTCTTCTTCCTCTCCCTACTCCTCCACTCATCTCCCATTTCTTCCAGTACCTACAATACAGAAACACAAAACACCAAAATCTTTCTTAGCTCTACAACCATGGACTCAGATTTCCCTCCTCTGTCTCTCCTACAAAAATCCCCTACAACCCCCCAAAAAAACCCCTCCCCAAACCCTAACCTTAGATCCAACCCCATCCCCAAATTATCTGGCCTACTCTCACCCCCTTCTACCTTCTCTAACACAAACCCTACCCCTGCAAGCATTACTACTGCCCCTCCGAGAGCTAAACTTGCCATCGAGAATAATGCAAATGGAGCAAGGAGAACCTGGAAACAAGTAGTTGGGGACAAATTTGATTCTTCCTTGGTCTACAACCCTCCTGTTGAGAAAGATGGAAGAACTATGGTGGCCCCTAGCCTAGAGGAATTACAGCAAGGAGCAAGAACATGAGAAGCTACCCTAGTAGGTTTTTTCATGCATAAAAGGTCAGCTTTTTCGATTATTCAAGCATGGGCCAAGCGAAATTGGCATGGAAGAGCGTAACCATGGCAACCAGGAATGGAGCTTAAGAAAATTTGATCGAAGAACATTCCTCTATAGATTAACATTCACAATATTCCTTTGGAATATTGGAATACTAAAGGTTTAAGTATGCTTGCAAGCTACTTGGGCAAACCAATTTGCATGGATGAAAATACAACATTGAGGAAACACGTTGGATTTGCAAGATTATGTGTGAGCATGGATCTGGCTAAGGAATTGAAGGATAGTATTCCTATTCTCCGATTAGCAGATGGAAATTCACTGCGAGAAGATCTTGTTATGGTAACTTATCAATGGAAACCTTCCTTTAAAGCACAAGGCAAAGCCTGGAAACCAATAGGTAAGTTATTCCTTAAACGTGATTATTGGGAAGTGATGGAAATTGAGCATATTGAGCATAATGAGGCAGAAGTATTAATGGATAAGGAGGAGACATTACCAGAAGTAGGGCAACAAGAGAAGGTTCCTATAGAAACTGCAATTTTAACTAGCTCTAACAACAATCCAAAGGAGGAGGAAGCATTATCAGGCCAACAAAAGGATACCCCAATAGCTGAAAGCAAGCCTGAAATGAGGGAGGGAGGTGATGAAGAGGTTCCTATTGAAGCAAATCATAATGATGACTACTCGGGGGAAAACATGAATGAATGTAGTTCTTCACAAATTGAGAGGCCAACAACCCTGATTCAAGAAGAACTCTCTGAGCCAGTAACCTCTAGGAAAAACACTAGGAGCAGTAGGAAAAGCTCCAAAGGGAAACTCAATTAATTATGTCAGTAGTTGTATGGAATGTGAGAGGAATAAATAATACTTCAAAGCTTTGTGCTTTAAAGGATTTTGTGAAGCAGGAGAAACCGTGGGTTTTTTGTATGTTGGAGACAAAAATTAAGGAGGATCATCTTAATAAGTTAAGTTGTTTGGGCAGTAATTGGCAATTCATATCCAATCATCAAAGCCACGCTTATGGGAGGATTATTGTTGCCTATGATGACCTTTTTGTGAAACTAGAAGTGCTAGAGTCCAATCCTCGGTTTTTGCACTCTAAGATTTGATTTAAATCAAAAAACACAAGGATTATAGCTACTTTTATCTATGGTTTCAATACTACATTTCAGAGAGCTGAACTTTGGAACTTTCTGCGAAGGATTAAGCCTTCAATAAGCTCCCCGTGGATGGTTGAGGGAGATTTTAATACAACTTTGTTCAGATATGAGGCTGAGGTGAATTGCAACCTACAGAATTACACTACAGATCTATATGATTGTATACAGGATGTTAAGCTGGTTGATCTAAGGGCTACAGGACGAATTTATATGGACCAACAAGCAAATTGCTAATTGGAACATCAGGAAAAAATTGGACAGAATTATGGTTTATGGGGAATGGATCTACTCTTTCTCTCTCAGCTATGCAAAATTCCTAGACCCGGGTATTTCGGACCACACTCCTATTAAGCTAATGGGTCTTTTCTCTTCTTACAAATCACAATACCCCGTTAGATTTAATAACTTTCTAGCTAAAATAAAGGGATTTCAAGAAGCAATACAGAAAGGCATGGAATTTCAATGTTATGGGACAAAGCAATACATATGTATCCAAAAGCTTAAGGCCATAAAGTAGGAGTTGAAGATTCTTAATAGGAAGAGAGGGCAGAATCTGACTAAGGAGATTGACCTCTCTAGGGACAAACTTTATTCCGTACAACAAGCTTTGGCAGGAAATCCATTAGATGAAAATCTAGCTTCAGCTGAAAAGTAGGCCCTTAAACATTATTTGGAAGTTGTGGCAAACTAGCACTCACTGATGAAACAAAGATCTAGGATCTCCTGGATAAAGGAGGGGGATAGATGCTCTAAGTTTTTCTTCAATACTCTGTTAGCCAGCAATCATACTAATAGAATTAATTCCATTAAATCTGAAGCTGAAAGGGAGGTTTTTGGCTAAGAAGAGGTAGCAAGGGATGCTCTATCTTTTTACAGTAAGCTTCTGGGGTCAGATTCTTTCTAAACATTGCAGGACTTCAACCTTAACCAGTTTGTAACTTCTAAAATCCCAGACCAAGAAGTTTACAGGCTAGCTAGACCTGTTACGGATCAGGAAATTGATCAGGTTGTATTTAGCATGAATGGATGTAAAGCCCCTAGTCCAGATGACTTAAATGGCTTCTTCTATCAGAAAACCTGGCCTTGTTTGCGTGGAATTATCAAAGAGGCAGTGAAGGAATTTTTCTTAAAAGGAATACTTCTAAAGGAAATCAACAAGACTTTCCTTTGCCTAATTCCTAAAAACCCTAGCCCGAATTCGTGGACTGATTATAGGCCTATATCTTGCACCAACTTCCTATATAAGATCATAGCCAAGATATTGGCTAATAGGATGAAGGAGGCTCTAAAGTTTCTCATTAGTGAGAATCAAGGGGCATTTTTGGCAGGCAGAGATATTAGAGATAACATTCTGTTAGTTCAAGAACTCCTAAAAGGGCATACTTGCAAGAGGTCCTCCCAAAATTGCACCATTAAGGTTGATCTACAGAAAACCTTTGATAGTGTAAACTGGGGATTCTTACTTAAGGTATTGAAGGAAATGAATTTTCCTTCAATCTTTATTAATTGGATCCACCAATGTATATCTACTGTTTCTTATGGGATTATGATAAATGGGAGTCCCACTAGATTTATTAAAGGGAAAAAAGGCCTTAGGCAGGTGGATCCCCTCTCCCCCTACCTATTCCTTATCTGTATGGAAGTCCTAACTCAATTGCTCAAGTACAACATTTCTTGGGAGTCAAAGTTCATATTCCATTCAAAATGCAAAGGGATTTCACTAACAAATTTATGTTTTGCAGATGATCTCATCCTCCTATGCCAAGCTAATGTGCAGTCGGTTTCTCTCATAATGGCTACTCTTACTCAATTTAAAGAGATGTCTGGCTTATGTACTAATCTCCACAAGAGCTTTATTGTTCTCTCCAAGAGTGCCTCTCATCTCTCGAATGTATTAGCTCATGCTACTAGTATGGAAGTTAAAGCTCCTCCTCTAAAGTACTTGGGGATCCCTATCTCCTTTAAACAGCTCAGGTTCTGTGACCATTGGTGGAAAAGATTCAAAAAAAATTGGGTTTCTGGATCAATAAAGCTCTCTCCTATGGGGGTAAACTACAGCTTCTCAAATCTGTTATTTTGTCCGTGAGCACCTACTGGAGCTCATACATTTTCCTCTCCAAAGGACTAGCTAAAACAATAGAAAGGCTGATGAAACAGTTCCTGTGGGGGGAAAATAATGGGGAAAAAGGAATGGTCAAGGTAGCTTGGCAATCTATATGCCAACCCAAAGAAGAAGGAGGATTGGGAATTGAATCCATAGTTACTAAGAACAGAATCCTCATGTCTAAAAGAATCTGGAGGCTACTAAGTGATCAAGAAACATTGTGGGCCAAATGGATGCATACTTATATTTTAAAAAGAAGGAGTTTCTGGTCTCTAAAACCTAAGCCCAGCTACACTTGGTTCTTTAACCAACTCCTAGGTATGAGGGGAGAGATTATCAGCATATAACTTGCCAAATAGGGGAGGGTGATAGACTCTCATTCTAGTTTGATAAGTGGTCAGGAAATGGCCCCTTAATTTAAAACAGCATGGTCAATTCTCTCTTAGACCACATTCCCAAGGATGCTAAACTCTATGCTATCATATCTAATGGTGAGTGGACACTATCTTTGGATAAGATAACTTGCCTACACATCCCCCTCTCATAAGATAGGGGGAGAGAGATAACTACTTTTGGAGGGGTCTCCCAATTTCAGAGATTACTCCTAAGGCAGTAAGGAAATTTAGTGCAAGGCCAGAAAATAGGGTAGGATGGGACACTCTGGTTTGGAATAAAACCCTCAAACCTAATGTGAATTTTCTGCTATGGTTGGCAATGTGGAACAGGCTGAGTACTATGGATCGGTTAAATTTCCTGACCTCCCCTAAATATTGTATTTTCTGTCACCTAGTGGATGAATCCAGAGACCACTTCTTCTTTGAGTGTGGCTTCTCTAGAACACTCTGGTTCACAATCTCTACCCTCAGTGCACCAGATCTTAATGCCTGGAGACTCCTAGACATAATGCAAGGGCTTCCTAATCTGAACTTGTTGAAATATGACAAGGATACAACCCTTCTCTCGATGGCTACATGTGTTCAGGTTATATGGCATGAGAGAAGCTGTAGAAGATTCAAGAATCAGACCACTTCAATGAACTCTCTTACAGAGATCATCACTACAAGTATTAGAGAGCAAATGATTTTTAATTAGTTACACCTATATTGTAGTGGGAGAATGGCCTACATATGAAGGATTTAATTCTCAGAAGATGAGCTACGCAATCCCACACACCAAGCTATGCAGAAACTAAATTACAACTCAGATCTACAACACTTGATCTCTCCCTTCTCAAGGGAGATCATATATTGAGACTTATTCTAGATAGAGACTTACCTGGTTTGGTTCAGCTCATCCCTGCCTTTCTTTTGAAAGTTGGTACTAGACGTCCTACAGGTCTGCAACTCCGAGCATCCCCTTCGACACGATAATCAACTTTTCAGGCTACAGATAGAAACCTCGACTTGGGAACACCTACAAGCCACAAGGAGGATCCCAGCTTAAACCCTAAGCGCTATACACGATACGAATAGATGTCGTTTACCTAGAAACCACAATCTTTGCGGAGATGTTCCATCATTTTGTCGATCGTTGTCATCCTCTCCACCTCAACAACGTCTCCTCACTGTCAGTCGAATCACAATCCCTCGCCCAACCGAATTAGGAAATTTCTCGAAGATTAACAAAAGGTTTGGGTAGTTTTACCCTAATAGTCGGGGAGGCTTCTTAACGTGGTCATTTTTTTTTAACTTGGGAATGACTCAACGTGGTCGTTTTGTTGTTTAGTTATCTAATTTCTTAAGTCATGCTTTACTGACTTATACCCCAAACTCTTCATTGTTTATCCTTTATCATTAATGCAAATTTTTAATTTCTCAAAAAAATAATTTTATCCACAGCTAGAAAGTGCAACTTATCTATTGCACTTAATCTATTTTTCATTATAAGCCGCAATAGAAATGAGTTTCTAGGAATTAAAAACTTATTCCAAACAATGTTGAACCAATACAACTTAGTTTCAAGTGGTTGCATCGGATTCCTAGTTTGCTTGTTGGAAATATTAGAAATTTGCTTCCCTTTTTGAAAGAAAATGTCAGAGTTATGAATATCTAATAGATAGGAAGGTTTATATCTCAACAAATCTTAAGGAAGAGCTCAATTGTTGTTTTGTATCTTCTTGGAGATTTTATTATACAAAGAACTAAGAGATCTGGCTGCTAAGGATCCAATTATGTGAATCAACCGACCATAGCCTATCCAATTATAACACCAAATAGAAGTTTGCTCACGCTTTAATGCTTCTAATGTACGAGTTTTTTGTAGAGTAGGGTTGCACATACACTCTTAAAACCATGCCACAAAATATGGACCAATCTTAAAACTCTCTTAAGAATTAATAGATGTGTACATATGTTAACTAGCAAAGGAATAAACCCAGGTCAATAACAGATGTGTAACTAAGTTTGAATTAAGAAATCTACTCAACAAAATGTCACTATAGTTTTGTCAAACATATATTCAAACTTGAAGGATACATACGTCCATTACATATTATTTTATTTATTTATTTCAGTTTATTATATTTTGTTTGAAATTTATAACTTATAGGGAACTGTTTAAAATTTTCCAATTCAAATTTTTTTTTATCTTTTTATAAGCCCTAATTTTGTCTTTTATTTATAATGCTATTTAATTTTTTTCTATTTATTTGTATCTTACAAGTTGAAGTAGGACAATCACGACAAATGTATATTCACCCTCTAAAAGCACCATTGCACCGCACTTCTAAACAAATTTCTCTCTTTTTTCCAACATTTTTATTTTTTTATTTTCTTTATATTCTTTTGACAACAAAGTGAGATCTTGCATTTCTTGATGAAATTGTTGAACAATCGTTAACAAACGTCTTAAGACATATTTCTTCAAAGATTAACGTTTTTTTTCCCCGTGTTCTTTTGATTGTATTATTACATATCATTTTACGTATGCTTTTATTTATTTTAATTAACTAATCCATAATTGGTACGTGTATTTTATGGGGTGATTTATGTTGTCCTCATAATATTTCTCTTAAAGCACCAGGTTTCAATCCACTACATCCTAACCTTCCCTGCTTAATTACTAAGACGCGGCATTCACTTCAGTTCAATAAGCTGAGCCAAGAGCAATGCATCACCTGACGCCTAATTGCGATCAGTTTCATAAAGCAAAATTTTAAATATATTCTCTAAGCTCTCTTAATAACCAAAAGAAAAGCAACATTATTGAGCAATATCGCCTAAAGTGATTCTCAATTAACTGGAATTTAATCTAATATTGTAAAATTAAGTCAAATGGGACATCACGGATAGCATATAAATGATAGAAGCGGTTATAAAACTGTACCCACAAACCCTCATATATCTATCGCATATATGTACAACATCCAAGTTGATTTACATAATGTAGTGTTAAGAATGTAAAACTTAAAGCTAATCTTTTTATCATGCCTAAATATTATTTATTATTACTACTCAAAACCATATGTTATAAGATGTAGTCAAGCTACAGCAATTAAGTCATGTTCTTCCTCAAGAACTAGCTTTGATTTTCTTCCTCTCTTCTTTCCAATCCGCATGGAGTGCAGAACATTCGTGAAACTTGTTCTACGCCCATCTGTATCCGATGGGTTGTGAATTCATACCTAAAACCATTTTGATTAGAGTATAATGCTAGGGCCACTGAAGTGATCGTGGAATGCCTTAGTAATAGATGACAGAATCTTACCTCGGCATTTTCTGTTTTAAATTTTTGAAGTTCTTCTTGTGCACGAATAAGCCTACATATAACAAAGCAGAAGTGTTATGAAGAAGGATCTGATAGCACCTTGTATAGAAATGACTCTGCGCATTGTTTTTGAATGACTGAATTTATGATTGGAAGCCTCTAAGTTTAATTTGGCGCAAAACGTTATCTTTCATATGAACTGAGGACAATCCATGACGAAAGGTATAGTTCAAAACATACATGAACCAATTTTATGCTAGACAAATGCACAGTTACAATGGGAGACAAAAGGACAATGGTACAATCCATGAAGACAGGTATAGAGAACTTCTGATATCAGGATCAGAAGTTCTCTACTAAAGTGAACTTAAAGGCCTTAATTGCACGAGCTGCAATATTTTTGAAAACCTAGTTACTGCAAAGCTAAACTAATGCATCCATCATTACAATTACCTCCATTGCAAGTCTGTCACCTCATGTAGTAACTCCTTTTCCCTATCATGAGCAGCTTCAAGCTGCAAATCCAACAAAAGTTTTAGCTTCAAACTTTTCATATCACCTCATTTTTAAAGGCTTGTATACCATATATGCAACTCTTCTTCCCATAAAGAAATTTTAACTTGTCATCTTTAAATTTTCTAGTAATAAATGACATTACTAATAGCCGATCACTAGCATATATGGGGATGGAACCAATTTGTCTTTTTATTGACAAGAGAGATGAAAAATAACATCATTTCGGCAATAGCTCCCACTACCTTAGAAGAGCCGCCACTACCATAACTCATTAGTCAGTCCAAACGTACCAAGTAGAACACTCTTGAAGTAATATAGATAGCTCAATTATTACATACCAAAGATTTCTCTGTTGAAACTAATTGAGCCTGTTTTGATCCTCCATCACCGGCATGATTTGCTAAGTGCAATTGAAACAACAAAGGCAATAAATAAGAACAACCAGATTAAATAAAAACAGCATTTCAAAGGGCATTAGTTGCTTGCACCTGAAGAGTCGCCACTCGAGATATGCCTTATTATATTTAGAATACATTCCTGTGGAAGAAAGAAGCTAATGAATAAGTTAAAGTCCCAAACAGCAAAAGTTAAAAATTATGCAGGTGGAACATACCCTTTGAACAACATTTGTCTGCAACACAGAAAGCAACAGCGGAAACAAAGAACCCATAGAAGGAACTACTGATGTGGCATCTAACTGTAAAGACATGTTTGGGTGTTGGGTGATCGCCTAGATGAACCATAACATTTCCATGAGAAATAATGCAGGTTGAACATGAACACTGAAATATTTGTCCGCAATACAGAAAGCAACAACAGAAACAAAGAGCAAAGAGAAGGGGCTACTGATGTGGCTTCCGATTGCAAAGAAATGCCTGGATGTTGAGTGAGCACCTACAGAATCCACAGCAGAGACATTGCAGATTAAGATTCACAACCTCATTTTGAAGTGACACAGGCTATACACAAATTTTCGTATAAGTATGCAATTTGGCAGATATAAGATCAACAAAGTTGCAAATGAACCTCCCTGTGTTTGATTTTAAGGATACATGTATAGACATAACACATTAAGCATGCTATGTAGGAAAATTGCAGAAATTTTGTGCACGGGAGCAGAAATAGTTGTATTTTCAAAACCCATGGTCTTGGGGCTGTTCAGTCATAAATTACCCATCTCCCAAAAAAGAACCTGCAACAATGTTCATTGTCCACTGTAACTTAAGTATTAACCATAACCCAGAAACATAAAGGGTAGTACACCCTTTCCATGTATAAGGTGCTGTATTCACATATCACATAACACATGCATACACCCAAAAAGTGGCCAAGAAAACATCTAGCAGGTCCTTTAAAATGTAATTTCTGACCTCAAAACTACCAACCTGCATGCTGTGACTCTTTTGAAGTATGGGAGTTGGAGCCACCTGAAAAGAAACAACGATTTACACCCTTTCTACAGCAAAGTAGAGGCATAAGGATCAGAATCAGCAAAATCACCTTTTCTATATCAACATTCTCAGAAGTAACTTTAAAGCGTCCCCTTTGCTGAATTACTGGTGGCTTTGCTTTATCATCAGGTTCATCACTGTTTGTCGCTGCAAGAATACTATGATTAAATGGGAAGTAAAATTTCCTCGTCAGAGTAAGAGAATGAAGTTATCATATTCAACATTTAAAGATCAGGAAAATTTAACATTAAAAAAACGCAAGAAAAATGAAGTGAAAAAAACATCACTTGCCTGATGATTTGGATGCTTTAGAAGAAGACTCAGATGGTATATCATCCCCATCCAGAGTAACTGTTGATCCGTTGCTACTCCCATAATTTTGATGTTGATTTTGCAACTTTTCACTATGGATTCAGAAATTATTCAATGGGAAAGTTAAGTACTGGAAAGAATATAACAATATCAAACAATAGCTAGCAGTTAGCAAATATGATATCAGACATGGTAACCATGAGTCACTAAATTCTTCCTTTTATCGCTTGCTTATTACTCTTTCACCTAAATTTCCTTTCACCAACCCAGTCATGTGTTTCAACAGTTTCACTTAAAAGACGGACATTTAAGGCATTTCAATTGCGAAATTCCAGCTTTATTCAAGGCTTCTGGATTTATTGCTCAAATGGCCAGTTCATAGTCCAGGCCTCATTTCATCACACTTCAGTGTCTTCGTACATGTAATTGGTGAAATTTTACTGAGACTGACTATCAATTTCAATCAAGATTGGCTTCAAAATTTGTCAACTTAGACACATACAAACATATAACCGGCTATAGAGGTTAAGCCTATCTCTAGATCTATCCCGACCAAGATATGATATAGAGAGACCGATTTCATAAATTAAAAACTTTAAAAGGTTCTTCATGATACTAATTCCCTGCCAAGGGTCCTAAATATCATAATTGAAAGGAAGAAAATCATTAACCATCAAGATTCATAACCAATGTCAAATGAGAGATATGCAATGCAACTCCAACACTTTATCAACTGCAGTTACATTCTTAACAAATGAAGCCCAGATCATGATCCAGTCAAGAGGCCAGATTAATATGGTTCAAGCATCATAGAATTGTAGATATTATTGGTTCTCATAAATTTACAGTTACCATGATAACATCACTAGTCTTGACCAAGAAGTCAGCAAGACAAATCTATTCATTCCAAATAAATTTACATAATGGTTTGAATGGACAAATTATCTCGATTATTTCAATGCCTAAATTTCGATCTTAATCGAAGAAAAGGCAGGAGATGGGGATCTCAGTAACGCCGATGGATTTGAGGTTGTGTGACAACTTACAAGGTACAGGACAAGTTGCTTAAGACTCTCAAATAAAGTTGAAAGGGATTAAAGATAGTGGAATCCTAGGGACAAAAGTGCTTGGTCATGGATAAAATTCGTGGAGTAAGGCTAAATGATAATGAAAACAAAGGAACTCTCGAATCTGATATGGAATGTTAGTAATAACTGAAACTAATACAGAAACTCTGGCATCTGTAAGAATGTCAAACCTTTCTTTACTTGCACTTGCTGTAAAATTGGAACCGGATGGTGGACTTCTCATCTTCTGTTGACAATGAATAGCCAAACCCTCCATGGTTTTTGCATTCACCTCAAAAACAGGCCGCTCAGAGACGCTGCTTTCACAGCTTTCAAGACAGGGAGAAGAGTTATGTGAAGGATGTTTTTCACAGCATGGACTTGAAATACTGGAGTCGTCATCTGATTTTTCTGCTCGTATCCTGGAAAGTCAAGCATAATACTTATTATCAACAAGTATGTATAAGGCACATCTCTAATAAACATTTGGTATTGCAATGTAAGAATTAGCTTTTGTCTCAAAGTAGCAACTCCCCTTGCTCTGATCAATTCTACCGAGTAATCTATAATGATCATGAACAGCATATAAACTATATATAGAGCATACTTGGCTGCATTGGCACATGAGACAATTATTGAAAGTGATCGATTTTGCGCCACAATATTGCTCTCCTGTCAAATTAAGGCTATCAGACTCGTTTAAATGAAAATTTTAATGAAACTGGAAGCAATCCATCAACCCATCACAAATTTCTGGGTAGAGAGGTACCCCTTCTACTGCTTGTCCAACATGAGAGACCTGAAACTCTTGCTTTTCATGCGCATCAAGTGCAGACAAAGAATTTGAGCTTCCTGCTACATTACTATCAGCAATGGGATCCTCAATATCTTGTATCTGTCAACAAAGAAAAATATATCGATACTGTCACAAGCTTGTCCATTTCTACTAATCCACTCACGAAACAAGAATTCTACCAGTGAAGCCTGAGCCTTTAAGTCGTCTAAGTTGAAGTTCCAACCACTAATTCCTCGTTTGTATTCGTTCTGCAGGATTATAAGAAAGCACTAAAATCTTATAAAGAATAGGCAAGTAAATTAAAGCACAACTTGTTAGGATGGCATTATAGTTTCTGGTCAAAGACTAGAGTGGACAAGTACATGGTGAAGAGGAGACCAATAATGGATGATAATACAATATTGCAGTACCATTAACTGAGAAAGAATGTCCATCTAAGCAAGAGAGAACTTAAAAAAGACAAAAATCAAAGCTGCAGCAATATGAATATGATCTCTTCATTTCTCGCATTTCACTTTGTTTCCCATCCTGATCATTTTCTAAAAGTCTACATCTGTACTTTTTTTCTCTCACAATGTCTAATTTGCTGTTATAGGTGGTATATAAAAACTTTTGACAGAAAAGGATAATGAAAATCATTATTACTCGAGAGAAATATAAAAAGTAGTAATATAAAACCAAACTTCAAAAGAATAAAACGTTGATAATTTGAGCGACAACATGCTATTACAGTTTCTCTTTTTACCAAAGAACAAAAGTAACAACCTGAGATAGCTCCTCCTTTTGAACATCTGGCATCTTCTTCTGTGCAAGCATATCTTCTTCCTTTTTCTAAATTCAATACGGTACAATTATTAAGTATATGGTCAAATCCGAATATGGCATTTATCAGTATAATGACATGCGTACAAATCAATTAACCTTCAATTGCTGAATACGATCACCAAGAGCAGGCAACCCTTCTAAAAGGGTTCGTGTTAAATAGTCATTTGACCTCGCTTGCTTGAAAAATGAATGTTTCAACAACTTCCTTGCAGAAGGCCGTTTTGAAGGATCTTTTACCAAGCAACTAGCAATCATTTGCTTAAAAGACTGCGTAAGTAAAACGTGAAGACCATATCATCTGACATCATTATAAAGCAAATACAGGAAATTCAACTATTCATGATAGGCTACCTTTGAGAATTTTTTATCTCTTTCATAATCCAGCCCAGGTGGTGCATTTTGCAAGGTCATAAGCAGCACCTAACAAGATAAATTTTTCTTCAGATTGTAACAAAGCTTTTTTCTAAAGTGTGTGCTAATATAGAAAGAAATCATAAAGTTTGTGAACCTTCATTGGGGGGTATTTTGAAAAAGGAGCATGACCGTGGGCAAGTTCCAAAGCAGTAATGCCAAAGGACCAGATATCAGCTCTAATGGGAAATGCCAAAACATATCAACTTCACGCTATTAATCAGTAAGTGATGCAGGGACTCTTGACAGGAAAGTATATACTAACTTGAAGTCATATCCATGTAATTGCTCCATGACTTCAGGTGCCATCCTACAAAACAATCAAGATCAAGAACTAAGAAAAGTCAACACTGCTTTTGAGCAAAAAGGAACAGAAATTCCAGGATGGATAAATGAACATGAAAAAAGGAGCTGCATCCAGATTTCAGATCAGATTTTCATACATTACAAAAGCCTATATATTGTATACATATTATGAGGTGTAAGCCTAAATCTGAAAATTATAATAGTTCTTGAGTTCTTAAAATTAAAGAATACCAGCAAGGTGTGCCCACAAATGTGTTGCGCATGCGTGTCCTATCACCTGAATCAAAAAGGCAAGCAGAAACACCGAAGTCGCCTAACTTGATTGCACCACGCGCATCAATCAGAATATTTCCAGCCTTAAAGAACAATGAGATAATTATAATCAGCATATATGAAAAAAATTATACAGTAATGAACTGAAAAATCAGCTCAAGTTGATTATAATAGTTACACACTTCTATTAAAATCCTTGGCCAACATTTTAAACAGTGAATACTGTTTAATAAAAAATTGACAGAGAGATAGGCAATGTGTTATAAACTTCAGAAGATCAGTTGTGAATAACTACTATAGAGTAGCTGGTACTTAGTTCATAAACAATAAATATTAACAAAGCATCTGAATAGTGTCATGCTGGCACTAAAGATTTCACAAGTAATTCTTAACCAATAACCATAAACGCTGAGATGCTTAGATAAGAAAATGATATAATTGTCGAATATTTATCGATCATGCAATGGAACCAGCTAAGGTACTAAAATATTTTTAGGAAGTAAAAACCAGTTACTCACTTTAACATCTCGATGTATGTGCCCATGATGATGAAGATACTCTAAGCCTTTCAACACCTCCCGCAGTATTGTTGCTATAACTACCTCCTCCAAACCATCTGGATGAGTAGCCTTCAATATGTGAAGGCAAGAACCCCCAGCCATGAATGGCATAACAATCCACAGGTTATGGTCGCTAACAAAGGAGCAGTGTGATTTTAGAACATTTGGATGATCAACCAAAATCATCGTCTGTACTTCACGAGAAATGTTGCTCTGTATACACAGCCACAAAATTTGGATTAAAAAAGTCAAAGAAAGAAAAAGGAACAACTCTTTATGCAATCAATACTCCAAAAGAACGGCTACACAAAATGCAAAATTTTAATACTTCCAGAAGCGATGCAAATTGAATTCGGAACACAGACTACATTGCTCTTTACATCAAATAACTCCTGCGCCATCATCCCAACAAATCGGTACTAAGAACCAATAACTAACTACAAATTTAAAAAGTAGAGACGCCTCATCCAGTTTTCTTTCACCATTATTAGACGTGAATTATTTAATGTAAGACCAAGCAAAACCTTACCAACTAGAAAATGCAAGCGAACTATAACAAAATCCCACAAGGTAAACAATAGGAACATATCCAAAGTAAATATTCTGCGGATTTACGGACGTCAAACTGTCGCAATCACATATTTGTAATTGCATACCATTATTTCGTTTATGATTCCGTTCATTAGCCAATCAACGCTTTTCAAGCCTAAATAACTAACCGCTACGTAAAAATCATCAGAACGCCATCCCGGTACCTGATAACCAAATTAAGAGCAAAAAAAGATGACAAAAGAGATATTCATATTGACGTACCAAATCAATGTTGTCACGTTCGAAATCGAGAATCTTGATCGCAACAACCTCATCAAAAGGCACACACAAAGCTCGATGCACGGAAGCACTCACGCCCTGGCCCACCTCCTCATAGAGGACGTAATGCTCCCGACCAATCGGATATTTCTTCTTCTCCATTACTCCGACGATCACTTTTTCTCTACGCTGTACACAAAAGTTCTAATAGCATACGTACTTGATCAGATATTTGTACTTGTAGAGAGTGAAAAACAATGAACAGGATTTCTCCAGAAACGGGAGATTTAGGAAAAAAGGAAAGAATAGTAATAATAACGATAAAAAGGAAATCTGAGAAAGATTTTGTCGCTTGCATTAAACGAGATTCGACAGCGGACAAAATTCGTTGCACCAAATATTAATGGCTAAACAACAAGGATATCACATGTGTGCATCTATAAAGTCATAGAAAAAGCTCTGCATTCATTGATTACAATGACGAGGTTGGCTCCTGCTTTCTCGTGAGGGAGAGAGAAAACGCGAGGGAGTCGGATCACCGCTCTTCGCTTCCCGCCATTGGAGGGTTTTCAAGGAATTTTGGTTCCTTTTTCTTTTATATTTATATATATATACACTCTTAGTCTTAGGCTTAGGCTTAGTCTAACTCGGATTTTTGTTGATAATTATCTTTTACGTAAAAGTTTTAATTTCCTCTTACTACTCCGTCTCCAATTGCTATCTGTACGTAATATGTAAGGTTTCAACTTTGATTAGATAAAAGTTATTATTGATAATGTATGTTGGAATCAATCTCACAAAAGACATATTGATGTTAAAATACATCCACTGAATAAAATATTTTACGATTGATGGTATATTTACAATATTATTTGAGTTGACTATATATATATATATATGTAATCCCTCAAGTATTAATTTAATTATTGAGTTGTGTCAAATTAAATCAAATAACGACAACACCAATTCAAAAGGTTCAGTTATCTCTAACTAATAGAATTTTATATGTATAATAACCAAAGATTTATGAATTGAAAGATAAATTTAAACTTAATAATTTAAGACAAATATTAATTGTTAATACACTTCTGATGGGTTTGACAAATGGCTTCCAAGTCCATCCCATGCTTTAGCTCCTTCTTGAAGTGATTACCAGCAAAAGAGATCCCAGTTGCTTGCTTGAGTATAGAATTAATTATAAACACAAGTTTGGATGCAATTAAATGTCTTTAATTACAACAAATGCCCTTGATATTGGATGGTCCAACTTATCCCAAACTTTCCCTCAACTTTGCTTTCAAGTATTCAAAAATCAAACCATCTCATTACATATAATCTTAGAGATTTTTTCCACAAAAAAAAAAAATAGTTAAGATTTGAAATGGTTATAAATTTGAATCCTTTTGTTAATGCGATCTATTAAATCTTGAAACAAATAACAATTTATATATTATATATTATTATAAATTAATTAATTAGTTATGTGATAAATGAAAATATCCAATAATAATTTCTTCCGAGTACAGTATATGTATGCCTATAAAGAATAAACACCCAATCTTAAACAATATAAAAAATCAAAATTCTCCCTCCTATGTAATATTTTACAATTATCACCTTCTATTAACTCTTAATTGAACCCAACAATTTTTAAAAACAGCGGATGATGTTCAATCTATCAACCAAATGAATAGGCATAATTATCAATAATTTAACCTAATAAAATAGCTAACGCTAACAAAAAAAAACACTCATCAGTCGTTTACAAAACAAAACTTTACCTAACAAGACTCTAATATTGTACAATTATCACCAGTCAGTAGAACACAGTCCAAATTAAGACGTCAACAAAATCCATGATAGAAAATTGGAAGGCATTTGATATTTTTGTCCATTGATCGCAGCGTTTTCTATTTTGTGACTGAAATGTAATACTGAACGTAGTCACATGCAAAACACGTGCGGGAGGAGCAAATCATTAGGAAACAAAACCAGAAGCCTTATTGCTCGCCTGTATCAGCAGAAAACACTTTTCTGGTTGTCTGGAGGAGCGATTTCTAGGGTTTCCCAAATTCGCCGAAATGAAGCTCACTGTTAAGACTCTTAAGGGCAGCCATTTCGAAATTAGGGTTCAGCCCACTGACACTGTGAGTTCCCTTTTTACGTAGATAATGCATGTAGATTGTTGCGTGTGTTTCATAAAGACTCATGCTTTTTGGTGCTCTTTGATTAGGAAATAGTCTAGTTATAAAATTATGAGGGAGGATTTTAATGGGCACGTTTCTAATATCGTTGATTCATTTACCTTTTGTTGCATTTTTGTGTTCTTTGGAAATTGAGCTTTAGGATTGTTCAGCAGGGCAGTTGGATGATTGTACTGTTAGCTAGCTTGTGGAAGGGAAATGTTTGTGTTTTGGTGTTTTTGTAGAACACTTCCTTTCTTGATCAGGCAAACAACTTAAGTAGAGGTTCATTTGGAGGATAGTATTAATCTGCTGTTTTTGTAAAGGTTATGGCTGTGAAGAAGAACATTGAAGATGTGCAGGGTAAGGATAATTATCCTTGTGGGCAACAATTGCTTATTCATAATGGTAAAGTATTGAAAGATGAGACTACATTGGCTGATAACAAGGTTACTGAAGATGGTTTTCTTGTTGTCATGCTTAGCAAGGTATTCTTCTTGTACTCCACGTTTTGATTGTATCTATATTAGTCTATACTTTATTTGGTTAATACTTTATTTACCTGTATTATACCACCCTTTTACATTTGAAAGTTGTAATGATTACAAAATTGAATCTTTTGAACATTAAATTTTTGTTTCTTAGCGAAATCAACTCTTATAGAGTTGGATGGGGTTTATTGATTTTGTCTCTTGTTGTCCCCATTGCTAATACATTCACGTTTAGTATTCAATTTATTAACACAGGATGCAATCTGTGCTTAAATAAGAAAACGTTGGGTGATGAGTGCCATTAAGTTTGTGACAAATATCAGCTACTAAAAATATGTGAGCTTCTTAGAAATTTCGATATAACAACTAAGACAAACTTCGCTTGATCGGAAGTGCAAAAGCATTGGGTCCTCTAATAAATTTTGGTTAAAAGGTTCTTCTTTGCCCCTGTTTTATATGGTGTACTATTGAAATAGAAAGTTTTTGTTGGCTGGTTAGACTAGGCACACAAATGGGAGTACTTGAGATTGCTTTAAGCTCTGAAAAACTTGATGAGAAAGAACAATTTAGAAGTAAAAGAGAGATAGATGAACCACAGGCACCAAACTCTCGAGCATTCAGATTTGTTTTATGCCATTGCGTTATATATCTGTCCTGCAGCGTTAAGAGAGTATCTCCACTGTGCTTGGTCAAATTAGTAAAGTTTATTTCATTAAGGGTTGATTTTTTTCGTCTTAACATTTCCTGTAATTGATTCATGCTTACGGATTTCCTTCACTATTAATTTTGATAGAGTAAAGCTTCTGGCTCTGTTGCAAACTCATCCAACCAAGTATCTTTGCTACACTCCCTTTTCTGTTTTTCTTTTTTTTTTTTCCATTTTATTATTTCTTTGGATCATATTGATTCTTTTCCTTATATTGTACAGCCTGCTTCTGCAACTCCACCTACAAGTACGCCAACTTCAAATACAGTTCCCACACCTAGTGTCCAAGCTCCGTGAGTCTACATTATATCTGTCTACTTACATTTGAAATCAACTGGACTTTTATGCTCATAGATTCTTAAGTTAATCCTGTTGTTACAGGGCCTCAAAGAGTGTAGCATCTGCTTCAGAGACAGTGACAGCTAAGTATTGTCTATAGCTCTTCTCTACAACACTTTGGTTTTGTTGTGCTAAGAATGACTCTTTATTGTGATTTGTAGTACCTGTGAAACCAGCCAACCAACCAAACAAACATCTAAAATTAATCCTTGATAACTGAACTAATGCCCTCTGTAGTTCTTTGAAACATTATGTTAGGATAACATGTATAAAGAATCAATACAGTTCTTGGTGTTTAAAATAGACACCACGATAATCTAGGGCTAGGCTATTTCTTCTATACAGTATGAACAGAAACAATTTTGAGAGAGAAAATACTTACAATTTCAATTTGTAATATTCTATTTTCCATATGCGTTATCCACCTCATACCTGAGAAACTTATTGGAATTTCTAAATTATATTAACAGAAACCTGAAGCTGGAATACTGAAATATCTATGAGGGGAAATTGTTGTTTTGGTTCTTTGCCTTACCCATTCAAATATCATGTGTACTTGGATTCAGGATACTAGTCTGAATTTTGAGTTCAGTGTTTAATTCATCAGTTATTTTGAGATAAAACGTCAAATAATTTCCATTTTATGCATTCATAGCACTTTCTAGACTATTCTTCTAAAGTTTCATTTCACATGGATATGCAAAGATTAATTGACAAATCCATTTTAGGTATTAAAGTAGTTTTCCACTCATAAATAGAAATTTAATGACATTGGTACACAGGGCTGCCTGAGTGATTAGGCTGAATATTGTTATAACTTGCCTGAATGTAAGGAGCGAGATTTCTGGCGAGCAACTTGCACAAATATGCTTTTCATTTTCTAATTTTTCTTTTTTTCCTTAGGGGTTTACAATTTCCTTGATTTTGAGAAAACGAAGATGGCAGTTTGATGGTTTTTTGATAGCATCAACCCGCCACCTGAGATGCTTAAATTTGTATTTAGTGTATAGAGATAATGTTGATGATCTTATAATATTTTGCTCTACGAAATTCGTATGGGAAATATTTTACTTTGAAATTTAGTACATTTACTCCACTGTGATGGCTTTAGAGCAGTTTAAATGTTTAAAAAGAAAAACACTGTATCTTTTTGCAGTGCCTATGATCAAGCGGCTTCCAACTTGGTTGCTGGTAGTAACCTTGAGCAGACAATACAACAAATAATGGATATGGGTGGTGGCAGCTGGGATAAAGAAACAGTGACTCGTGCCCTTAGAGCTGCCTATAACAACCCAGAGAGAGCGGTGGATTATTTGTACTCTGTAAGCCTCGTGACATATTCTACTGGAATGTTTTCTTGATTTGAGTATTGATGTTGTTCTGCCTTCAGGGCATTCCAGAAACAGCAGAAGTTCCTGTGGCTAGTTTTCCTGCTGGTCAGGCAAATCAAATAGGTGCAGCTCCTTCTGCGCCTGTATCAGGAGCCCCTAATACATCTCCCTTGAATATGTTTCCTCAGGTAAAGCTTCATAATCAGAGATTCAACATGTTTCTGTATATTATGGTTCTAAAATTTAGTATGAAACATTTCAGGAGACACTTTCTGGTGCCGGTGCTGGTGCTGGTGGACTTGGGTCCCTTGATTTCCTGAGAAATAATCAACAGGTACATTTCTAAGTTTGTCTTGTATAGAAGACTATATGATAGCATTGACAAGTCTCTGAAAGTAAAAAGTAGCCTAAATTAGGGGATGATGGAGTAAGAGTTGTATGTGTGAATTACTGATACACAGTATATGAGTGCGAAAAGGTTTCCTATTACATTTGCCTTTCTTTCCATATATCTGATGGATGTGCTACTCTTACCTACTCAAGTAATAATGTTGATGCTCATTTGTTTATTGTGTGACACTAAATTGTTTCTTTGTTGCATTTTAGTTCCAAGCATTACGATCTATGGTTCAAGCAAATCCACAAATTTTACAGGTCTTCATCTATTCCCGTCCATTCATATTTTATCTGAGGTGAAACTTATTTATGTTTTAGTTTAATTTGCTTTTTCTCTTATAGCCAATGCTTCAGGAACTTGGAAACCAAAATCCCCAACTTTTGAGAATGATTCAAGAACATCATGCCGAATTTCTTCAGTTGATAAATGAACCTCTTGAAGGTTCTGACGGGTGAGTACATCTTTTCTGTTGCACATAAATGGTATTCAGTTGATATTTTTCAAGTTTTGTGTTTTGTCACGGTCTTTAATATATTCTTGATCATGTTTCTTGACCCAAAAGGCTATATACAGACTCTCCATGGTAGACAAGTTTACTTAATTTGTTAATGGATAAACCGTAATAGTATTCCTCCGATGTGGATATCTGTTGAATTGCTGATGTGAAGAAAGGTTCATTGTTGTGATATCAGCCTGTTAAAAATGCTGACAACCCCAAAACTTTTATGAGAATGAACCTGTCTTGTATAGGGTGTGGGCAAGCGTCAATACAATTCAGAGAACAGACAGACCTGTCCTGTAAGGGGGAGTGGTAGGGACTTGGTGAATGAAGGGTTTTGATGAGGAATTATATTTCAGATGCTGAGGGCAACCGGATTTGAAATTACCTGAAAATAAATCTGTTAGATTCTGGATTTGAAATGCAGCTCATGAGATGAATTGCCAACACATGGGAGCACTGTAAATATGCATTTTCTTGAATGATGGAACAAGTAAACTGGCTATGAAGATGGCGTGTGGGCAGGCTGAAGGGACTTTTGTAGGCATGGCATGGCATTTCATATATTAAATGCAATCAGCTGGACAAGTTTTTATAGCGTAAAACTCTAAATTGAAAGAATATCTGCAAACTGATTCTTACAAATGCTTTTCAGGGATATATTTGACCAGGCTGAGCAGGACATGCCACATGCTATCAATGTGACGCCAGCTGAACAAGAAGCTATTGCACGGGTTAGTTTATCCCTTTTCAATTAGCAATTCCCCGTGAATTTGTACCAGGAACTGCACATTTTTTGTCCCATTCTTAACAAGTTATAATTATATGTTCATAGTTGGAGGCTATGGGGTTTGACAGAGCTCTAGTTATTGAGGCATTTTTGGCATGCGATCGCAACGAGGAATTGGCGGCCAATTACCTACTGGAAAATGCTGGTGATTTTGAAGATTGACCGCTTAACTTTACCAGTTTTGGATTCATGGTTTTGGTTTCACAGAACGGTTGGTTGACAGCTTGAGAGTAGTGTTTTCCATTGCACCTTGTAAACTCTAATCATGAATCCTGGAATGTGATTTTGAGTATGGTCATAGAACCCAATTTAATTATAGATTCATATGATTTTCTCATGGTATATGAAGCCATCTCTCGTCGTATAAGTGATGTGACTACTTTTGTGAATTCCATGTTTGCCTGCTTCTGAAGGTCAATGTTGTGGAGTTATGAGCTTAATTTATAGCCAAATTTATAATTATCTTAAAGGACTAATAGATTAATTTGGGCACTTTTGAGTGCTTAACATATCTGAAATCGATCTTGTAGTGTTATTTACATATTTAGAATTCCATGATTCTCTTGATCATTATAATAATCTTTTAATATTTTATTCCTACGAGAAGACTATAGTTTGTCCACTGTTCTATCTATTTACTCAAATTCTTTATCCAACTTTCCCGTTTAACCTTCTCTTGATTTTCAAGGCCATCTTCAACTTTGATATCCAAAAGCAATTATACACTTCACAGTTTTCTAATCAATCCATGTGTTCGGAATACCATCTAGTTATATTTAGATGAAATGTTATAAGTTTCAACAATAGCTTGACAACATTGGCCGTAGCTAAAGCTCAAGCTCACAAATCCTTGACCTTAATACCAACTGAGAAGTTCCCAGATTTAGTTCTTCAAGGACTTATTTATAGTTGAACTTATGCTGAATCATGCATCAGTTTAATGACAGACACCAAGTTGAGGAATCGTCCCAACTATGGAGATTTTGAGGCCAGTCAAGAGTCTATCTTCAAATATAGGAGGAACTAAAAGGTTATTAAGTAAAAAGACTTTCTACTAGAATGTTTGAAAAAACATAAATTTTGATAAAAACTTTAATATTTTTTATACAAGAAAAAGTCTTCCTTTGTTCTCAAAGCAGAGTATGTTAAGGGGATTTGCGGTCTTGTATCTGATCATGATCCATTTAAATTAACGTAAAGTCAAATACTAAATAAATAATACCGTATTATTTTGGAAAATGTTTAATTTTCATTTTATGCCTCCTGACTACGATCGTGGCGCCAAATTGTTGCCTCATCCACAAAACCAGAGAACGGCCAAACAGAAAAGGAACCTCAAGTTATGGCTCTTATCAATACAATTCTCTGTTCATCCTTCCTAAAATCTCAATACACTGTCTCCACACCGCCGATCGGTTTACGGAAACTTGTTTGTTGCTCTAGATCGCCGATCGACGAAGGTGATAGTATTACCGGGATCAAAAAGCCCAAGAGGAAACTGTCGGAGCAGTCTCCCTTTAAAATCCTTGCTTAAACCATGCTCAAAGGTGCCTCTCCTCTTGATCCTCTTTCCTTCCTTGATTCCCTTTAC
>JAOQMP010000001.1:15848668-15863313 GCA_027563575.1 Erythroxylum pedicellare
TTCTTGATTAGAGTTTAATCAAGTGTTGGATATTCAATGTGTTATTGGGATGTGTTGATGTAGAACTTGGATCTTAAATATATGAAGTCTCATAAATGTCTATTTGTGATCTTGTTGATTCTCTTTTATCTACCTAGTTATGTTTGATATTGAGTTGATTCTAGATCCTAAAGTGACTTGTTTCATTGACTTACCCATTACACACACTAAGTGCATTCAACAAGGTCTTAAGAAATGGAGTTCATTGATTAAGTCCTTGAGTTAAAGAGTTATTTAAGGTTTACCATTTGAAACTTAGTGATTTGACTCCCATTAAATTTTATTTTGAACAATGACAGCCAAAGCTCATTTTCAAGAGGATACTATTCCATTTGATCATTTGTCTTAAATTTTCCATTTTTATTCCCAAAATCCAAAAACACATTTTATACATTTGTTTTCTCTCACAATTCATTTAATTTTGTCAAGATTTCCAAAGATCAAACCCCTTTATTTGCTAATTTATCTTGCATATCATAACATATCGGCTAGTTTAGAACCATTCACTAGGTTCCGATTAAGTGAAACGAACCCGAGGTTGCATTCTATATTGCACTCCTTGTAATTAAATTTTTTGTTTAACCTCCAAGGGTAAGAACAAAAAGGCTTCGAATCATATTACTTCAATTAAAAAAATCCAAATCTTATTCAACCTTTAACTAACTTATTCCACAACAAACTAGGTTCATTTTCAAGCTCAATTAAGTCCATTTAAACCATTATTAAGTACCTTAACCTTATATAGTCCAATAATTGACTAAAACAAACATTTTCACTTCCTAAGTACTTCCTACAACCGTGGGAATGAACCTTATAAATCCCACAATCGTGGGATGAGTGAACTGAAGGTTCACTCACCCACAGCTTCCAAATTGTTTCCAAAACTTGTTTTCGTTACTTCCATTCAACACACCTTCACTAAAGACAATCAATTTCACTTCAATTCTACCTTATTCATGCTTCAATACTTCATAAAATTCATGTCTAAACCAATCCAACAACCATTTATTAAGTAACTTACAAATCAACATCTTCCACACATTAATAACAAACTAGAAGTTGTCATACAAAGATCATTTTTCCAGCATTCATTTTTCATCATCTTAACTCATATTTCAAGCCAATTCAATTATCATAAAACTTTTAATAATACAAACTATGAAGTTTAAGAATCCCTTACCTAATTACCTTCTAGTTCCTTCTTCAAAGATCTAATCAAACCAGCCTTTATGCAACCAAAGCACTTCCGAAATCTAGGTAAATGTAAGATGATCATAATGCTAAGATGATAACAACATAAAAGGGTAGTATAAGGTAGCTTTCTTGATGCATTAACTTAAAAGAATTCTAAAAGAAAATGATCCCAAAAACTCTAGAAGTTGAGAGGAAATGAGAGACTTTCGGTGGTGAGATTGTAATACAATAAAGAATGAACAAAACAAAAATGGCTCAAGCAGAAACTTGCCTCTTCCATTGCTAGGCGTAATGATATTATAACAACATGTGTCACTATGCATGTTCTTCATTTTTCCTACACTGGGGCTTTCAAATGTCAACAATATACTGTCATTTGTCACTCACTTATTGATATCACTTGTCAATTTACTAACTATGCCATTTGTCAATGTATTAATTATGCAAATGTCACTAACTCATAGGCTTAGTCATTCCAATTTTTATGTACCATCTTATCTTATCACTTGACAATTTTTCCTAGTCCAAATATACATTTTAATACCTTAATTATCTAATGGTATCAATTAATTTCAATTCACTAAGTAGGATCCATTAAACCCACAATTCAAGTCATATGCAATTCTCAATCATATCATAATTTTTACACCTATCATACATGCACTTTCATAAACATGTAACATTCCAACTAGGGTACCATTTAGGGCCTTACATGTTGCACTTCTCATTGTCTGACATAAATGAACCAAATGTGAGTGACATTTACAACAATATCCTTGGTACAAGATCAGAGCATATCAAAGGTCTTAGGTATGGCCGTAAGTCAATTGGTTCATCATCGTAACGATCAACATATGTAATAATACTTTAAGAGGAGAATCAATTGCTTAAGGCTTAGTTCCAATGTAGTGAAGAAAAGTTAGATCGTATAGAAGGAAAGTTAGAGCGTACAAAATAAAAATTACAATGTAATGAGCAAAAATTAGACCGTACCAAAAGAGAGTTGACCATGATTAAAAAGATAGTCAAGCAAATACTTAGGTCAAAGAATATAAGTAGTAGTGATAATGAGGAGTCTTAGTTTGTCCATAAATTTTTTTAAAGTTTTGTAATTAATATTTAATTACATTTTATTTTTATCAAACGCATTTAATTCTTAATTATGAAACATTTTATTTTATTTTACTTAATTATATTCAAATAATGTGACCAACAATAATTAAAAAATGTTAATTAATTATAATTCAACCAATGTTAAAAACAATAACATGAATTAAAAATGTTATCAATAATTATAATTAAATGATAAATTGGGAATAGGAAAGGGAATTAAAAATAAACATTCGTCACTAAAACTTTTTAGCTATAAATACAAAATTGTCACCAAATCTTTTTAGCTGCGTTTCACAAAACGTCTCCAATGACCTTTAGCTACATTTCCAAACACGTAGGTAAATATATGCTATTATGAAAATAAATTGTTGCTAAAGTTTATTGCTTACGCCTACGCTTACAAAGCTAATTACCTTTAGCTACCAAAATCAAACGTCACAACATGTCATTTGCGACAATTTGGATTCTCGTTGCCTATTCCTTTTTGTGACAAACCTATGATCGTAGAAAAATCACTTGGGCGATGATTTTGTAAAAATGTCCTAGGTAATTATTTGCTACCGAGCTTTTGCAACCATTTATTTGACGATTTTTTACCGTTGCTAAAAAATTTTGGCGACAATGTGTTCTCTTTTAGCAACGAAATTAGTTGTCGCTAAAACCTTATTCTGTTGTAATGCCAATTGTGACAACTTAAAACCAACAACAATTAAATTCTTAGCTTTATTTTTTTAATTTAAATTAATCTTTTTCTTTTCTTCCTTCTTATTATCAGTTCCTTCTGAAGTTCTATGTTTGTTCTAGACCCTTCTTTATTTCACCCACCTTTTGATTGTTGGCAAATACTTCAATATTTGCAAGATTTCTACTTCAGGTAAGTCTCTGTCCCCAAATCTCTAGTTATAAGTAGTTGGTGTAGATCATAATTGTAACTTTAAGTTGCATCTCCTTCATTTCTCTATTTGGGTTTTTTTATCGAAAAGGCATTAGACACTCTACTTAATGTGTGGAGTCCGGGTTTATGTGTCTTTAGAAGGGAATTATTTATGGGCTTATACTTGTTCATGTAGTGATCATGGTAACCATAATAGTAAAGTTTGTAGGTTTATGGATGTCCATGGAAATTGATAATTATAGTGTTAATATCAATTAATTCACATTCCTTTGGCTTCACCTTTTTTATATACAAGTGTGTATTTCTATTCCCTTGTCCTCAAACTTTTTAGATTGTTATATTATAAACATGCAAAGATTTGGTAGCCATAAGTTTTAGCCTCATCTTTGAAGTATAAAACAAAAATGGGTGTTTCATATGGATTTGATGTGATTACTCAATTAGAAATAGGGTTATTTAAGTTTATTAGTATTGCATATGTCTTTGAGCAATGTAAAGATTTAAGTGCCATGGTATACATACTTAGGGCAGTTTGAAGATTTAATCTTCTGTGGTAAAGTTTAGTTTCAAATTAGATTAGAAGACTTCTTTTGTTTGAAAATGATAAGTATTAATTGCATTATAGTTTCAGCATAATGTTGTTTAGATATCTTGTTTTAGTTCCCCAATGAAGAAGGAATAAATTTGAGCAAGTTAGAGCTAACTTAGAAAAGTTTTAGCGAGAATTTGGATAAACATGAGAAATATGGATCTAAGTTTAGAAAATGGTTCAAACATGATCCTGTATTTTTCCTCGTGTACATTTATAATCATTATGTTTCTTAAAGAGGTTGCCACATAAACAAACACAACCTAAACACGATCGTGTTCATAGCCTTCAGACTTATGTTCTTAAGACGAGCCATTTGATGTGAAATTGAGGAATTACCAAGCCAACACAGGCGCAACACATTATCTGTGCTGGAGACTTGTGTTTGTGATAACATTTACATAATATGGATTTTTTTTTTACGATTGTGGAGAATATAAGCCCAACACAGGTCTCAGCGAGACTCCTTGAAATTTTTAGGGTAAGTATCCTTTGAGCATAACACTAGGAGAGACATAAGAGCAGTCATAAGAAGTTGTATTAGAGCATCTTATGAAAAGGAAAGAGCAGCTTTGGAAACCAAGGAGATTTCATCAGGATTCAATTAAAGAACATCAAGATTTTAGGATCCTTAAGAATGTTTTAGTTTTATTATTCTTTATATGTACCAAATTGGGATATATCTAGATGGGATAAACCTTTTAGCTATTATTTTGGATTAATATTTTGATTTAATGAAAGACCCAAATTCATTTATGAAGTATTCATGATACTTTTTGTATTTGAATTGAAATATGCTAACATTTTGATTCAATATCATATTTCATATATAGAGATTGATAAATCGTATATATGAATATATTGTGACATAATTTGTAACCTTCAGACTTGCGTTTCGGAGATGAAACTAAGCCAACATGAGTAAAATACAAATTTTTGTTGGGAACCTATATTGGCTATAATATTTACGTATATTAAGGTCTTCTGCAGCTGTGAAGTACATGACCCCAACATGAGTCGGTGGTGGATTTGTGTTAGGCAAGACTCTTTGAAATTTTTAGGATTTCATGTGAGTAAAAGGAAATTTGGGGAATAAAATCGTAATGTGCCGAGCTAGAGCGTAAGGAGCAAGTTTGGAGACAAGGAAGGGGAAGATAAAGATTATAAGGTCTCTTATATTTTTATACTTGTTATTATTATTGATTTTCTTACTCTTAATATGAACTAAATTCTGATAGATCGAGATAAGTTGAACCTTAAAACTATTGTTTTGCATTGATTCTTTCATTTAATGAAAGGCCCAAATTTACCAATAAATTATTTATGATTACTTCTTGTATTTGAATTAAAGGATGCTAACATTTTGATTCCACTTGATATTTTTATATAGGGATTAAAAAAAGCATATGCATGAATAGATTGTAACATGAATAATAAAAGTTGCATAAAATTTTAGATATAGGACTAGACAAATTTTTTATGTTGAGAGTCAAATACACTAAAAGAAGTCAACCAATGATTTAATACATTATCAGATATTTTAATTAAACAAGTTAATAATATAGTATATATTTCTTGAAAAAGAATATGGTTACAACTTTGTAATCTATATCGACCTACAAAATTAGGGTTAATAATTCAATCAAGATAAAATTGTAGTGAAGAAATGTTCTTACGAATTTTATATCTAGATTTTAATTATCATTTGCTTGTTTCATTCTTATTTATTGCTTTGATTTAGTATTTCAATTTAGTTTGGTTAATTATTTCTTTTAAATAAATTATTTCTTTATTAAATTAGATCATAGACTAATATTTGTAGCCAACCGCGATTCCACCAAAAAAAAAAAGAAAGAAAAAGAAAAAGACTAAACAACTGCGTCAATGAGCAGCTAAAGAAATTGAAAAGCTTCGTGGGACTCCGGTTTACTTGTCTACCGGACGATGGAATTCTTGCGTTAGAGATAAGTAGCTTTGGCAGTAAGAACTAAAAATACCCAACAATGGAATTCTTGTGTTAGGGATAATTAGTTTTTGATATATTGTTTTCAATACTAATTAACAGGTAGATGTGGAGACCTTCTATACATGCATCAGTTAAAGACAGTATAGGTCCATCTGGAAATTAAGAAAAATAATTAAGATAATGAATAAGTTTTTATTTCTAATTTTTTTATTACAAATCTCAATTTTATTTTATTAATAAAAGCATCTTCTAAAAACAATGATGATTAATTTAATTAGGATAGGTCTTAACAAATCTACAATTTTAAGTGTCCATGCTTCTATCTGCAACGTTCTAGCACCTTGTGCGTCTACGATGATATAAGCAAAGAAATTGATTTCTTATACCATCACGTCAGAGCTCTACACTCTGACTTGAAAGAACAAAATGAGGTAAGGAGATCATTTTTTCTTCAGTTAATTCTTAACTTCATGTGTTTTCCTTCAGTCTGAAAAGGGTTTGCTTCATGTTGTTTCATTGCTTCTTGTGGACGTGGGACAGTCGTTATGAACTTCACTTCTTATGTCTTTTTATTGTTTTGTTGGCTGGAAAAACCCAGAAAGTTTTCATTCTTTATAGAAAGCGACAAATACTTTTCTAAATGATGATAACCTCCCTTATGAAATTAGTAGAATGATATGTTGTTTAGTGAAATTTATCAAGTTCTAGGTGATGATCATACCGGTTTCTACATAGATAAAATGCGGAGAAACCAGTTAAATGGATTCAACCGAGGAGAGGGATTCGTCGGATTGATTTTACTTTTACAGTTGATGTGTATGAAGTACAGCTACGTTGATAATTTTTGCAGCCGACACCCAATTGTGAAGTGGGCACAAAGAAGTGACAGGATTTACATCACTATTGAGTTACCTGATGCCAAGGATGGGAAGCTCAAGCTTGAACCTGAAGGGAGGCTTACCTTTTCTGCCACTAAAGACGAGGCGCTCTACGAGGTTGATATCGAGTTGTTTGACAAGGTCAATGTTAAGGTATGCCATTCTATATATATATATATGTCATTGCATGCGTAAAGGTTGAAATCTGGAAGTGATTAATGGTACTTGAGCATTCATCTGCAGGAGAGCCGATACAACTTGGGAGCTAGACATATTGTCTATGTCAGTAAGAAAGCAGAAAAGAAGTGGTGGAGCAGGCTGATTAAGTGGGAAGGAAAGCCTCCAGCTTTCATTCATGTTGACTGGGATAAATGGATTGATGAAGACGACGAGAAAGGTACAGGATGCTTGTTTTTATAGTTTTTTTTAATCTTGGTGTTACGCTAATTAATTTTACTAAAACCAAACCCCTCTTGTTATTGTAACAGTTGAAGGCAACATGAGTTTTGACGATATGGATTTCTCGGTGAGTCTGTAGCTTACTCGTCTTGGTTGTTCACTCAGCGGTTCCCTGCTCCTAGTCGCTCTGATTAAATGGACGAGGCACTCAGTCGCTTGAAATGGCTTTAAAAACATGGAAATTTTCAGGGGAATTAGAATATGTGTTGCATTACGTAGGACTAAATCTGCTAAATCACCAGCAAACACTTGTTTGTTGAAAGGGGACAAGGGGAGGGACATTTATGGAAGTGTGAAAAGTGAGCACGTTGATAGTTCGGAGAGATTCATTCTATGATCTATGGAGGTCTCGTGCACAAGAATTGGTTTTACTAAATCAATGAGCTTTCGATCATTTTCAATAGCTGATAATGCTACAGTAGAAACATTGTTGTAGCAAAGAGTCTAAAAGAACAGAATGATAATGCCACGAAGGGTTTTAAGCACTGGAATTATACTAGTGTATATGTTTGGTTTTTAAGGCCAGAATAAGCGAACATTATTGATCTGGTCTATCAGAAAGGTGTAACGAAAACGATTGGACTGGAATAAAATTTAGATCCTCTGCCTATCAGCATTGTCCCATTCTCACATGTAATGGCTGGATTTGGAGGATACCTAATCATCAACATTGGCCCCCACTTGTAAATTGAGATTAATACTATGCAGAAAATAAACATGGCTGATGAGGATTTTGACATTGAAGATTTTGACATTGAAGATTCAAAAGGTGACAAAGGTTAGAACTTTATACCTAGGTGCATTCATTTATCGGCCTTCAGATGCAGCCTGATGCTTAGGTTTATTTTTTTTTTTAGCAACAGAAATGTTATGTGAAATACTATTGTTGTTGTACTGCCTACATGTATTCTTATGTCTGCTTGAAATTTTCAGAAGGGGAAGAAACAAAGTAAGAACAAGAACACAATTCATCAGCTATTGAAGAAACTGAGACTTAGTTGTGTCTTGTAAAGCTAGCAAGAGCGCGGAGACAACAGAGAAATCTGGCAGCAAAATTTGTAAAATGACTCCAAGGTTCAACGGTACTATGTTGCGCCAACTTGTATGATTCATATACTTAATCATATATGGCTGAATCATGTATAACTGCAGCCGCAAAACAAAATTTCATTTGATGCTTCGTCATACAGAGTACACATAAATGCAAAGGCTCCATAAATGGTGCAAGCATCCAGATATAGTGAGAAGGACAGGATACCTATTGAGACAGGCACGTACATACATGACTTGGGTATGCATCAAGTCCCTAACAAAATAGAGAGCTACAGTATTTGTCAAGAGCACTAGAGATATATAGCAAATCATCATCCAAAAGGTCCTGGTTCAAAACTATCAAACATGGCCTCTACTAGCCACTCCATCCCCATCAACCAAAGTGACCCCGGCATTTTGATGATCCACATAAGCATTTCTTTTTTCTGCATGGATCCGTATCTGACTGTGAAATCCCATAATCGTAGGTTAACTCTGTCATAGGAGGAATGTGCCTTAATGCAAAAAAGGCAATACACAGGAAGGATTCATTATTATGTTCAAACATGATTGGCTGCCAAAACGTATTTGGATCACAACTATGATTCATAAATCGAGCCACATTGCCAATGTTCTTTGCACTTATAAACACGGGTGATGGCATAGCATAGTTCTCAGAAGCATCAGTAGAACTGTCTATTAACCCAGATTCACAATTCCAACTAAATGACTCATAATCACGGGTTGAATCAAACACATAATCATCATCTTCACTAGTCTTGTCTATTAGCTCACCTGCATATTGACAAATAAAGGTCCCAGCTCGTACAGGATCCCATGATCGGAGGCTCCAGCCTCTCTCCTTTGTCTTGAACACTTCCAGGCGAATCTTCAAACCACTCTGAGATACCCGATTTTTGCAGTTAGCAAGGCATGGACAGGCTGAACCACATTCATGTATCATTGGCTTCCGACTCACAAGAATCCCATTGGCAGTATATGGGAAGTCACCTTCGTTCTTTCTGATGCAAGAGCAGTTCAGATTGCCAGGTTGGCATGCATTCTGACAGTTACAGCCATAAGCTGGCTGCGTTAGCTTGAATGACTTGGGATACTGGACAGCAGCAAAATATTTAAAGCACGCAGGCCCCTTCTCGTCATCAACTTCGTTTACAAGAGAAACAGGTATCTTTTCAGCTCCTGAGGTGATGTCAGGAAGAATTAGTCCAACCCTTGAAGAAATCATCTCTTTCCACTTCTCAATCGATTTCCAGATAGCAAAAGCACTTGGCTGCCCAGGCACTCGAACCAACTTATACTTGAATGTACTGCTACCAGATTTTGCCTTCTCCAGCCATGACTCCTGGATTGTATAAAGACCATCATACACATAGACCTTTGCTGATGTATTAACAGCATCTTTCATGCCTCGAATAACCCTCACTTCACTGCCCCGGTGCAGGCTCCTCTCCAAAGCAAGGTTACCCCTCTCAAGCTTCTGATCAGCAGCTTGTTCTTTCTTGTTGATTCCTCCATGACCACTATATATAAGAAAATTGCTGTCTTCAGTTTCATCACCATAACCACCAGAAGAAACAATGCTAACTGCCAGTGGTTCGTCTTCCAAATTAATTTTGACAATCATGTAATCAATCCCAGCCATCGACTGGGAATGTAACCCCACCAAGCACATTTCAAATCTGAAAAAGAAAATGTCACCAATCTCAACTCCAGGGACAGCTCCAATTCTCTTTTTCATGTTAGTCCGCACACCTTTGCTCATCAAAATATTACCAGCTTTCAAATCCGGCCGCTTAATACCTCCTTTCATTGACTCCTTAACATCCTCTAATTGGCTAAGCTTTCTCCTAAGGCCATCAAACCTCATTAGCACATTAGTAACCACTTCCCTATCACCATCCTCCCTCTGAGACAAACCAATTGCTCCAACAAAATCACCAGAAGCCACAGTGGTGCGGACCTTTCTGGCCCTCTTTCTCAAGGGCTTTGGATCATCAAAGACTTCATCTTCATCGTTATCATCATCTTCATGCTGCTCGCCTGGGACCTCGTTTGGCTGTCGTACCGGAAGCGAGCGAAGGGGTGTAGGATTGTGAGTCTGCTGGTTAACACCTTGGGGTAAATTAAAAGGGTAAAATGGAGGAAAACCAGAGGCAAATGGAGGACCTTGAGTGTTCGACGGGAATACAGGAACCAAAGTACGCAATGGTTTCACATCTAAGACTCTAGATTTATCAAAATTAGCTGAACCTGGAACAGAATTGCTACACGACCCTCCATCCATTTCGACTTAAACTACAAGCACAAGAAATAACAATCAAACAAGAAAAAGCATCCAAGAAACCAAAAATCAGAAATTGAGTTGTTACTTCACCAAATAAAGAAAGTGCACAACGAAAATAAAGTGTGCATGTCGAACGATTAATCATAACAAAAAGGGAATTTCTTTCTATGTTTTTATAGGAAAAAAGATTAAATCTTGAACCGAACAGCTTTTAGATTAGAATCGAAAGGGCAGTTTTGTTCACCTGTCGGTCGATTCTTCGTTAGCTCTTAAAGTGCCAGTGGTCACTGTGTCTCTTGAGATGGTTCACTCGGAGGAGGCAACATCAAACTGGACGGGAATAGACGTATCTCTCTTAGTCCTTAGTAACTATATGTATAAAAAAGGCGGTATTAACAGGGACAACAAGAGTGGAGGAGTATTTCCTTGCAATTGTAGCAGGAACTTGTATGAATGATTAAGCTTCCTAAAGGTATTTGTTTGGGTATTTGTTTTTATGACGTGATTTAGTTCTTATCTATTTATTATGAAATGTGATATTATTTTTATCCAAAATAATTGATATGACGTCGATTTTATCAAAATAGTTGATATAGTGTTAGTTCTTATTTATTCTTATCAAAAATATTTCTTCTCTCTAAAACTCTCTCTCTCTCTCTCTCAAGTTTGAGTTTTTAAAAAGTTTACTTTTATCATACAGAAATATAAGTATGCTCTGTATTTACTTTCTTATAAGGATCTTATGCATCAGAAAGTATTAAAATCTATGATATTGTTTGAGTTTTAAATTATACAAGGATGATTAGTCAGCTTAAATCCCTAAGAGGCAAGGCTTGAGATTTGACGCCCGTTGAAATGAAGGGTTTGTGTATCAGCTAGCATATTTGAGATCTTAGCTATAGCCATCTTTGTCTATCATAGGAGCTATTATAGAGATTTGCTCTATCAAATCATCAGTAGTTTCCTGTTATCTCCGTAACCCTTATCATAATGTTTCCAAGTGATATCAGAGCTGTATCATTTGGACAAAAGTATTAGTAAGCAATCATGGTCCTGACATACTTATTGTCAAGCAAAAAAGTTATAAATCTTGCTAAAGGGAATTCGTTACAAACAAGATTCTTGTGAGTACATTAAAGACCGCAATATCTTTTAACTACATTTCTTCAAGATGACAAGTTTTCTTTACTCGAGATAAATATGCAAATGTTATTTTTAAAAGAGGCAAAACTATTCTCAAAGTTTGATTTAAAGTTGGATTTTGGCAATTACATATTGACCCAAAAGATCGGCATAAGATAGTATCTTGCATTGTTAATACCTAGTATCAGTGGGCAATCATACCATTTGGCTAAAAGTTACCCCATCATTATTTCAAAGAGCCATGTGATAAGGATCTATGACAATATCTTGTCAAGTGCTTTAATTTATATTGATGATGTCCTGCTTTATTCTCAAACTCACCAAGAGCATCAATCCCTATTAAGACAAATTTTGTATCTTATAAAAAAGTATGAGAGTATGCCCTCAGCCAGCAAAAGTCAAATTGGATAAGCCTAGATAGAATTTTTAGGAGTGAAATTTCATGATAGTTTTTACCAACCCAGCCTACATATTGCTGGTGAGCTCTTAAACTTCCCAAACACAAACTTTATTGTTAAACAAATCCAATAGTTTCTCTCGTATGTCAAAATATGTCAGTTCATTATCAAAGCAATTGAACAAAAAGTCACCACCATGAGGGCCTAACCAGAAAAAGCAGTCAAGCAATTAAAAAAGATCAGTCAGCATCCACCTCCACAAAAGATTCTTAAAAAAGGAAAACAAATCTTGTAGAATAATGTTAGTGAAGAACTATAGGGAGCAATATTAATAAAGGAGATACAAGGAAAGAGGTTTTACTGTGGATATGTTAGCGGACAATTTAAACCTGCAGAAAAGCATACAAAGAGATTCTGGTAGTTAAAAGAGGTATAAAAAAGTTTAATTTCCACCTCAACCATTATCTCTTTATAGCAGAAATGGACAATATGTTATTTCCAAAGATACTGGATCCAAACAAAAAACTTCTATTAAAGAGTCAATTGCTTCACTAGAAACATTGGTTATGCCGTTATAAATTCACAATTAAACACATCCAAGGCCATTAGAATATCTTAGTTGATTTCCTCTATCGGGCTCAAAAGTATATTAGCCTTATCACTCTTTTCATAACTATTCATTTCATCCTTTCAACGAATGATCTACCCATCACTGCAATGACAAAGAAATTCTTTCCTCTTGTTGCAAGAACATGCACTATTATTAATGAAATAACTTCTTTCGACCAACTAAGCCTCTTCTATTACCTCTACCTCTTTTTTAATCAATCAAGCTTACATTGCTACCCATCCCTGTTTAATATTTAAGCACCATATCCTATTATATGTTCATTAATGGCTCACTCTCGGAGCATGTATTATGGTACTTATAGGCACTCTCTACTCTTTATACATATGTTATCTCTCTTCCTCCCTTACAGATCTATCAACATTTATATGATGAAGAAAATGAAAATCCCCTCCTATGCACCTTTCTTGAGTGATACCAACCACTAATAAGATGGAGGATGCAACTCTCATAAATTGTTGAGGATCTTCGGTTATGAGAGACTTTATTAGAGAAGCAAACCACTCAATGCTTCTTTGTTCTTCATCGGCCTTACAACATATCACATGATGGATCCATCTACTTTGAGAATCATGTATACTTTTGACGCACTTCATTCCAATGGCCAAAATGCAAAGAAAATGTCCTTAAAGGCCTTAGGTACTTTCTTAAGAACCTCAACAATTTTTCTAAATATCCACCACCAGTTGTCTCTACATCTGTTGGACCTTACCTAGTAGAATTCATTCATAAAAAACCTTTAATTGTAACATCCCATTATCCCATGCTAGGGGCTAAAACCTTAAAATAGTGTATATGAGAGTTTATTAAGAAGTTAAAAAGTGCATTTCATGCTTATGTATAAAATAGCATATACACATATGTGAATATTGATTTTTTCACATTAAAATGATTATACATGCATTCATTGACATTTTTCAGGTATAATTGATTTATAAATGTGATTATATTGAGAAATGTGGTTTAAATGTATTGAAAATTGATTTGGAGAGTGTAATTATTGATATAAAAGTTTTGGTAAAATTTAGGAAAATTTTGAAAATTTGAGAATTTTTGGACTAAGAAAAATACCAGATGGTAAGACGATTGATAAATAGTAGCAAAAATAAGAGTCAAATGATAGTGGAAAATTTTATAAATGTCCTTGGGATTTATTGACAAGTTTTGTTGAAAATTTGAAGACAATTGAAGTAGAAATTGGAGTCGATTGGATTAGTTTAATAAGAAAACCTAGTTTAAACTCATAGAAATTGGACTTGTGGCAAGTGAAAAGTGTCACTTACCAAACCTAGTCTTTATTCCCATTATTATACTTGAAAGACAATTTAATTGTCTGAATCTTAATTACTTCTTCTTCATGACTTTCTTCATCTTCTTGACGAATTTTCTCACCAACCTTCATCAACGTTGAACTTTGCTCTCACCTTTCACTTTATACTTTCATTTTGTTATCTTCTTTACTGTTACTAAATACCTAACCCTTACAACCTTTGACTGTTGGTGATTGTGTGATATTGGAAAGCTAGAGTTCACGTGATTTTGAAGAGTTTGGAGTTTTAAACAAATAAGTATTGTATGGTTCTTCATGATATGTAGAATGAAACATGCATCACGTTAGTTAACAATTAAATGTTTATAAAATGAGGATGTATATTTGCTGAAATGTGAATAAGAAACTAGGGTGTACCGCATGTCTTTCTTTTGCTTATTTGATAATCAATAGTTCATAAGTTGTTACTGAAATGATTTCTGAGATAGAAAGATCGTTGAAAATGTGTATAAAAAGAGTGCAGAAAATTCATGGAAAGATGATATCCGTATTCCTGTTTTCACTGCTATTGCGTGAATTTCTTTAGGTGCTTTAGAAATGAACTAAAATGAATCTAGAGTTAAGGAAAAATGAGTAATTTGATGTTATGATATGGAAATAATTAAAATGATAAGTTAGAGATGAAATGGAGGTGTTGATGAAGATGAAGAAATGCAGAAAATATGAGGAATGCGTG
>JAOQMP010000001.1:15863413-15873822 GCA_027563575.1 Erythroxylum pedicellare
AGATGAAATGGAGGTGTTGATGAAGATGAAGAAATGCAGAAAATATGAGGAATGCGTGTTGGATATGTTCGGTTTTTTATATTTATGATTAATCATAAATTTTGATTTTTTATGGTTGAGTTGAGCTAAAATAAAAGTATGAATGAAGAGGATATAAGTTAGAAATGATGGATTTAATAAAATAGATTAAAAATCTGTAGTTTTGTAAAATCTGCAGAACATGCATAAACACAATCGTGACAGAGAGGGAGCCTTAGAGGAGCTGCATGATTGTGCAGAAGCACACTCAAAAGGATTATCTGGGACTTGCACACTTGTGCACAAGCATGATTGTGATAGAGAGGAGGTATTTGGAAATGCACGATCGTGACAGTGAGCAATTGGCTGGAAATGTGCGATCGTGCACAAGCACGATTGTGACAGTGAGAGTGTAGTGATTTTTGATAGTTTAAACATCCTTCACTCTTTTGACCATAACTCCTTCTTCAAACCTTCAATTGACTTGAAATTTGAACCACAAACTCCTCACACATTGTTATTCCTCTCTATTAAAATTCATGGCCATATGAATTCATTAGGAAAATAATTTATAATGATTGATTGATGAATTTAGGATGAAAATGATGATGTATGCTGGAATATTGTTAAATGGAGTGTTTTCACTGAACAAACATCTGTATTTTCACCATATATTGATCTGTAGATATCCAAATAAGATGATTTTTTATTTAGATTAAACTAGAGACATATGACTATAAACTTTAAAAAGGAATATAATTTTAATTCTATCTTAAAGAGTTTCAAAATTTGGCTTGAAGTTGAATACAGAGTGTTGTTACAGTTTGAGTACAGTCTGAAGTATTTTGTGTATAAATTGCAGAATGCTAAACCAAGTTGTGATAACTTGGTGTCATTAGGAATTGAAGACATATGGGAACATTTTTTTAGAAGAAGGTGTGGCCTAAATAATTCATTTTCTTTATCATAATGATCATGCAAAATTGACACTGGAATGATCAATTAAGTGATGAACTTAGAATAAATTTGGATTATTGAGTTGTAAAACCTAAGTTCAAATTAGACATATATGAGTTTTTATTTATGAATGATCATGTGATGTGAATAACGAAAACGTACCTGAAATTGTCAGTGAGCATGCATTGTACATAATCCATAAATACATATGTGCATAAATAAGTACTTATATAATTGTGCAAATTTATGATATATGTAAATGTACGTTGCTTGATATAAAGGAGCATTTAAAGCATCAACATTTAGATGTTACCAGGACTTCGAGGCAAGAACTTTCTGGAGCAAACTGTGAGTAACCTAGACCGTCTCACCTAAGTAATTGTTTGTTTCAAAATATGTATTAAATTATTATTTGAATGTGATTATGTCGATTCCGGAAATTGAATGCCCGAAGCGTTTGATGCACGAATAAGATATTGGAAGTGCTGATTGTATGTGAATTTGACGAAATAAGTGATACTCAACATTTATGTTGAATGCTAGACCAAGGTCCAATAATAAATGTGAATTTGAGTGTGATGCATTTCATTACATGAATGCATGACAATATAAAGGTTATTATGACCGGAGTAGCCATAAAAAAAGAGCTTAAAGCTCAAAATGTGATAAGAATCTCTGGCTCAATTACGAATGTACCTGGTATCCACTAAGGGATATGAGACATTATTTGAAATAAGCCCAATATCTATAAGGGATATGGGCTAGTAAAAAGGCACTCAGTCATAATAAAGTAATAAATGAAAACGAGTCTCATGTGCTTTGCATTTATAATTGATATGTATGTTTTAAATGATCATAACGATCTATTTGACTACTCTGAATGTGAATGTGAAGTAAGTGATATGTGATGCTATATGATAAATGAAATTATGTGAATTATGTGAATATATGATGTGAGGTGATGGTTAACTCATTAAATTTGCACAACTCACCAAAATTACAATGTTGACATTTCAAGTTTGAGAGAGTGAAGCACTCATATTTTCTTATCTTTTTATACTCTTACACTTGATTTTTATTCTCGTTTGATGTCTAAATCACGTGACTTACATTGATTTTATCATTTCAAGTGAGGAAAATTATGCTAAGAAGGGAGATTTAGGACTTTTGGATGGCATTTTCAGAATAAGGAGGTTGAAAAACCTCAAGATGCCCAAAGTTGTAGAAATCCTAATCTTATTATAATTAGGATTCCCTAAATCCTAATGCAACTAGCATATCCTGTTTTGGAGAGAATCTAGCGAAATGAGAATCAGGAGCTAAACTTGGCAAGGGATGGTGAAATCATAATCCCAAAAGGATTAAGAATCCTACTCGGACAAGGAATTCTACTTCAACTAGGATTTCTACATTTTGGAAGATTCTTGTTCGCCACTACGAGAAATGGATCCAAGAATAATCTAGACGGTCAGGTAATATGTATATTGGAAGAAATGAAAATCCCTACTTTTAGGAGAATTAACTAGTTGGCAGCACCTAATTGGTACATGTGAATGACACTTGACATTCGGTCACCTGCCACCTTAGCATCTTGGGACACATGGAACCTACATTAAAGCATACGTGGACTGCCACTTAAGCCCTAGCAAGCGTGTTTGACCTGGAGGGAAGCTTCTAGAAGATCCTAATAAAGAAAGACCTACTTCTACTTAGAACAGAAATCCTTTTCTACAAGGAAAGAAAGACCTACTTCTAATTGGAAAAGAAATCATGTCCTATAAGGGTTTGATGGCCATACCTCCTTTAATATAAATAGGGTCCTTTAGCATTAGTTTTTTTTTTGGGGTAGGGGGGTTCATGTTTTCTTTCTTTTCTTTGAACTTGAATCTTTCTTCTTCTCTTTCTCTCTCCTACGTTCTCTCTTTTTCTCTTTAAGTAGAACCTTAGTTTAATTTTCTCTTCTTCTTCTTCTTCTTATACCCAAATTCTGCATTATGTTTTCTATGATGATTTTTAACTTTGTTCTAATTAAGATCATGAAAAATTCTCTTTTCTAATTATTGAGGCTATCAGCTAAATTCATGGTTGTTTTTATGAGAAGCATGCACATATAATTGATGAATCTGTGATTGAAAATTTATGCTCTTGATCTAGACATGATTATCGAATTATGCATGTGGATTGGAAGACATGAATTTAAATTTTGCATGAATACTTTGTATACTATCTGATTAATTTAATTGTTGGACAATAAATTGATTAGGTTAAGTAGCAGCAACTAATTAAAGTTGAATCTTATATGTAGGTTTTAATTAGTTGGATCAAAACATAGGTTAATTTTATGCATGCTAGCTTTCTTGAAAATTAACTTAGGTTGAGCAGACTTGACTTTGATCTTAATGCTCTTGTTATTATGTTGTTCATGCTAGTTTTGGATTAATGCATTAACAAGAAGATTTTGCATGTCATACTTGTTTTGAATGCATCTATCTTTGCTTGATGAACCCTAATGTTCCAATCTAAGAAATAATTCATTTTCAATGATTAAACCAAAGGATTTAGTGAAAACCTTTGCAATTGGTCTTTAATTAATTTGAACTTTTTACTCAAATTTTCCTAGCTATTTATCTCTTGAAAACTTTCGACTTTATTTTAATTTTTTGAACTTAAGTCATGTCTTCTTCTTTTTCTTCTTGTTTACTTTTAATGCAAGCAAAGAAATCCCCCAATCTTGTCCTATTGTGTCACATAATCTAGCATTAGTTCATGCATAACATTCATGCATACTTTGCTTGATAGTAAAAAAATATTTCTTGTGTTTTGATCTCTATGGAACGATACCCTTGCTTCACTATACTACAAATTAACTTAAATAGGGGATTAAATTTGTGGGCTAATGACAACCTATCAAATTTTTGGCACCATTGCTAGAGATTAAAGTGTTGATTTTTAGCTTTCTTTTATAATTTGCGTGTTATTTTCCTCTCTTTTTGTGATTTGATGCGTTTAATCTTTTGTTTTGAAGCTTATATGTTCCAGTCATCGGAATAGCAACTCTTAAATCAAGAATAATCCGAATTAGACCAATTCTACATATATTTCTTGATCAACTCCACGTGAACACCTACCCATACACTATTGTATGATCCCATCATCCTTGAGCAATGCCATTCATTTAATCCACTTTTCCAACCAAACTTTGAGAAGGAGTTACCTTTCACATGTGCATAGCCTACTGACTCATCACCATCTGACATCTATGTTGATCCCAATGCTTCTGGTTCATCTTCATCTCTTGTTCCTGGCATTACTCACACTAAACATTACCAAGAAGACATGACAGTTGCACAACAAAGGACTCTGAAGGAGCTTACCTCTTTTGACTTAGAGAACCATCCTTTTTGTACTAATGTTGAGAATGCTAACTTTGAGCTAAATCCTAATTTTATCCATTTGCTTCCTTGTTTTAACGGTTTTGCAGGTGAAGATCCACATGCTCATCTTAAAAGTTCCGTATGATTTGCAATGGAATGAAGCTAAATGGTGTGGAGGAGGAGTAAGTCAAGCTGAAAGCTTTCCTTTTCTTTTTGAAGGGGTGGTTGAGGAGTAGTTGTTCTCAATCCCATTTGGTTCTATAAAGATATGGAATGGCCTTAAGAGAATTTTCTTGGAGTAGTACTTCCCAGCCTTTAGAACTGCCAACATTAGGAAGGAGATATGTGGGATAAGACAAGCTCCTGTGAATCATTGTCTGAGTATTGGGAGAGGTTCCAGAAACTCTGCAATCAATATCCCTACCACCAAATGTCTGAACAACTCCTCATTCAATATTTCTATAAGGGATTAACTCCCCAAGATAGGAGTATTATCAATGCAGCTAGTGGTAAAGCTTTGGTGAGCAAAACACCCGAGGCAGTAAGGCATTTAATCTCTGATATGGCTGTAAATTCCAAACAATTTGGCACCCAAGATGATCATAGACGCGTGAATGAGGTAAGTATCTATAACTTAGAGAAAAAGGTTAATGAACTTACTTCTATGATGCGATCCTTTATGAGTGGTTATATGTAAGATGTTGTCTGTTCTATTTATTCCATGCATGGTCATAATGCTAATAGATGTCTTACTATGCAAGATGATTCTACTAACCATATGAATGTAGTTGGTGGTGTTTTTAATGCTAGCCTATAGAGAAAGTATGATCCCTACTTCAAACCAACAATCCAAGATGGAGAGATCACCTAACTTTCGCTATGGGAATCCTCAGCAACCACCTATGTCGAATGGAGCAAGAGCATCCAAACCCCTAGGTTTCAACCATAGATGAACATTCCCAGACTAATACAACCACCTTCTAATCGTTCTTCTTCTTCTAATCCTTCTTTGAATGAGGTTATAGATATGATGAAAACTATGGTATCTAACACCTTATCTATGTAACAAAATTTCATGTCTTTTCAATAGGACTATAAATATTTTCAGCAAGAAATAAGGTCGGACATCCAAAACCTTAAGAGGAAAATGGGATAGTTGGCCTCTAACCTTAGAAATATGGAGGCCCAAAATTGTAAAAAATTGAAGTCCTAAGGGCTATAAGGCAAGGAAAGTGCTTTTACACGTAAGCTAAGGAGTCGTAGGGAAATTGGAAACAAAGTGATTATTTTGGATGAGGAGGAACACTTGGAGGCTGAAAATAATAACTCAAAATTTGTGACACCACCCTCTCATATAAAGAGCGTCGAACCTTCTTCTCAACTGAAGCAACCATCTCATGCTTCTAAGGTATCTCCTAACCTTGTTGATTCCATTTATAAGCTAACTCCACCTTTCCCTTTGAGTTCTAATAGGAAAAAGAGGGAGGATAAGGAGAAAGAAATATTGGAGTTGTTTAAAGAGGTGGAGATCAACATTCCTTTACTGGAGGCTATAAGATATATGCCCAATGTGCACCACTAAGAGAGCTAAAAAGATTAGAAATGGCGACATAGTTGGCTTGGGAGAGAATGTAAGTGTTATTATCCAAAAAAAATTACCTATTAAGCAAGGAAAATCAGATGCATCTTCTATCCCTCGTGTGATTGGTAATATGTGCTTTAATAAGGCTATATATAACTTAGGAGCTTCAATTAGTGTGATGTCGAAATCCATCTTTGATTCTCTTAATGTTGGTTCTTTGAAAAGCACTTCTGTTATCATTCAACTTGCTGATATGTCTTTTGTCTATCATTCGGGTTTGATGGAAGATGTATTAGTGAAATTTGGTAGCTTGGTTTTCCCTTGTGATTTCTATAACATTGGGACATGTGATGATCACCCTCACATATGTTCACCTCTTCTACTTGGGAGATCATTTTTGAGGACTGCTAAGACTTTCATTAATTATGATGATTGCACTTTGTCTATGAAGATTGGTGATGCACAAGTTTAATTCTAATGAGGCAATGAAATATAATGATGATGTGCATAAATTACATAACTTGAATATCACTGATTTGTTGGTGGATGAATTTTGTGCTTGTGGTGGTGATGATGGCATTAATATTGCTCTTATGCATTCCTTCTTCTCATCTTTTGATGTTAATGCTAATGATTCCATGATTTTTGAACCTTATATGATTGGTGCTATTATGGCATTACAGTCTTCTTACAGGGTGCCAAAATTGGAGGTGTTTACTGATTTACCTCTTTCTTACAAGAAAGTCTTACCTTCTGTGTTGCATACTCCTGAGTTAGAATTGAAACCTTTCCCTGATCAATTGAAGTATGCTTTTCTTGGATCTAATAATACTCTTCCAGTGATTATTGCAAAGAATTTAACAATTATGCAGGAGGAAAGATTATTGCATGTCTTAAATTACCATAAGATTGCCATTGGATGGACTTTAGTTGACATGAAAGGGATTAGCATTGCATAATCTTAGAGTATAATTCCAAGCCTTTGAGGGAGATGCTAAGATGGCTTAATCAGCCCATAATGGTGGTGGCAAAGGGTTAAATTTTGAAGCTTTTAGATGAGGTGTCATATAACTAATCTCTGATAGCAAGTGGGTAAGTCCTATCCATGTGGTTCCTAAAAAGATGGGCATTACTTTAGTGAAGAATGCTGAGAATGAGTTGGTACCCACACGTGTACAAAATGGTTAGTGACATTGGAAGTTGAACTTGACGACGGAAAAGGACCAATTTCCTTTGCCTTTTATGGACCAAATGCTTGAGTGCCTAGTTGGTAAGTCTTTCTATTGTCTCCTTGATGGCTATAGTGGATACAATCAAATTGTTATTACACTTAAGGATCAAGAAGAGACTGCATTTACTTATCCAGTTGATACATATGCTTATAGGATAATGCCCTTTGATTTATGCAATGCACCTACTACTTTTCAAAGATGCATGATGAGCATATTTTCTGATTATGTTGAGAGGATCATTGAAGTTTTTATGGATGATTTTATTGTCTATGGTGATTCCTTTGATCATTGTTTAGGAAATTTGTCTCTAATCTTGAAAAGATGCATGGTACTAACCTTGTTTTGAACTATAAAAAATGTCACTTTCTGGTAGAAAAAGGGATTGTTTTGGGGCATGTGGTTTCTGAACGTGGTTCAGAAGTTGATAAGGCTAAGATAGATATTATATTATCCTTGCCTTACCCCTCCTCTGTGAGGGATGTACATTCTTTTCTTGGACATGCAAGTTTCTATCGAAAGTTTATCAAGGATTTTAGCAAGGTAATCACACCCCTCTACAAGTTGCTATCTAATGATGCTGAGTTCATCTTTTCCCAAGAGTGCAAGGATGCGTTTGACTTGTTGAAAAGCAAGTTAACCCCGACACCCATCATCTAACCACCTGATTGGGAGCTTCCTTTTGAAATAATGTATGATGCCAGTGACTATGCTGTAGGAGCTATTCTTGGGCAGCATGTTGGTAAAGCTTTGCATGTGCTAGCTTATGCTTCTAGAACATTGGATGAGGCACAATGCAATTATCATATTGCTGTTGTGTTTGCACTTGAGAAATTTTGGTCTTACTTACTTGGTACGAAAGTTCTTATGTTTACTGATCATGCAACTCTTAGGTATCTTTTAAAGAAAATGGAGTCCAAGCCACGCCTTGTTAGATGGGTTTTGCTCTTACAAAAGTTTGACCTTGAGATTAAAGACAAGAAGGGAGTTGAAAACCTAGTTGCTAATCATTTGAGTCAGCTTAATACCAAAGGAGATGTCATCCCTGTCAAGGAAACCTTTCCAGATGAACAATTGTATGTCATCCTCAATGCTACTCCACGACCTTAGTAGCTGACTTAGTTAACTTTTTAGTTACTAATGAGCTACCCTAAGGTATGTCTAAATCCCAAAGAGATAAATTCCGTTATGATGCTAAGTATTACTATTGGGATAATCCGTTTTTGTGGAAGTTCTGTGCTGACCAAATGATTAGGAGATGTGTGCCACAAGATAAGTTTAATTCCATACTTGCTTTTTATCATACTTATTCTTGTGGTGGTCACTTTGGTGTAAAACACACAGCTTATAAGGTTCTTGAATGTGGTTTCTTTTGGCCTTCATTGTTTAAAGATGCATTCCAATTCTGTAAATCATGTGAAAGATGTCAAAGAACTGGTAATATAACCCAACATGATCAGATGTCACGAACTAACTTGATTTTTAGTGAAATATTTGATGTTTGGGATATTAATTTCATTGGTCCTTTTCTCTCTTCTTATGGCTATCTTTATATCTTGCTTGCTGTAGAGTATGTATCTAAATGGATTGAGGCTATTCCAACTAAAACTAATGATGCTAAGGCTATTGTTGGATTCATTAAAGCTAACATCTTTGATAGGTTTGGCATTCCTAAAGCAATAATCAGTGATAAGGGGATCCACTTTTACACCCGATCCTTTGAGGCCATATTGAAGAAGTACCACCTTTTTCACATAACTAGCACTGCATACCATCCTCAAACAAGTGGCCAAGATGAAGTTTCTAACAGTGAGATCAAGTCTATCTTAGAGAAAATAGTGAAAACTAACCATAAGGATTAGAGTATTAGATTGGGAGATGCATTATGGGTTAGATGTCACCCTTTAGGATGGTTTATGGGAAAGCATGTCACCTTCCAGTAGAACTTGAGCACAAAGCATTTTGGGCTATTAAACAATGCAACTTAAAATATGATGAGGCTGGAAATTTTAGGAAGTTGCAATTGCAAGAGTTGAAGGAGCTAAGGAATGATGCCTATGAGAATATGAGGATTTACAAAGAAAAGTCAAAGGCATTCCATGACAAAATGATTAGTAGGAAGGAGTTCCATGTGGGTTAGAAAGTTCTTCTCTACCAATCACGTCTTCGCCTCTTCCTAGGTAAGCTTCTATCTCGTTAGATTGGACCTTTTATTGTTACCCATGTTTTTTATTATAGTGCAATTGAAATCGAAGACATAAATACACACAAGAGGTTCATAGTCAATGGCCATAGGTTAAAACCTTTCTATGAAGGTTTTCAATCTCATGTGGAGGAGATACACTTTGCTGAGCCTATCTATAAGGAGCGATAAGCATGCACGTTACGTCGAGCCAACAACGTTAAACAAAAGTGCTGAATGGGAGGCAACCCATCATTAAAAAAAATCAGATTTGCTTTCTCTTTCTTTTACTTTTTCTTTTCGATTTTTGGTGTTTTTTCCCTTCTCTTCATGCTTTAATTTGAAAATTGAGGATAATGACGTGTTTGAGTGTGGGGAAAGGATTTAGGTTAAATTTTGCATGAAATTTTTGGGTTTTAGTAGGTGAATGGTTTGTATTTTTCTTAGTTTTTATGCTTCAAAGTGCCACACCTTTGCTCTTGCTTGAACTTGAAGATTTTCACTTGTACTTGCATGATTTATTCCAAAAAAGGAAGATAAAAATTGATTTTTTAAAAAAATACAAAAAGATTTTCTGTTTTTACATGCTTTTACACCTTAAATGTTTAGTTTTGTCTTTTGATCTCCTAATGATTGATAAGAATATGAGTATTATAGATGAGAGTTAATCTGTGATATTTAAATCATGAACTTGATGAATGTGTTTTTATATAAGTTTTAAGCTTCATAGCTTTTGGATTGACCTTAAAACTACACTCTGTTGACTTAATAGATGATTATCCCATATGAGCTTTTGAATCTTCAACGCAATTCTTTGATGTGTGTTCATCCAATGCTTTGTATCTCTAGAACTTGATTTATATCTTATTGAGACTACACTTTTACATGCATGCATGAAGATGATAAAGGCACTTAGGATTTTAACCACTTGACTGAAAAGCCAACCTAAAGCATGGTATCCATTAGTGAGCCCATTTGAGCTTATTATTTGTTCTTTACCATGTTTAACTTAACCTTTTCTTAATTGATTTATCTTTCTAACCCTTATCATGGTTAATAGAGCATGC
>JAOQMP010000001.1:15917328-15941441 GCA_027563575.1 Erythroxylum pedicellare
TACATACATTAGAAAAAAATTCTATATTCAAAGTGTAAAAGAAGTGAGCAAATAACTCTATAACCTAAAGCTCAAAAATACTTTTCTTAGAGAGAGAAAGGAAAGCTAGAGCTTGGAGAGGCTAATACAGCTGATAAAGAATATTTTGTGAGAGAGACCTGAAGAGGCTCTGCAAGTGTAGAAAGAATACTTGTAAAGTTAAAGATTATAGTAAAATCTCATAGTAACTTTAAGGACTGGACGTAGCCCAAGGTTTGGAGTGAACCAATATAAAATCACAGTGTCTATTCTCTAACCCTTACTTTTAATTTTCTTGTTGTTAGACGAGTAGATAATATTATTTACGATTGCATTGCTTATCAACTTTAGCAAAGTATTTTAGTAGTCATTTGAATTTTTCGTAAACAAATTCAAGAAGTTTTAAAAGATTAATATTTTCAAAAAGATTACATAATTCAACCCCCCTTCTTGTGTAGTTTACATATCATATTAGATTTCTATATTAACAAATGATTTACTTCAGTGTGGGCAGCTAGCGTATAACTTCTTAAACATCTCCCAATATTTATACAATATTTTTATAGTGAATTGTCTTATCCTATAAATCTTCTTTCTGATATTGGCTGCTCGTGATGTATGACAGAATTCTCTAGGAATAACCTTTTCATCTCATTCTGTGTTGTCACTGAGTTAGAGCAAAGATAACATAGCCAATCTTTTGCCTTATCTTTCAATAAGAATGGAAGGGCTCTAAGATTAATATGATCTTTGGTTACTCCTAGTGGCCTCACTCAAGAGAAAAAAGCATGAAATTCTTTCAAGTTTTTATACAGATCTTCACCAAGACCACCAGAAAAAGGGAGTAAGTGAATCAAACTAGATTTCAATTTGAAATCTACCTCAACATTTAGAAACCGTGTGCATGAGTGTTGTTGATTAAAATTTGGTGCTGCTAACTCCCTTAATGTTTTAGTGTTAGGATTTGCAATCTTTTCTTTAACTTGTTGGAAACTACCAATTGTTAGATCTATCTCAACTTTCACTTTTGAAGTTGAACGATCGCTTCTTTTCTTAGTTTTTTTTCCTTACATGACGCGTTGTCTTCTCAAGTTCTGGATTATATTGAAATTCACCTGTTTAAGAAGAACGAGTCATACAAGATAAGAGATTAGTAGTAAAATTTAAAATAATGAAAAGAAACTAAGAAACTAAAATATTTTCCAAACAATGGCGTTAAATTTTTATCAGGTTATCAAAGCCTTCAAAATTAATCACTATTCTTTAAACTCTTATAGTAGTCTTGAAACTAGGTTGAATCTTAAGAGAACTAAAAACCAGTTTTTTAATTCAATTAACAAAATAAATTAGAGGTTAATGATTAATTAAATAATAAACTAAATTTAATAAGAAATCAAAATAAATTAACTAAGTATAAAAGTGAGAAATTCTTTGGTATTTAACTCTGATTCAAGGAAAATATCTCATCTAATTGTAACATTGATCATTAGTCTAAAAAACTAAATTGTACAATTCAAATAGTTAGTCCGAAATATATTAGGATGGCCGTAATAAGTCTCAAATTTTCCTAAATTAATTTTTTCAAACCCAGCATTCAAACTAAAACTTACAATCAATGGATTAGGTAAGATAGCATTCCATATCAATTAAATGATAGTAATAAGCTTAGTGAAAAAGACTAGACCATAAATTAAATAATTAAGATAGCTATGATTATTCAATTTAGTTTCTTGTTTTTCATAAGTTAAATATGCAACTTTATAAATAACATATTTATTACTTGTATCAATCCTTTATAACAATTATAGATCACTGAATTAATGAATAGCTAAAGAATAATCTATATTAAATTAATTTTTCATATCAATCAATATTAATTATTCATGAAATCTAAGACACAAAATAAGAAATACTTGAATTAAAATATAAATCTAAGCTTAAAATAAAACCTCACAAGGTCACAACTAGAGTTTTGAATCTCCTTAAATAAGAATATTAGAGTTTAGTCATACATAACTTTAGTTCTAACACCAAAAATAGAAGAAAAGTTAAAAGATGGAGAGAAAATTACAAAGAAATGAAAGAGAATGATCCGGATAAGTGCTAGATATGTTTTTTTTTTTTGTCTTCTTTTCCTACTCAAAACCTAGTCTCCTCCTGTCTTACAAAGATTTCTGTCTAAAATAAATTCAAATTCCTACATAATAAGGATGGGAATAAACTTCCCAAGTGATTTCCAACTCTTGAAGTTAATTTGGCATTAGGCACAATCTCAACTTATTCCCTGTACTAATTTGTTAACATTTGCCAAAATTCTTGATTTTGACCAATAATACTCTAATTTGATGCAACGTCCACTTGTCATCTTATAAAACAAAACAAATATTAATTTTCTTATTTAAGCATCAAAATATAGTCTAAACAAAAGGGATGATTCTAACTAATATAACCAAATAACATCTTTTCAATGAGTCATAAATTTAGCCTATATCATGTCATAACTAGGCAATTTAGACCTACCAAACATTGATGTGATCTTAAAAATAACTTAATTACACTTATTAAAGATGTGATTTGCACTTTAATGTAAGTCTCTGCCATTATCTCTATTACCATTTTTAAGCTGTAAATTGAATACTATTTTAGTAATACTATAGTGTAATAAGTACTATTTTAATAACATTATAGTGCAAAGTGATATCACAGATAATAGTAGATAGTTATTTAAACTTTTTTGTGAAACATTAAATTGCAAATTACACCTAGTGCGTACAATCTAAGACTAATATACTATTGTCTGTTTCCTCCTTAATGCTAATTATATTTCTAATTTCATGTTGTTAAAAAATCTTAAGTTGGAATTGCTCACACCAGGGAAGAAGTTATTATAAATCTTAGACACATACACTAAAAGTTTCGAAATTTCAATTTTTAAAAAAAATATTTGTATTATTTAAAATTACATTAAAATATGTTCTATCTATATATATACGTACAAGAAAAGACCTGTTTCACATTAAAAGCCGGTGTCCACGACTTCACGGAGAAGACGGCATCTTCTTGATATAATTAGAGAAAACGGAGAACTTGCACAAAATTACATACCGAAGAAGAAGAAATAAGAGATAGCTAAAGGGCTAGTCCTTTTATCTTCTTTCTCTTCTTAATAATGCCCTTTGTCTTCCCGTAAGTGTCTCAGTTTTCTTTATCTTTTTTTTCCCCCCTTCAGGTCGTGGCAATGTCCTTCATATTTGTTCCTTTTTTCTGTTGTGATTAATGTGACCTTTTCGATAATGGTGGTTGTCTTGGATAATGAAGAATTGAAATATGAAAAGAATCCAGTTCAAAGTGACGATATTTCCCTAAAGGATCAAGATACTTTTGTTTACATCTATGTTTGTGTCGAGGAACTTAATTTTCATCTGGATTTGTTATATTCTACCATATAAATTGTTTGAGGCTTTTGTTAGTGTTGATGAAACTTGAAAGACCGTCCCTTTCGGTCATTTGTGTTCTTGTTTTGTAGTTTTGGATGTTGGATATTTCTTGAAACTCCTCGACAAGGGAAGAGTTTATTGAGATCGCCCGAAAATGTGAAAATATTAGATCATTAATGAGAATGAGAGAACATATTTTGGAACTTAAAAGTGCTAAAACAATAGAAGTTTCTCTTTGTGCTCGGGGAGCTCTTTTTTTTTTTTTTTTTTGGTCACATTGTTAACTTTGGTGAATCCTTTTTGTTGCTTTGATCTTGGCTGATTGCTTGACGTTCCTAACTAGTACAAGCTTTTTGTTGCCTTCATAAATCCTGTCTCTTTCGTAGTGTTAATGATTTTAGTTTTAGTAGTTTGGTGTTCTGGATTTTCTTTTTTCTAAAAATGACATAATTAAGATAGTTCTGTTGATAATTTACTTAACAGGGAATTCTCTTAACTTATTCTGAAATTTTGTGTAGAAAAAGTTCATTGTTTATTGGATAAGGAGCTTTGTTACCACCTTATAGTTTTGTGCCAGGTGAATCATGAAGTCTGGTTTATTTTGCTTTCAGATGACATGTAAAAACATCTACATGGAATTTTTTTCTGATAGAGACCTTTTCTGAGACTGGATTTATTCATTTTCTTTTATTAAACATTTCTGGACTTTTAAACTTAGGCTCCTCAAAGTCTTGTATCTTTTGGAGTAACAAAGTTTGTAAACTTGAACTCTTGAGTGATGAACTAAGTAATTTTCTTTTCTGAAAGGATATCAATACCTTTTGTTTTTTCTTTTATGGTGGTTCCTTCGATCAATGAACATCTGTGACTTGAAGAATAATGTTTAAGTCTCAAATAATATTGTCAAACCTAACACGGTGTACAGTATCTGTATGAAGATCATTCTTTTTGCTGGAGATCTGGTACTGGGAAAGGATTAATTGCTAGAATAATTGTGGCCTGCTCAACCTGCTAATTTACTTATTAAACAAACTTTGGTGGATTTTGGCAAGTTCCATCAATTGCTTTCTTAAGCACATACAAATCATCACCGTACTGTTAAGTGTATATAATTTCTCAAGGCATAAACTGTCTATTATCCAGCTTACTGTATCCATTTCCACGTCATAAAGTTTCATGAGATATTGAGGACGTGTACACTGTGCTCTATTTTTGATGAACCATCTATCCAAATCCAGGATATTTGGTTTCAACCTGTAGTTAATTATATTTTGGTCGAGCTTGTGTGATAGAGTCAATTATATTTCAATGATGTTGTGGCATTTTCCTTGCATTCTGCTTCTTTTAACTGATCTGTGGTCAAAATTTTCAGGTGGCTAAGGTAGTTAATCACATTATCAATGGTCCTTGATAGTGTTTTATCTTCCCCTCATTGGAGGTCTCCGTCTTTCCGAAGGACATTTCCAAGGGATGAATTGGGTGGCTGGTCACAACTTGTTCAGAGACACCGTTTCCTTTTAACAGCTTTGGCACTGCTGACGTTCCTATGCACCATCTATCTCTACTTTGCAGTTACTTTAGGAGCTACAGATTCATGTGCTGGCTTAACTGGAAAAGAGAAGGCATTGTGTCATATAGAGCTAGCAAAGGCTTCAACGGTCAACGGGAAACTAAAATTTTTCTAGGCCATGGACCAACATTTTTACCGTACTATGTCCGAAACATAGCTTAATCACATGACATGATTATTATTATTATTGTGAAGTTAATTTGCTACAAGAAAACATGATTATATATTTAATTATGTGTATCACCAGATGGTCAAACAACTCTTTATCAATTTCGATTTATTTCAATAAAAAAAACAATTCAATTAAACATCAATAAATTGGATTGATCAGAATAAGAATGTCACAAGGATAGATGAAAGAAATATATTGATAATAAATCAAATAAAAGAACTTATACATGAATAATCTTCAAATCAATTTGAAATAAAACGGATGTGATAAGATAGAATGAAGTTTAATTTAAATTATAATTGACAATTCTAAAGATTTGTTATTGACGAGCTCCTGCAATTGCACTTATCAAAGTAACTAAAAGAATTATTGAAATAAACTCAAATGGAAGAAAAAAATATATTGATAAATGAATTCTAATTTGTTGAACATTACTTATCAAATCTTGGTCTAGAATCTGGTTTGCTCTTGCAGTCCAAATAATACCGTACCAAAACGTATCTGGAATACTAGTAATTATTTCCCTTTTTTTTTTCCTTTGGATTGTGTTTCTTTTAATGAGATTTAGGAGAAAAAAAATATAAATGTTAAGCCAAAATAGACATGACATTAGGTCGGGTTGGCTGGCCAGCCCGTAGCCCTGCTTTTGGCTTGTGTCCTGGGTATTGGCCCAATGGGGCACGAGTAGGTTGGCTCGGCCCAACTCATCCTGCCTCGATCTTATAATTTTAAAGAAGAAATTTAACAAAACGACATCAATTTCTGCCTTCAACCCTGGGCCGAGCGAGGCCTATGGCCCTGTCGGGTCACCAATCGCGACCTGTGGCTTGGTCAACCAGAGCCAGAGTCGAGTCGGACTATATTTGCCATCCCTAAGCCAAAGTAGGGAAATTTTATAAATATCTTTCCTATGATCTATCTTTTATGCCCATGAATTGAGAGTAATTAATAAGTTATTATCGGTATATTAGGGATGTTAATATTTGGTAGTTGATGATTCCAATAATATAAGAAAAATCAAATCCTAGATTCGGATAGAAAAAATCAACACATAAGTAGTTAGGGTATTGTAGATTGCTAGAGATTCTACGTTTTTTTAGTTTTGAATTTCCTTTTTAAGATGTATTGGTTGATTGATTGAAAATATGGAATAACTTACAGTTTTGGTTTCGATCAAGTTCTATCTGTATAGTATCAGAGCTATAGGATTTTATCATGAATTTAAGGCAACCAAGGTTGATTTTGGTTTAACCTTTTTGGATGATAGCAGCAGTGTGACGACATTTGGGGGAAGTGGCACACTTACATCGATTTGTCTGTCAGAAAATTCTCTCCAAATTACCATTCACAATTTGAATCGCAAAAACTACCTTGAATGGTCTCAATTCGTATGTTTGGCGATCAATGACAAAGGGAAGCTCAGATATTTAAATGGTGAGGTTGAAACAATCAACTGCAAAGAACCTTTAATTTAGGCAGTGGCATTTAGAGAACTTAATTGTTATCGTTTAGTTAATCAATTCTATGGAGCTAGCTATCGAGAAATCTTTCATGTTCATGCCAACAAATCATGACATATGGGAAGTTGTTAGGGATACATATTCGGATCTAGATAATCATTCACAATTGTTTGAATTAAACACCCGAATATGGAAGATGAAGCAAAGTGAGAGGAACGTAATAGTATATTATAATGAGATGATGTTTGTAAGGTTAGAATTAGATTTGTTTGATCAAGTGACAATGCTCGGGAGTTTTCTGGCCATGTTAAATAGAGAGTTAGATCAAGTTAGGGGGTTGTATTTTAAGAAATTACTCATATCGACTGTATAAGAAGTCTTCTTAGAAGTATGGAGAGAAGAAGCACAGAAGCAAGTAACGTTAAAGAACGTTAGGGAAACATGAACAAAGAATGAAGGGTTGTTTTTTATGACTCAAAAAGCATCCTATGAAGGAGATAAATGTAATGGAAAACAAAGGTCTTATTGTGACCATTGTAGAAAGTTGTGGCATACTCGGGAGACCTGCTGGAAGTTAAACAAGAAACCAACAAATTGGGAAAAAAATGGTAATGATACTAAGGAGGGAAGTTCGAGCATTTCAAGTGAGCAATTCTAATCCAAGGCAACAATGTTCTTCAAAATCCCTTCTATTCACTAGGGAACAAATGGAACATCTATACAAAATATTTTCATCTCAATCTTTAAATAATCCCAATTCGTCTTGTTCTCTAGTTCAGTTAAGTAACCTCTTTTCCTGTATCCTTGTCCTGTACCAACATTAATGGGCTCTGTATATTAGATTCAAGTCCCATTAATAATATGAATGGCATTTTATTTTATTTTTTCATCATATACTCTATATGCAAGGAATCAAAAGTTCAAATTTGTTGATGGTTTCTTTGATTCCATTGATGGAAATGGAACAATGTTCATCTTTCCTTCTCTAAAACTAAAAAATGTTCTTAACATTCCAACTTATCATGTAATCTCTAAAATCACTTTTAATGATAATTGTCAAATAATTTTTTTGATCTTCTCATTGTGAATTTCAAGATTGAACCTCGAGGAGGAGGATTGGGGATGTTAAACATAATAGTGACTTATAAGTTCTTTACAAAAGACAGACCTTTGTAAGGTAAGACCAATATACTTATTTCAATTCTATTTTGGTTTCTAGTAATAATGAAAAATTTTATGGCATTGTCGACTAAGCCATCCCAGTTTTCATTATTTACAACATTTCTTGCTAGTTATTCATAAATAAAAATCCCTCAATACTTCAGTTTGAATCTTGTGAATTAGCAAAACATCATTGTGTGTTTTTTTCACCTCAACCATATAAAAATTCATAACCATTAACTATAATTCATTGTGAAGTTTGGGGGCCTTCTAGAGTTGCTACCTTCTTCGAGAAATGTTGATTCATTACCTTTTTTTATGATCTTACTGAAGCCACTTGGATCTTCCTCTTAAAAGAAAATTATGATATTGAAAGTGTTTTCAAAATTTTCTATGACATGATTCAAACACAATTTCATAATAAAATTTAAATATTTTGGAGTGATAATGGAAAGAATTTGTTAATAACGTAATGGGAATTTTTTTTATTGAAGGAGGGACAATTCATCAAAGTTTGTGTAATAATAAACTTAGCTTCTTTTTAATATCAAACTGCAGGAAGCCAAAAGAGAGTTGAGAGTTATATAGGAAGATTGTTATAAAAACCCAAACAATATTGCTCTTAAAAGCACTGGATATATGAAGCTAGGGAAATACATGGAAGCGCTTCAGGTTCGTAATTCAATTCTTATACATAAAGAAAGGATTACTTGGATGAGAGAAGGGGATTTTAATACTAAATTCTTTTATAACTCTGTTTTGAAAAAAGAAATCTCAATCAGATAACTTGTCTCTTGGATTCTAATAACCAATGATTACTGAGAGAGATTCCATAAGGAGTTTGATATTTAACTTCTTTAACTCCTTACTAGGTGATACTTCTACAGAAGTTAGTAAATCTTATAGGGGCTCCCTCTGCCTTCCCATAGGATACACTACTGAAGCTTCAACAACAATTTACCTCGCAAGAGATTCAATTTGTTCTTTTGAATCTAAATTATACCAAAGTACTAGGCCTAGATGGATTCAATGCATACTTTTTTTAGAAAACCTGGTAGATTGCAAGCAAGTTAGTTATGGAAATTATCATGGAGTTTTTGAATTCTAGCAAATTATTGATGAAACCAATGTACCAATGTAACTAACATGTTTGATTGTTAAGATTCCCAATGTAAGTAGTCTTAATGATTTTCGACCTATCTCATGTTGCAACACCATTTACAAGGTGATTTCAAAACTTCTTGCAAACAGACTCAAGGAGAGTTTGAATATGTTCATTCATGAATCTTAAGGAGCTTTCATCCCTGGAAGAAATATCTCTGATAATATTCTGTTAGTGCAAGAATTAATGAGAGAATACAGCTCTGAAAGAAACAACAAAAGTTGTTCCGTCAAAATTGACCTTTCAAAAGCTTTTGATAGACTTCAATGGAAATTCATTACTATATGTTTGGAATGGTTTGGATTCCCAAACCAATTCATTAAATGGATTCATGCCTACATTTCCGTAACTTTATACAATATTCTTATTCATGGAGCTCCCATTAAGTAAAAGGGTATAATGGCTTAAGACAAAGAGACCCTCTTTCTCTTTATTTTTTTGTTACTGCTATGGAGGTGTTGAATATAATAATTTGTTATAGCATATCCAAAAGATCTGATTTCAAGTTTCATCATAAATGCAAGGAATTTTCTCTCTCTAACATATATTTTGTAGATTTTTTGCTACTACTCTGTGTTGCACAGTAAGGATCCATTTCCATATTACATCAATCTCTCATGAGCTTCTGTAAGATTTTAGGTCTTGAAGTCAATTATGGAAAGGGTAGAATTTTCTTCTCCTCAAACATAACCAATACTGAGAGACTTCAGCAGATCTTTAATGTCAACATCCAGGGTATGCGTTTCACTTACTTAGGAGTCCCCATCTCAACTAAAAGGCTAAAATATCAGGATTGCTTGAAGATTATAGAGAAATACAAGAAAATCATTAATGGTTAGTAGAATAAAACGCTATCTCAGGTTAGTAGAGTGCAGTTTATAATCTTTGTGTTGAATAATCTTCATACCCATTGGAGTTCTCATCTTCTGCTCCCTAAAAGGATTATAAAGGAGATTGAAAAATGTATCAAGAATTTCCTCTGGTCAGGCAAGATTAATAACCTTAAAGGTGCCAAAGTAAAGTGGGAGCATATATACTGGAGAAATAAAAAAGTGGGACTGGGTCTCAATGTCATTCATACTTTTCAATCCATACAAGTAGCCAAAAGAACTTGAAGACTTTTTAATGACAGGGAATCTCTTTGGAGAAAGTGGATTCATGAGTTATATATCAAGAAAACTAGCTTATGGCAAATAGCTAAAAGGAATGAGTTCTCCTGACCCTTTATACAGATTTTGAGGAACAGGTCTAATGTCTATCAACATATCAAAATTAAAATAAGGAATGAGAAAGAAATATGATTTTGTTATGAAAATTAGACTTCACTTAGCCCTTTCTTAGAGAGGATATCTATTCTCTTCACACTAAAGTCCCTTCTTAAGCAAGAGTCAGTAAAGTAATTGTGAATAACTTTTGGCATTTTTAAGGCAGAGGCATTAAGAGACTAAATAACTATTTTCTTAGCTATATGCCCAACTCAGCTACTCTAAACATACCTTTATAGTCACTAAGTCGGAATAGCGAATTTTTAAACTCTACATGCATCAAAGCCCTCAAGCCATCTCACACTCTTATTGCTTAGTATAATATTGTTTGGAAAGGGTCCTTAGAGCCAAAAGCTCCTTTCACTACTTAGCTTGTAGCTATAAAGAGGTTGAAAACTAAAGAAAAAATTATGGGTTCTAAAGAAAAATTATGAAGCTATGTTGCAATGAGCTTGAAAGCATTAACCACCTTTTCTTTTAAGTGTGGTTATTCAACTTCCATTTGGTCTAGTATCCAGCATACTCTTAGCATCTACCGTTATGAATCAGAGTGGAACAAAATATTGAAATGAACTAATCATAAATTCAAATTAATGGGGAAAGATAGAGTTTGTTTAAGTCTCAACTTCAACAGTACAGTTTACTCCATTTGTAGAGAAAGAAAATATAGAGTTTTCAATAAAATCAGCGCAGATAAGCATGTCTTAGCTCACAAGATACGCTGTTGGATATGAGAAATATTGGCAGCTCATCAAATGCAAGAACAACTGAGCTCTTTCTATAGAAGACAATGGAATCCTTGAAATTAAGTTTTTTCATAGAAATGTTGTAAAAGCCTTGTTTTTATGCTTGCTTAATCTAGTTTTGTAAAGACCTATTGGTGCCTGTTACTACTTAATGAATGAATTATTTTATCTTTCAAAAAATAATAAACCATAATATACTGGGGTGAATGTTTCCCGACCACTAGACTTACAAATGAAATTCCCTAAAAAAATTTTGGTAGCTTGGCTTTTATACATTATGGTGATCCTAAACTTTTAAAACTAGATATAAGAGTACACAAATGCATATTTGTCATTGTTTTAAAATTAGATCAGAAGTTAAACTGATGTGATAAGAAGTTTATGATTTAAAAGGATCAATCGGTATTAAACTGTCATAAAACTGGCTAAAAATTAAAGAAAATTAAAGAATTTAAAATATGATTGAAAGAGATTGTCTTTCCCTATCTAAAAATTTGAAGTTTAATTGAAAAATATTGTTAAATAAAAACTAATTGATTTATTTTTGTTTATAAAAATTTATTAATTTACGAAAGTCGACCAGTTAATTAATAAATTGATCGATTTTTAACAACAAGATTTATTAAAATAAATCGACCAAAAAGTTAAGCGAAATCAAAATCTTAGAATATTTAAAAATTTTATAGTTCAACTGCCCAAATTGGTTGGAGTTATTAATCATTGATATTTGTAGGTTGTCTTATTAATCAAAGAAGGTACAAGTGTTTTAATCCAATCTCAAAAAGGATGTTTGTGTCTATAGATTTACCTTCTTTGAGGGTACTTCATACTACATAACTACAATCTTTAGGGGGAGTAAAACATTAGTGAAGATGGTTTTTAGATGGTTAGGTCTTAGGTTAGAGTTTGTTCAGGGTGATACCTCTCATAATCATTAACAAAACGATGACACGTAAAAGATAAAATTATTGGAAGCAAATGAAGAGAATATTGACAATTTTGGGTCTATTAATAAATACTTATGATAATTCTATCATAAAATGATGATGTTAGAAATATAGAGATGTGTGCGAAACAATATAAAGATCTTGTATATTTAAAGGAATACCTAACACAAAAATGGAAGCCCACCACTCCACAACATCTTCAAAAATCTAACCAAAGGTTGGATCATGAAAATCGTAATGGTTCCACAAATTTTCCCAAAAGTATTCTTGTAAGTAATTATAAGCCAGACTCTTCTTGTCAAATTGATCTTCTTATTTCTCATGGGAAAGGTACTAGATATGTACACAACATCTACTTTCAAACTTCATTTCTTACAAAAATATTTTACCTGTATATATCTTTATTTCGAAAGTGTTTAGTATTACTATTCCTAATAGTATCTAGGAGGCTCTAAATGTTCCTAAGTGGAAAGAAGCTACTCTTGAGGAGATGAGAGTTTTGGAAAAGAATGCAACTTGAGAAGAAGTTAATCTACCATATGGGGAAAAAAAGTTTTTGGGTGTAAATGGGTGTTTATTTTAAAATTCAATTCTGATGAATCCTTAGAGAGGTACAAGGCTCAACTAGTTACTAAAGGATTTACCCAAACATATGATGATATAGCCTTTTAACTTGTTCACTGGTGGCAAAGTTAAACACGGTTCAACTCCTCTTATCAATTATTGTTAATCTTGAGCCACCTCTAAATCAGTTAGATGTAAAGAAAGCTTTCTTTAATAGAGATTTGGATGAAGAAGTATATATGAAGCCTCCCCCTAGCTTCTCTAAAAAGTTTGAAACCAAGGTATGCAAATTAAGAAATCCTTATATGGCCTTAAGTAGTCTCCCAGAGCCTGATTTGAAAGATGCACAAAGTTTGTTAAGGACCAAAGATAAGATTTCAGTTTTGATTGTCTATATGGACGACAAAATTATGACTGGAGATCACATAAAAGAGATGAGGAAACTAAAGCTAAGCCTATCCAAGGATTTAGGCCAGTTAAAATATTTCTTCGAATGAAAGTAGCAAGATCAAAACGGGGGATTATGGTCTCATAACAAAATTATATTATAAATCTCTTAAAAGAGATTGGAATAAGTGGATGGAAGCCTTCAGCCACTTTGGTACAGTTTGATTCCAAAATTGGAGATGTTAAGGATTGGATTCCAGTAGATACAGGTAGGTACTAAACAATGATGGCACGGTTAATTTTACTCATCTCAACCTAATATTGCTTTCATTGTAAGTATCGTTAGTTAGTTTATGCATTCTCTATATGAGGAGCATCTTGAGTTTGTCTACAGAATCCTTCCATATTTAAAGGGCACTCTTAAAAACAACCTTTTTTTTAAGAAGAACAAAAGAAAGAGGAATTGAGGTCTATATTGATGCAGACTAGTCAAGATTAACTTCTAATAGGAGATTAACTTTTGGATATTGTACAATCATTTAGGGCAATTTAGTTGCATGGAGATGTAAGAAATAGAGTGTAATTGTTACTAAAATAGAATTTAGATCAATGGCTTGAGTATGTGAGCTTTCCCATGAAATTGTAATAAGATAGACATTGGTATCACTTTTAATCCAATTCTTATATACGTTGAAATCGATAGACACTTTATAAAGGAGAAATTTGAAGCAGGAATCAAATGTATTCCATTCATTCCGACCACGCATCAAGCCGCAAACGAATTCACCAAAGGATTGTTAAGGCAACTATTTGAACTTCAAGTTAACAAGTTGGGCATGATAGACATCTTCATACCTACTCGAAGGTAAGTATAAGGAAATTAGGGAAGTTAATATTTGGTAGTTGTTGATTCTAATAAAATGGAAAAATTGAATCCTAGATCAAGGATAGAAAAATCAACATTTAAGTGGTTAGGATGCTCCAAGTTATTAGAGATTCTAAGTTTTATTGTTTTTCTTATCTAAGATGTATTGGTTGATTGATTGGAAATATGGGATAAACTTTAGTTTGATTTCTATTTCTATGTAGTTTTGTCTTCAGTTATAAAATATGAAATATTATCTCATTAATTAACTGACATAGAATTGAAACATTAGGATGGTTGGATATATGATGCATAAAGGAAAACAATAAATATTGGTTTATTGTTGAATTTTTCTCGATAAAATAAATTTATCACTTTCAGAATTTCAAGTTTCAGACATAAAATAGTAAATAAATTCATAACTGAAGGGGTACTATTGGTTATTGATTGCACGACAAAGATTAAAATGCGAAACACATGATCCAACATGATCTTGATTTTGACTAATTTGAATTATTTGGTAACACTCATTGCTAAAAACACAATGTTTCAGTCATCAAATCACTATAGACACCATGACCATTTTATATGTTGATAAAGAAGCTATCTTGGGTGCTTTGAACACAAATTAATATCGAGAGTTATTCCAAATGCTAAGGAATTTGTTTGCCAGGCTCATGTCGAGGCAGTAAAGCTCCAAAGTCGTGAGGCGAAAGTGACTGAAATTGCAAAGATTAAGCAAATTCAAAAACATGGTACCCAAAAGCAACAGAACAAGGGGCTCAGAACAAATCATTTCTTCTGAAGGAAGGGCACGACAATCAAATAATTAACTTGCAATTCTGCTTCAATTCATCCACCGGGCTATCTTTTACAACTCTCAGTCGCAATAGGACGAAGATTCACATAGACAACAAAATGAAATACATCGCAATCACATAAACAACTCGCAATTCCCTACAGCCTAGAATGAATATTCCCTAATATTTTCGAAAACCTTCCTGCATTGAAATGCTTTACTCCTTGTTTTCCCTTCAATTCTTTTCAGTTCGGTGGAAACTCAAGAAGTTAATACATAACAAATGGATCTCTTTACATCGGTTGTGATTTTCCACTATTGAACCCTGCCTCTAAAAATCCTGGCAAGGAATCCACTTGCAACGACACATGCTCAACGTCAAAAGAGCACCTGCCACAATTTTTATTGATACAATTCATGCAAAAATTACCAGACACAAAACTAGCCATCATAATGTTAATACTTACTAAAATGTGATAAAAACAGTTAAGAAAGGCACAAATCCATGCTTTCAACTTTCATTTTCAGGAAAAGGCTTCATAATACGTAAATAAAACCAGAACGGATCTGAGTACAGACAACTAACTTAAAGAGGGTAATCAAACATGCATCAAGCACAAATACACAAGAAACCAACAGCATATTTAGCAAGTCAGGCTATATCTCTTCCAATTTTTAATTGCACCGCCAGACTTAAAATTTAACAGTGAAGAACAATACCTGATAGCAATAAGTGTTTTGTTCACTCAAAATTCCAAATAAAATTATTATTAGTTATATTGTTGCTTCAAAAAGCAATACTTGCCACGTTCACTTTTCAATTCAAATGTTTACCTCCAGAATTCATCACCATAACAACCTATTGCTAGTAGCTTAGGAATACTCTTTCAGGATCAAGTTGTCCACTGCAGTAACTGGAAGGAACAGCAGAGATCTCCTGCCTTCCTCTCCACTCTTCACCAGGTTTCAAGGTAATGGGCTTTTCAATACAAGCAGCCTCTATGCACAGCATATGTTTGTAATCTTCATCGCCTAAATCAGGAATTGCTTTTGCTTTCTTATCCCATGGATTCCAGACAACTGCATAGCAAAGTAACATGAAAATAATCACTTGTTGCATTCAAGTTTCCACAATGTGCAGAATCAATCATGTGCAGGAATAACAGAAAAAAGCTATAAGTATAGGATAATTGAACATGAACAAGAAAAACACTACTCAAGTCCAAGATAACATTATACTACTCCTATCATAATGGTGTCTAACATGACAGCTGACTTACTTACCAGCATCAGGAAGCCCATCTTTTCGCAATACAAATGTTCTTTTCCTTTCATGGTCCAAAATAGCAATTTTAGTTGGTGTTCGCAGATATACTTTATCCACCTTAACAATAAAAAAGCATGCAAATAGATAATTATTGAATCGATAGAAAGAGGAAAATGGCATCAGAATCCCCAAGAAATATAATACTAACTTCTGATTCAAATGTTATTGCATCTCCTTGTTCAGTGAACCGTTCTTTATCCTTCAAGTTATCCAGATAATCCAATGTCTCAAGTCCTTCTACCCGCACTTCACTAGACACAAACAACATGGTACTACTACACAATTAAGAACTTCTAATCCAAATTTAAGAAACCAATCATCCAAAGGAAATGTTAAAACATGATCCCCTGCTAAATCCATGTATATGATATGGTTAGCATGTCAATTCAGATAAATACAGAAAATTCATTTTTCATTTTCAAATTAATTTTGTCTAGCAATTCTACTACCAGTGCACAGCCACCACTTGCACCCTCTGAACCAATTACATTTACATTAATATTTATACTGAAAACTTGCCAACACGGACTTCTACTGATTAACATATCTGAAATTAAATAATCCAAGCTAACTAGCTTCTTGTGTCCCATAATTACAAAGATATTCAACTGCTTGCTTTGGTGTTGTTTCCACACAATCTAAAATTTTCATACAATATAAGCTAATCAAAGAAAGAACCTGATATCAGTCACATAAAAATAGGTGTTGTAGCCAAATGTGAATGTAAATGCCTTCCCATCAGTGTTTGTGTTGCGAATGCGGGAGGTCAACATCAAATCTCCCCCTGGGCCCAGAGTTATTCTGACACGAAACTCATATCTGCAAATGAATGTAATGCATTATGTGCCTTGAATAGAATAGATGATCCCCTCCAATACATGGATCCTACAGTGTCAAACATATATGATCCGTAGCATATTATACAAGCCCCTTTCTAACACCACTAAAATTAAACTAATCTCTAACATCACAGAAATTATTACACAATACCTAATTCTTTATTAAAACTTTAAACCTTTAAAAGCACACACACAGCACAAAAATGCTAAGCCAGGTGCTCACAATGTCGATTAAGATACTGTTGCCTAAACTATGCAGGGATAGTTGAGCTTTATTAAATTCAACCATCAAATATAAATTATGTACCTATGAGGCCAGATCTTCACATCTTCTTCAGAGGGCTTGAGCAGTAAATCAACAAATGCCTTGCTGGAATTGTTAGTTGGAAAAGGTGGGGGATCTGTATCAATGGTCCATAATTTGTTCCTTGCAAATCCATGTTGTTCAAGAGTGCCATGACTTCCAAACTGCATATGCCAAAGACTTCATCTTCAAAATGAAAGAAATGAGATTGAAAATCACAATTAATACATATAAGTGAAATACATACTTGAGGAAAGCAGATTGGAATACCTCCACGAATGGCTTTTGGAGGTTTAAATATAGCCTGCATGAAGGACTGATTGTATTAGATGATAAAAGGTCAATTTACTAACAAAGAAATGCTCTCCAATAATGCTGAATATATATGACAAAAAAGTCTCCTGATTCCAATCACATTAGCAAAGGTGTAACACAAGATTTAGACAGAATAGTTTTTACACAAGTATTCCTACAAGATTCACAATGTCACAGATTTCCCATTCTATATTTTGTCAAGTTACACTATTCTACTGGAAAACATATCCAATGAGAAACCAATCAAAGCTGGTTTGTGGCATTCTAAGTTGAAGAAAGAAAACTACCATTCCAATCAATTGAATTGTTTTATCATATAGAATGTGCAGGCGGTCTGCACTAAATACCTTGCTACTGAGAAACAACAATTCTTCACCATGCTCGTTCTTCCAAGATGTCACTTGACCTCCATACAAATACACCTGTGCGAGAACAACAATGGGTACGTTACAAGATTCTCCTTTCTCATGCATCTATGTAGCAATAGAATGAAACCATCATGCACGGGAGAGTGTTTGAACTCGAGATCAACAGAATGGGTAAAAATTGCAGAGCCAGAAAATTAAAAACGTCAACAACCACCACCACATTAACAAATTTGCAAATTTGATAGAAAAAAGAAGCTTGAAATATCAAACAATCTCATGTTGGATTCAGCATCATAAATATGCCCACAATCACAGAAATTAAGAAAAAACAAACAAAAACCAACATAAATTTACAGATCCAATAATTCTAAACAGAAACAGAACAACCGGAAAAGCCACATAATTAAAAGCACAATTTCCCCTGATCAAAATAAAAAATTTCCGACAACCCATTATAGATTGAATCAAAATCACACAGAAAGACATATATATACCTCGGCGGAGCAACCGCGAACCTCGCGGAGGACGACTTTGTCGAGGCCGTTAACACCCTTACAGTGCTGGACGTAATTCTTCTCTCCCGCCATAAAATTTTCTGCAAAATCAGTCTTTCGAGTCCAATTTTTTTGCTTTTTTTTTTAATATCGTTCTGGGGATCTTAAATTAGGGGTTTTTATTGTTTATATATAATTAAATATGTGTAGATGTAAGCACGGATCTGGACAGATTAGAGACAAAGCCAAATAGAGTAAATGTTGGCAGATGTCTTCATTTTGAAAATCGGATCAATCTCATCTCAGCTCATCTGTTTTCTAATATTTTTTTATAAAATTGAAAACAGTAAAAGTATATTTTAATTTTAATTAAATAATCAAAATTTAAAAATTCCAACAACTCAATTCATGGCCTGTAAAAGATCAATCCATAACCCATATTCTGTAACTTACTTTATTTTAAGACGAAGTCACTTTATCTTCATCTACCTATTATCCTCTACAATGATACACATCTTGTCTTAGTCATAATTTGAAATGGCAAAAAGTATCAACGAAAAAAATTAGAAAGTAGAAGGACCAAAATAAGAAAAGGGATTATAACTTTAAGGAGACGAAGACAAACCAGAAGAGTTATGATATTTGAAAGTAAAGAATAAGATGGGTGAAGTGATGACAAAGGAAAGAGAAAAACAAAAGAAAGAAATAGAAACGTAACAGTTGAGGGTGACGACTGACAAGAGTAGCGGACACAAGGTGGTGTAATAGATAGAAATCCATTCCAAATACCACTTTTCCCAAATCTATTTCCATTCATGATAAATTTGAGATTTCAGAAGCCTAATGAAGATCAATTCCTGTTGACACAAATGAACCGAAAGAAAATCATTCATGTAGAGAATAATAGGTACATAAAAATGGTATAGATTGTTTTGACCAAAAATTGGTCATAAGTATAAGGTAAGAATTATAACGTGCGAGTTATGAGCTAGGTGTATATTTGTCCACATAGTTGCTTACTTGTCTCAATGGATAAAAGGTAAAAGGTGATTATTTAACTGAATTAATGTTTTAAACTGAATTATTAAAGTTTTAAAAAAGTTGATCATTTAATTTAAAATTTTAAAATCTTTGACACTTAATTGAAAAAATCTAAACAAAATATTAGCATTTTAGAATATATTACCCTTATTTTATTACAATTATTTAATTTTTTATTTTTAATATTAGAACAAAAGAAAGATAATAGTAATTTGGAAAGTTAAATGGGATTATTACTATAGAATGGGGTCTCTAATCTTTATCTAATTCATTAAAAAGGCTACTCATATGCTTAATACGGGTTGGATGGCTGTTTAAATGACATAAAAATGCTTATTTGTACCTTAATTACCTTATCTTTTTTGTCACGTATCGTTTGACTAAACATTTTATACTTAAAAATTACATTAATACAGTGTTTGTTATTGAAAAATTATATTAAAACAGTGCTTGTAATTGAAAATTTACATTTGAGAAGTTAAAATTGATATCCAAACGATGCTTATAATTGAGATGTTGCATCTGAATTATTAAAAGTTGAACTTTTGAAATACTAAACAATTAAAAATTATATTTATATAAATAAAACTTATATATAAAATATATTAAAAAGAAATATATCAAATGAAAATTATATCAAAAGGTATTTGTGATGGAAAATTTGTATTTGAATAATTTCATATTGCATCAAAAGAGTATTCATAAATAAAAAGTTGTATACAAACAACTAAAATTATTTATAAAAAATTAAATTATTAAACCTAAAAAGTTGAAGGTTACATCAAAACAATTTAAAAGTTGCATCACTAGTAAGTGTAGTTTATATTATATTTTGATAAGTGTTTTAGTGTGCTTATAGGTGTTTATTAGATGATCGTTGCATGCATAGGCTTAGAATTATGTTAATGTAAGTATTTATTTATATTCTAAGTGTTCAGGGGGGTTTAGAGCATGTTTTCAACCTTAATTATATATTTCCTGAGTTGTTTGATGCGTTTACTAGTGTTGGAATTTAGATAGATGAAGAATAAGAGATGTGGATGTGCATGAAGCTGCACGGGTAAGGTCACAATTATGACTCTCATGACATAGTCATGACTGAAGAGAATTACCTAAAGTCACAATCATGACAGGGAGCAATTTCACAAACTCACGAGTCACATGTCACGATCGTGATAGAGGCTTCCTAAATGCAACTTTTTCAGTGTATTTTAGGACTCGGGGGCATTTTCAGAACCGATTAAAGAGCGAAAATTGTAGTTACACCCCAATACTCTTAGAGACTATTTAAGAACCTTATGAAGCCTAAAAACCGTAGTCACCATCTTGCAAAAAGTGGATTAAACAAGGAAGATCCAGAAAGACGTCTAGATTTCCAATTTTCCATATCATACTCCAAATAGAATTTTCTTTCTTTATCCTTTGTTATTTTTGTCATACTTGAAGTGTAAACTGAATTTTCAAATATCCATTATGTTCATGATGTTCTAATTTCCACATTAGGGTTTATTCCGTAGTTATTTTGTGACTTTAATCTTTGTTGATTCAATACAATATTCTAGTGTTGTGTTAATTGTGCATGCATATACTTTGGCAATAAATCAAGAAAGTAGGCCAAAAGTAATTTGATTAAGTTGCATAACGAGAGTTGGTGATTTAATATGTAACGTGATTAACAAATCAACTATCATTCGAAGAGAGATCTTGTGTGAGAACTTGATTATTCAGTAGATAGCTTTAGAACTAATTGAAACGTTAGGGAAAGAGTTGTGAATTTAGAGATTACAATTATGAAATTTTCATATTCAATTAGGGTTAATTGGTTAGATCTTAAGAGAGATCAAACTCGTGAAAAATCTATGATCAACACATAATTGAATCAATAATCGTTAGAGGAGCAAAATAATGAAAGAAGAAATCCTATGCATTCATCCTTGATGATCTTTAACTAATTTTGTCAACTCGCTTGATATTTGTTATTTAATTGTTTTAATTTTCTATTATTATGTCACTTAAATCATCTTTTATTACCTTAGACAAAGATAAGTTCAATTCTTTTTTATCTAATTCCTTTTGGGATTGATACCTTTCGATACTACAAGTTTACGATCCATATACTTGTAGATATTGAGAGTTTTATTATAGGTAAAACTTGCTCAACAATTTTTCATTCCTTTGATTAAGGAATTGTTACCCTTTCTTGTGATTGCGATACCCAATCATAAGAAATTAAAAAAACAAATAAAAAAGAGATATTTTAGATGAAAAGTAGAAGATACATCAATCTAGACATTACAAGGAAAGAATGAGGAATTCGAAGAGTTAAGCTTCAAGAAGAGATAGAAAGAATAATGGTGGACGAAATACATCACGGAAAGTAAAGGACCCTTATGGACTTAATAAGGCTAGGATTCAACGCTTGTCATCAAATAATTATACGACCACCATTGCATCCAACACACGATATTTTTGAAGAGATGGAAAACAATAATTATCTTTGGACATCATAACGAAGTAAAAAACAGTCCACTACCTCGAATCCAAAAGGAGTGATTGTTGTGAATTCAGTGACAACATTGCAGGATGAGATTGACCACCTTACCAAGCAATTGAAGAGCCTGACACCCCTCTCTTTCTCTCCATTCAAAGTAATTTAGCACGGATGCAACCTATATGGATAAGAGAGTCATATCATAACTGATTAGTGGAAAACAACAATCTGCAACAATTAATGTCATAGGAGCACAAGTTGGTCAGAGAAGCATTGATACTTACTGGAACATGTACAATCCTAGGTGATAGAATCACCTTAATTTTTTTTTTGATCTAGCAATGCATGGACTTAAATGGGAACTTAAGGCTTATCAAAATTTTAACAAGACGAGTCCAATTCATGGGATTCAAAATTGGACAAGCTCACGAGTATTGAAGCGAAATTGGAGCAAGTAGTGGAAGATCATGCCTCTTCTATTCACAACCTAGAGGTTCAAATGGGCTAGATCGCCAATGAATTCTATATGAGAAGTATAGGAAGCCTTCCTAGAAAATGGAAGTAAATCCAAGAGATCAATTTAAGGCTATCACATTTAGGGATGGGAAAGAGCTAGAAGAACCGACAGAAAAACAGGCTAAAACCCACCTTATGGAAGACTAAGAGAAAAAGGAAAAGGATAAAGATAAGAATGCAAATCATCCTTATATTCCTCCTCCTCCATATCCACCAAAAATACCATTCCCATAAAGACTTTAGAAGAACAAATTAGATAAACAGTTTGCAACATTCGTGGAAAAGATAAAGAAATTGCAAATTACATTGCCCTTTGTGGAAGCTTTGAAAAGCAAACTTACGTACACAAAGTTTCTCAAAGACATATGATCAAACAAGTAGACTTGGGATGAAAAATAAATGGTAGTCATGATGGAAAGTTGCATCTCCTTAATTACCAACCTTAACGATACCTTATATAGTGAGTAATTTAGGGTTTTCGAAATGTTTATGTGACTTAGGCGTAAATATAAATTTTATGCCTTTGTTGATTTTGTGGAAATTGGGGCTAGGCGATGTGAAGTCAACTTCTATACTTATTCAGTTGGCAGATCAATTGATAAAGAAATCATTTGACTTGTTGGAAGATGTCCTATAAAAGGAAAAGTTTATAATTCCTATGGATTTCGTCGTGCTAGACTTTGAAGAGGATTGAAATTGTCCACTAATTCTTGGTATACCCTTTTTAATACTAGAAGAGCTTTGGTAGATGTATATGAAGACAACATCAACCTTCATATTGATGATAAATAAGTGAAATTCAACATGAACAATGTATTAAAGAATTCGAAGGAGGGTGGTTCATTTATGAGAATTGATTTAGTTGAATCTTTAAAAGAAGAACAAGAGAACGAAGAACAGAGGATAAAAGATATAGAGGTTGAATAAGATACAAAGGTCTTTATTCATAAAGAGGAAGAAAAAGGGGGAACGAGGGTTACTGAAGAAGAAAAGCAATTCACCTACTCACAGGAAAAGCTACTGGATTCGATAGACAATTCAGGGAGTTTCATCATTCCCTATTTTATTGATAGTTTGTTATAAAAAAAGGACATTACTGGACTTACTAGATTTTCTTAATTTTATCAATTTTTCATTATCATTATCTTGCAATATGTAGCTTATTTACAGGCTAAGAAACTAAAATTAGGTGACATGAGTGGATGTAAATTACCCATAATAGACCCAGGTTGAGCATAAACATGAAGAGCATATTAAGATTAATGATGTTAGACAACTCAAGAATTAGGATATTTTATTTTATTTTATTTTTAATTTATTTTGTTGGTATTTTGTTATTTTTATTTTTTATGTTTATTTTATAGGGAATGAAGTGCTGGAATTTTATGGCATTGAGTGTCTTCAAATTCCATTGTCGCACCATCACCACCTTGATTGCCATAATTTTCTTTTTGTTATTTCTTGTCCTTTTATTTTCATTTATGTGTTTTTTTTCTTTTCTCATGATGTTTCGTCTAAGTGTGGGAAGGATTGTGCATTGAAATGTCATATGCGTGTGAATTTTCCATATCATATTATGCTGGACCTTAAATTTTTTAATTATTTGATTTCATATTTATTCATTTTTAGAATTTAGTTATTAATTTAGCAAGCATACTAGAAATTTGACTTTTGAATAGAAATGTTAGATTTAAGTTATAGTACAGTGTTTAAGAGAATAAAGGAGTTAGTAGATAAGTGAAGGAAGGGTAAATTGGGAAAGACCAAATAAATGAAGGGTAAAATTGGAAGACTACGATAAAATGTAGTCTTGAATAAGAAGAGAGGGAAGAAATCATGTGAAAGAAGAGAAGAGAAAAACGTGG
>JAOQMP010000001.1:15952065-15966839 GCA_027563575.1 Erythroxylum pedicellare
TAAAAGTTTTATTGTATCTCTTACCTTCTCCAAAATTAGCTCTCCGGTCATGTTCACACGATCTTGGTACTGGAGAAACCACTCATAAACAACCTTCTCCATATCTGAAAATTTTGCTGATTTGTGCCACTTGATATCCCTTCCTTTTTCTAGGTGAGCCGAAAGATACTCAGCCGATCGTTTGAGTGTGTTTGAGATTGTAACTTGACTAACTTTCAAATGAAACTTTTCTTCAAGCCACAACTACAAATCTTTTTGAGTGCATGTTGAATGATCTCTCTTGTACTCACATAATTCTTTGCGTATTTGATCCGTCATTTTTTATTTCGTGACACCTTTTAGATGAGGAGCCATTATTGGGTGTGGTTTCAAGAAATTTTCTATCTTACTTATAAAGTATTTTCTATCTCCATCATACGTACATACATTGAATGTTTTCAGTAAAAATACAATGAAAAATACTTAATTATTAAGAAACAATGAACATTATTTATTCGTTTTCATTAATATCATGTACAATGAATCTATGTTTTAAATTCATTCAGTGCTTAGATTCATTAGATTCAATCAATTACAAAAATCTCTTTATCGCTAATTAATATCTCTATAAAATAATAAATATCATGATCCCAACAATATTAATTTATAGAGGTTTTACTATACTAACATGAGGGTGTGGTAGTTAAGAGGTTGTTTTCTAAAAAAATCACTTAAAATCGTTGCCTTTTTTGGTCCTATTCTTGCCTATTAAATTGCTCCTGTCAATAACCATCAAATAAGCGACAAAATGAGAAAGCGAGGAAAAGAATAGAAATATAGAAGAGAATACTGACATCAAACGACTTTATGGATCAAGGTATGACTACTTTATATGTGGAAATTATACATTTTTAAGATTCTGCGTAATTGTATAATGAAATGAGAGTTTACATGTATTGGTTTATGAATTTTATAATGATAAAGTTTTACATTATAGTTAATGTTACATAGTAGTGTAGCTTTGAAGTTCGAATCTATACACTAACTAATAGTTTAATCCCACGAAATTCCTTCAAGTAATAGATAAATATGTTTCTGCATCAATTTTATGATTCAAGTCTTATTGGAGGAGGAAAATTGAAAGTTTATTCCACCAAGTTTTATTGCATTCATTAAAGCGTAATGAAATTTACTCTTTGAACTTTGAAAAATATTTTGGTGGCATTTTCGAAATATTGAATTATAATGAATTTTGTGCAACAAGCTGCATATTTTTTTTAATAATGAGTCATAGTTGAGAGATAAATTAATGGCATATTTGCAAACTAATAATAATAAGAAAGATAATAAGTAATATTAAAACATAGGCCTCTAAGTAAAATAATAGAGCAATGAATACTACAAGTGATAGAGCAGATCAAAAGCTGAAAAGCTTTTGGACATAAAGCAAAGTGATGAACTTTCTTTGTTCGACCTAGAATGGCAAGACAAGAGCTTTGGTTGTTGTCGTGTCCTATAGCAACAGTTCACACATGATTATTTAAGAAATTAGAGTAGGATTTGATTAATAAATAAAGATTTTTAAAAAATTCAAAATTTAAAATCACTTAAATGTTATAATATTACATTATGATTAATGCATAAAATATAATAAATCATAGATCATAATTTGTTCCTTATTATAAGTTTGATCCTTGTTTATCGTTTTTCTTAAACTATTTTTGAAATTAGCTCATCGCAAGTATTGTAGTCACAGACATCCTTTAACGATATTCACGTGAACAAATTGAGAGAACTATACAAATAGTATAGAGACGATCAGATAAGAAGAGTTAGCTCCTTCAGAGCTTAAGCTTATTTATAATAGATTTAGACCTTTTAGTAATTCAATTTAAAAAATTAATTTAAATTAAACTTTAATTAAAATATAATTTGAATTAAGCATAATTAAATATAAATTGGACCAATATAAGATTTATTGATCCTTATTTATTAAATATTTTATATTTAATCATAAAAATTTTCAAACTTTACAATCAGGTCTAACTTAATTATTATACATTTCTTCTGTCTTCAATCGTTCTTTTTGTATGACTCATTAAGTTCCAAAATATGTCAGTAATAGATATTAATTATAACCTTAAATCATATTTAGTATTATATAAATTAAACTACCTTCATTTATTTTAATTATCTAATTAAATAATTTATATCCATAGATTAAGATTGATGTCTAACAATACATTATGACTACCTATATATTAGAAATGCCAAATTAGTTTTGACTAACCCTTTTGTACATCTTTTTCATATAATTCAATCTTTTCATCATACAATGTTTTAATTAGACATAGAACATAAAAGCAATGTCTATTCTACTTGAGCTCAATCATATTAATTCTTCACCACTAATAACAATTCAGTTAACGACATTTGAAGAACAATTTTTAAAGTGTAGTTTTACCTCTTCTAAGGATCTCTTAAATCAATATTAATTGAGACTAAACATAATATTACCCCTAATCACTTTAGGGTGATGAATCTTATATTGATTACTCAAATATCTTCATATAATTCGTGTTATATCTAATGACCACTGATTGAGCTACCATTGATTAAGATAGGTCATAAATAGTGTCAAAACATAAGAATCCATATATGATATACTTTGAAAATATTAAGTCAAAAGATCATTTATACAATTATGACAATGAGAATATTCATAAATATATAAGTGATGGTTCAAATGAAAATCTCATATCAAGTCAATTTAGTAAAATTATTCTCAAATAAGCACTCATATATTTGTTTAAGTGTTTCTATGCTTTAGTCTATGAGATCAATTACTTCCTTTATAAGAAAGAAATATAATATGTACTAATCTTTTTATGCTTTATTAGTCTAATCTCAATAGAATAATAAATAGGTATACTTTAAGAATAATACATAAATGCAATATGAATCTTATAATTATTATTTCATAATAATTTATTTACAATTTATATTTGTCCCATAGATTTTAATCATATATATCTAAACATGTATAAGATAAATAATGTTTTTAAATAATTAAGTCACTAAACCAATAATGTAAAAACCAAACTAACCAATCTAGTTCGCGCGGGTTAAGCACGAACTAAACTGGCTTTTGGTTTAGTTTTTACTTTTGATCGTTGTGAATAAAACCTAGTTAGTTTCCTCTAAACCTTTAAGAACTAGACGCGTCTTCATCACCTAAACCAATAACTGCACAAAGATGACAGGGAACACTAATAACAAGGATCATACTTAAAAAAACCTACATCCAAGCTAATATGCATTTATATCTCTATATCTAACACAACAGAAATTGACATGACATCATAAACTAAGAAAAAAAAAAGAACTTTATGCAACTCCAATTTTCTTTTGTAATAATGTTTTTCTAATGAATTATCTTGTGTAATGTATAGGTTAGAAACTTTTCATTTATTATAAGTTTTACGAATGAACTAAAGTAGGTGGAACTCTTATATTAATAAAATATTTGTTAAACCCTATAAAACCCTTAAGACCATTACAAAATTGTAAATAAAAAGAATGAGGATTTTTTTTGTTTTAAGTTTTAATTTTCTAGTATTCATATACTAGTCTAATATAAATAGAAGAGATTATACTTGAAATAAATAGTAAAATTATAAAATAAGATGAAGAAGTAAAATTATAAAATAAGACAAAGATGTAAATTTTTATTTTTTATGATATTAAAATTATTAGCATTTGTTGATCAAAATTTAAAACACCAAAAATTTATTTAAACTTTAAATTAGTATATTTAAAGAACAACATTAAAAATTATTAATTAGTAATTTAGTACAGATAATTAATTTTATTTAAGATAACTTAATAGTATGTTAAGGAGTGATATTTAAACTTTAAAGAAGAATATTTAAAGAATGACACTAAAAAATTTATTAATTAGTAATTTAGTAGAGAAATAATTGTTTAGGATAATTTAAGAATATGTTAAGGAGTAATAATTAAAATTTAAAGATGTACATTTAAAGAAGGACAACAAAAGGGTCAATTTTAATCTTAAAATTTACACCAATCGACAAGTTTAACCATAATATTCCAGAGAGAACATATGAACCTGAAATTTAGTAAACATTAAAATTTAACCCGTGATAATGGAGCAGTCGATTGTATGCCAGGTTAGCGCTAACTCTACACTTGTTCACATTTTTTTTAATTTTGTAGGCCCATATTGCCACATCAAATGTGACATTGTGGGGCCCACTTTTAAAAAAATTAAAATCACTTCTTGTGTAATGAATTATCTTATACAAATTTAATCTTTTATGTAACGAAATAAATAAATAAAAATATTTGATACTTTTTCATTTATGTTTATCAAAACCATAAATTTGAGTTTTTGAATGTGAAAATCCTTATAACTTATATTGATCATTTTTTATAAAATATATATATACACATAAAAATATTTAGAATTTAAATAAAAATAATTTTTTATATTAGGAATGACATATGAAATATAGAGATGCTTAATGGACTCTTATATGTCATAATATAACTTTCTAATTTTTCAAAATTAAATATATCCTTTACACCTTATTTATTTATTAATATGTAGGAGACTATCTTTAAATTATTTGTCAATATTTTTTTATTGGTAGGAACTCCTAACCATAAATATTTGTTGAATTTCAATATTAATAGTTTTAATTTTTAATTGAGGTTTATTGTTAAATTAAACTCAAAATGGATTAGAGACGAATAAATAATGGAACTTAAAACCTTTTTAAATAAGAATTCTATTGCTCCTACTATTCAAAAAATCACAGCTCAACAAGAGAAATTATATTTAGATTATTACCGGATGCATGCTTATATGAAAAGGCAACATGTAACCCAAATTTCGTGAATACAAATTTTTATAAAATAATCATTATGTATACAAAATGGACAAAAAGAAGATTGCTAGTTTAAAATAAAGGTATAGGGAGATTAAAAAAATTATAATTATCTATATATTAAAAAAGAAAAGAAAGGCTATTATAACTACAACAAAGTTGAATTTTGGCTATTTCTTTTTTGGGCGATGTTTTAAAAAAGCATTGTATAAATCGTCATCAAAAGGAAAGCCTTTGGCGTCGTATTTTAAAAATCGTCACAAAAGGCTTACCTGTCGTAAAATTCCTAAATAACACTCCTTTGGTTCTTCAAAACCAAATAAGTCTCTTATTTGTAATTGTAAATTTACAAACTTTTAATTGATCATTTTTGACTGATTATTATATTAATAAAAATAAATTTTAATATTATTGACAATGATTTAAATTTTAAAAATAAATTTAGCTAACATCAATGTTATCTCAATCTTTTATATAAATTCAAAATTAATTAATATTACACAAATTTATACATTCATTTTTCTCTTTAAAAATATATAATTTGACAATTTTATATGACGTCACAAATTTCACAATTATACACTTTTGTATAGATGATACAGTTATATAATCGTAAATTGCCAGAGGCGATGATAGCATCATATGCTTGGCATGTGGGGCCTCATATATGTGAGAAAAAAATATACAGGTTGCATTGTTAATGAAGTTAGATTTCACATAAAACGTCTTGACAATCAACTTAAAAGCCAAAATTGTGGGGTTATTGTTAAGGGACAACATAACGACGATTTTATTGACTTCTACAGTGTCATCTTAGAAATAATAGTTACATTACATTAAAGATAAAAAGGTTACTCTATTTAAGTGCAAATGATTTAACCTTAGTGATAAAGGGGTAAACATAAAAGTGATTGGCAATATTACTAGCTTCAATCTTAGTAATGCATGGTATGATAATGATCTTTTTGTACTTGCAAGTTAAATGAAGCACGTATTCTACCTTAACACTGTACTAGGAAACAACTGAAAAGTTGTTCAAAGATTTCATCACTAAAATCTTTTTGATTTAGGTGAAAGGAAAAATAGACTAATGACTGAAGATGGTGATGAAGTATATCAAGAGATTAAATCAAAGCTGAATAATAAAGCTCTACAAATAGAACATGTAGATATATCGTCATTCCATAAGATAGATGTTGATCTCAATATACTAGAAGCAAATGAAATATAAGTTAATATTGTCATACAAAGAAATCAAGACTATATTGAGGATGAATTATATGAAAATAATGATATTTTGGCTGAATATAATAGCGATGAAGAGTTGAATTGTTATGCAATTAATGATGATGATTTTCAAGAGCTTGATTATGATGATTGAAGGTAATAAAAGTGCTCTTTATAATGTTTGAAATATAATGTTGGTAACATTTATTTTAATGCGTACTGTTGATGTTTGAGTTATGCTAGTGTAGATTATTGATGATTGAGTTATTTTAATGCATGTTGTTGATGGTTGACTTATGTTAATGCAGATTATTGATGATTGACTTATGTTAATGTGTATTGTTGATGATTGTCTTATTTTAATACAGTTTGTTGATGATTGAGTTATATTAATGCATATTATTGATGATTGCATTGTGTAAATGCAAATTGTTGATGATTGCATTATATTAATACGTGTTGTTGATGTTGACTTATGTTAATGCAGATTATTGATGATTGAGATACGTTCATGCGTATTGTTGATGATTGACTTATGTTAATGTGAATTGTTGATGATTGAGTTATGTTAAAGCGTATTGTTGATGACTAAGTTATGTTAATGTGAATTGATGATGATTGAGTTATATTAATGTGTGTTATTGATGGTTGACTTATGTTAATGCAGATTGTTGATGATTGAGTTATGCTAATGTGGATTGTTGATAGTTGACTTATGTTATTGCAGATTGTTGATGATTCAGTTATGTTAACAAGGATTTTTAACGATTGAGTTTATGTTAATGCAATTAATGCTAATGATTGAATGTATGTTTGTAATGATGATTGGATGTATTGTAATGTTAGTAAAATTTATGTTTGTTTTTATAGACATCAAATTTAATGACACCTGGTAGAATCAAAGGGAAAAAGGTGACATGTATCAAAATTGTAAAACAGAGGGATCTGTAACTTCAACCAGATCAATCAATTCCTAGCCAACAACAATATTAGACCTCAGCCACTAATGGAATTAGTTAGGAATAACCTCATTCTTCCTTAACCAATAATGAATCAACCATTATAGAGGAATCTGCAGGCTTGTTAATATTTAACATCTACAAATAGACTTATGCTCAAATATACATTTACATATTTAATGCATATTTTTTTTATCATTATCGATTTGTTATCAGGTTCCAATGTTAGTATTAGAAAAACATGTTAAGGTATAACTAGAACTTGTGAATTGCACCGGATGAATATTGCAATGAATGGCAAGTTGTTAATATAAATTGATACTTCACAAGGTTGTCCTGTAGATAAGATTCAATCTGCAAAATTGTCAAGTGAGTTGGGGGATTATTGTGGGAACATAATCACCTTGCCTAAAGCATGCTAAGGACTTAAAGGAAGACAACTTGCTTGAAAATGCTTTAGATAAAGTTACAGTAAATTTTCAATTTATTTAACTATATGCAATATTATTTCAATTATTTTAAGGTCAATTACACTTTTTCTTATTATTCACAGATGAAATTGAATATTGTCGATATTGGGAACCATGATGTTTCAAACTACATAACTTCATTGTTAAAATAAAGGACTAGGGATCGTCATTATAGGTTATAAATCTTTTCCTTCAAATGCGGAGGCATAGAGACATGTTCTGGAACAAATGTCGCATGAAAATTAGAGTAATTTGTGTGATTATTAGGCCTCTCCCAAAGTTCAAGTTTGTTTTATTTCCCTTCATATTTGTTTCTATTAATCTTGTTAGATGATTTAAGACTACCTAACCTTTTTTTATTTAGGAAAAATGAGAGAAGACAAAGGTCAATAGAGGAAGAATGAAAACACTTCACAATCAAGGATTCAAATCATTTGTAGTCGTCTAAAATGAATAGGTAAGATCTTTGTTTACAAGTTATAGTTATATCAATAAACACTATATTATTTATTGTGCCGTATATTTTTCTTTCTTAAAATAGAGTGAGAATGAATGACAGAGACAAAAGTGTGATAGGATCACACTATACAAAGTCACTCACTATAAGAAAGATCAAGGGTGGATGTCAAAAAAAGTGAAAAACTAACTATGTAAGTGTAAAACTTGTTTAAATTTTAAGTTTATTTATTTATGTAACACCAACTAATAATATTTGCATTGAATATTGATTTTGTTTTTTCAATTTTAGAATAAGTTGCAATAGTTGTTACAGAAATTAATGTCTGAGAGTAATGAGGTCAATGTAGACATTTGCAATTTCGTGCTTAATACACGGTCTGGTTTTATGAAAAGTCTTGGCTTTGGCTTTAAGCTAAACATTTTAACCTCATCAAAATCCATATATATTTGACATCTTAAAGAGAAAGAAAAGATGCTCAAGGTTGAATTACAACATTTTCGAAAAAAGTTAGCCAAGCATAATAAGTTCCTGAGAAAAATACTTGGCCCAGATTATAATAATAATGAAGATGAAAGTGAATGGTATTAACTACATCTCTTATACTTTTTTCTTTTAAGTTTTGTTTCTATTATAATTTAAATTTAATAATTTTTTCTTGGATTACAAATTTGAAGAAGATGCAACAACAGAGTGATTTGTATTATAATTTGTAAACTAATTTATGTATTTATTATTTTGTATATAAGAATTTTTGAATTTGTAATTAAATTCATGTATACGAAGAAATTTAACAATATTTTATTTTTATATTCAATTCTTCAAATTATCAATTATTTTTGTATAATTTTTATAATAAATTAACTATAAAAATAAATCAAAACATTATGTACAATAATATGGATTAAAATGTAACAAATAACTTATTCCAAAACGGAATAACATTTTGTTAAAACGTAAATAAAAAATTTGTTTACATTTTACAAAACTTAGCTAAAAACATTTGGTTAAGTTTCTATAAACATAGCTAAAAACTTTTGGTTACATTTCTAGAAATAATGCTAATAGATTTTATCTACAAAAAATAAGCGTAGCCAAACGGATTGACAACAATTTCCTAAAATGTCGCTAATAGTTTTTGTTACAAAATAAAACATAGGCAAAAACTATTAGCGACGATTAAGATAAAACGTCGCAAATATTTTTCAACTGTGAGGATTTGGCGACGTTTTGGGTGACAAAAATAAATCGTTGCCAATTTCTATTGGCGACGATTTTTGTACCTTTGACTATGATTTTTTTTTAGGTCAACTTTGTTGTAATGTACAAACTTACCTACAATTTATTTGATAATTAATAAAATATAAATTGGAATGCATATAAAATGAAAAATTCGTATGTTTGGATTGATGTGATGATGTAATATGTACCAATTTAAAATTACAATATTTAATTTATCAATTAGTTTATAAAAATTTTAAATAATATTATTTGGCTAATTTCATATTCATAATTATAATGAACGCTTGTTAAGTAGTTTATGTAAAATACAAATAAAATTCATATATAATAAATAAATATCAAATAATTAAAAAATTATATAAATAATTCTGTTTATAATAATAAAAATCATAAATTATGTAAAATAACATATGTCTTAAATTTTGTCCAAAGTACAGAGTATAAAACTGGCTAATATATAAAGAACCACTTTTTTGTAGTAAGTTAATTGAATAAGATACAATGAGGAAAAGGAAAATACTTCAGAAAAGTTGCTCGATGTGAATCTTTAAAATATCATCGTATGTAAGCATGATTAATTATTTGTATGAAGGGGGGTTCCAACCAAATATCTTCAACTTTCTAAGATTTATGATTTGAGAATTTAATTTCACCGAAAACTCCCCATAATTGAATCAATATTTGTCATAATTTAGAGCTTAACCGTAGTTTTGGGTTTTGGCTTCCAACGACTCTCCCCCATACTCATGATCGTTAGGAGTCTAATCGCAGTTTATTATGAGGTCATCGTGACTTCATATTTTCTTTTTCATTCAAAAAGAAAATTGCCAAAGTTAATTGTTCAGTTTTTACATCAAGGGAATTTAAGTGATTGAACCAAAATCTTTGTCTTCCGGTTCCACTTTCACTCTTGCTTTTTATCTTCTCTCTTCCTAATAAAGACAAACCTACAAGGGTCTGGGAAGCCATGGTCCAGGCTTGAGCTATATAATTAATTTCTGCAGCTTCCCAACAGCTACAACTCGTCCATAGTTGGATCAATGAAATTTTGATCCTTATCCGGGTATTCATAAATGGTTTGCTGCCATGTGTTTAAGTTCTTATTTTGCGTAATATATATATATATGTGTGTGTATATATATATATATATATGTATATCTCGGCACAGTGCACATGGTTTGCTGCCATTGGTTTAAGTTCTTATTTTGCGTACGTTATGTATATATATACATATGCGCAAAAGTATAGTTCTTTTGTCGTAGATTCATGAGTGATACAACTTTAAGTGACAAAGTCAGAGGTACGTATTCCACGTAACTAATTTATGTTATATATTGGAAATTTAATTACCAACACTTTATAACCTTCGATGGTGTTTTTTCATTTAGACAATCTATGTTGTCAAATATGATTCAATGATAGTTCTTTTTGTAAAGATTGCCATTTTGTGACCAAAAGGTCACAAGTTTGAGTCACAAAAATAGTCTCATTGTAATGTTTTTCTTTGTAAAATGTAAAAGCAAGTTTGTATACGATTGATATCTTTACCCCGACTCTCACAAAGTTGAGAGCCTTATGCGTCGGGTTTGTTGCTATTGTTGATAGTTCTTTTGTAATTTGAGAATATCAATTTAACCATTGGTAATTAATAGGATTATCGAAGCCATCAAAATTAATTTTAATTCTCTAACTTCTTTTAGTAACTAGGTCGAATCCTAAAATTACAAAAAAAATTTGTTTCTTAATTTTAATTAAAAAACAAAATAGGGATTTATGATTAATTAACTAATTTAATAAAATTAACGAGGTATAAAAATAAATCAACTGAATATAAAAATGATAATTCCTGAGTATTTAACTCTGATTCAAGGGAAAGATCTCACCTAATTGTAACATTAATCATTGGTCTAAAAAGAATAATTTTTATAATTCAAGTAGTTAGTCCAAAATATATTAGGATAGTCATAATAAGTCTTAAAATTTTCCAAAATAATTTATTCAAAATCAGTGTTCAAAATAAAAATATCATTAATTGATGAGGTATGATAGTATTCCATATCAATTAAATGATAGTAATCAGCTGTGTGAAAAAAATTAGATCCTAAATTAAATAATTGAGATAATTACAACTATTCAATTTAGTTTTCTTGTTTATCATAAGTTAAATATGTAAATTTATAAATAACCTAATTGTTACTTGTACCAATCCTTCATGATAATTATGGATAACTAAATTCATTGATAACTATAGAATAATCAACGTTAAATTAATTTGTCAGATTAATCAATATTAATTATTCATAAAATGTAAGAACATAAAACAAGAAATTCTTGAGTTAAAACATGAATATAAGTTTAGAATAAAATTTCAGAACGTTACAACTAGAGTTTTGAATTCTCTTGAATTAAAATACTTAGATTTAGCTACATATGACTTTAGTTCCAATATCAAAAATAGAAGAAAAGAATAAAGATTGAGAGAAAATTAAGAAGAATAAAAAAGAGAGTGTTGAAGAAGGTGAAAGAAGTTTTTTCCTCTTTTTTTCCTACTCTAAACCTAGTCTCATTCTATCTTGAAAGATCCATATCTAAAATGAATCCAAATCCTTACATAATAGGGATGGAAATGAGTTTCCTAATTGAATTCTAACTCTTTAAGTAAATTTGACATTAGGTGTGATCTCACCTTATCCATTGCAACAATTTGTTCACTTTTTCCAAAATTTGTGATTTTGATAAATAACGGTTCAATTTGATGCAATCTCTACTTATCATCTCCTAAAATAAAATAAAATAAAATTCCCTATTTAAGCACCAAAATATAGCCAAAACAACATAGATAATTTCAACTAACATAATTATATAACATCTTATCAAATTTTCCCTCATTGGAGTCATGCTTGTCCTCAAGCATACATCAATTCAATAAATCAATTATCCTTATATCAACCTGTTATCTTCTTTTATGTTATCCAAAAATATCACAAAAGTTAATTCACATTAATGGTTTACGATAAAATAACAATTGAGAGAACAAACACTCTTAGGTTATATTGTTAGAACGAAAACATAACATCTCATCAATTCTATTGAAATCGAATCAAACTTTGCTTAACACCCTCTCATTGATTTCACTCATTACACTCAAAGTATTTATAGTTCATTACACTCTCAAATCAAAGCATAGCGAGTTATTTCCATAAACTTGTTCATAAATCATATCTCCGCCCTTTAACATAGATGAACCTAATGAATAAATCAAAGGGACTTGATAAGGGATGTAACGTGTCTTAGGTAAGGTATATGAAACAAAGAGTTTTTAGGTTAAGTAAATTGAAAGAAATCATACAAACTTATGCATACAAGTTTCAACTTAGATAAATCCAAAATTCATTTGATTTAAATAACATCCTTTTCAATCACCTCTCTTTTATTTTTTTTTATTTTTTCTCTTTTTTTTAAGAAGAACATCAAAGAGGAGTTCCCCCCCCCTTGTTTTTATACTTCTCTCAATCTATAAAAGTTGAAAAATCAAAATAATACAAATTGAATCAACTAATTTACTTTTCATGGAAATAGTTAAAATCTTATACAAATAAGTTCTAATCAATTCCTTCAATTTAGGAGCTCAAAATCATTAAAGATATCAAAAAAAGGAAGGGTAAAAGTGGCTTTTAACAAAGTTATTATGCAAGAAAAGAAAAGGTAATGCTCAAATTGATTTTTTGAGGATAAAAAGGAAGGTAGGCTTGTTTAGGTCAAAAATAGTTATCTTAAATGTCCTTATCATCTTTATACACAAATTCATAAAAAATGTGGTCTCAACATGTATTCAAAAGCAAGTTCCAGCATAAACATACTATGTTTGATAACACACAATAAAAAGATATGTATGGGTACAAATGTGATAAATGCTCTTAGGCTCAAAGCTCATATAGGTGTCAAAATGCATCAAGTCTTACACAATTTTATTCAACAAAATCAATGAAGTACTTAAAATAATTTAATGCAAAACATTAATCATGCTTGTCTCTCTCATGCATTATTTCTTAAACCAATAATGGATCCTAACTTAAGGATTATTCATAAAAAACAACCAGCAAATTATAAGGTTATCATAATGAATAATTAATATATAAATTATAGTATTTATGAGTTTAAGCAAAAATAATAAAGTTCATCATAATATAAAATTTCTTACTTCCACACACCTAAATCATACATTGTCCTCAATGTATGCACAAGATGCTCATATGCCACAAAAATAATCAACAAAAATAAAGCATAGAGTAGAAGACTCCCCCAGGTTATGAGCATTTGAAAATATATATACCATAGTGTTGGTGAACATGGTAGAGTGTGTGATGTGTTATTGACTGGCTGCTGGTTTGGTCTTATGGGGCTAGTAAAAAAACATAAGAAATTATGGTTTTTTAAACAATAATTTTTAATCTATAAATTATTTTATTAAAATTTCAAAATTAATATATATTTTATTAATTAGTTTTTAAAAAACTAAAAAATTCTTTTAAACCAAACAAACTACTAATATGTATAAAGCAGGCTCATGCCTTATGAATGTTATTATTATGAAAATTTAGGAGTTTCATGTCAGAAAGCTAAATCACATAAGGAAGATCTCGCCTTGTGAAATTTAGTATTGTAGATTTTTGAGTCTTTGATTCTAACAATTACATAAAGCATGATCACTCCTTATGAAATTTAATATCTGGAATTTTAAGACCCCTTTCTCCCTTAAGCCAATAAACTAATTTCTTAAAAATAAACAAATGAAAACTATATATAACTGAAACAAAACTAATAAAAACTATCATATTTTGGGTTGCCTCCAAACAAGTGCAATTATTTAACGTCGTTATGCTTAACGGGGCTTTTGCTTCTCAAACTTCTACGTAATTGTAGTTCTGTACTTCTTAAGTAGTGCTACTAGCCCTTCCTCTTACCTTATAGTCAATCATTTTGAAATGATCATAGGTAATGACTCTCTTTCATTCAAATAGACATATTTGAGATGATTAGGTAAGGCTTTCAATTTTATCTTTGGAGCCAACAAAATATAAGGTAACATTTTCATATGAGTTATAGTAATTTCAACACTTAAAGTTTTGAATCTATTAACATCGCTGATAAAGTTTCAACAACATCACACGTTTCATCAACTTGTTCGTTCACTTCAGATTTAACATTAAACTCCAACTTACCATCAACACTTTCATCTTTGAAAATATCCTACACAAATGAATCCATAATATCCATATGGTAAACGGATTGAAAAACATTAGGGTACTTCATCGCTTCAAAAATATTGAACTTCAATATCTCTCTGTCAAACTCAACAGAAAGAGTACCCTCATCCATATTAATCTTTGTCTTGGTTGTCTTCATAAATGACCTTCTTGTTGGGTCCCGTTTTTGAAACCCAACTCTTTCTCAGATAATATAAAGGTTGGGCACCGTTTCTGGAACCCATTTGACTTTATGAAACTATCAAATCTTAACTCATTTG
>JAOQMP010000001.1:15974540-15991911 GCA_027563575.1 Erythroxylum pedicellare
AAAAAGTATTATTTATTTGTATATTATTATTTAAATGCTACAAAATTTATCCTTTTTATTTTATTTACATTTATTTAAACTAACACAATAATAAATTTACTTAAAATTTTAATAAAATATAATAAAAATTATTTGAATATGTGGATTTATAAATTGAGTCACTTATGTATGGATATTAAATTTTAATAGTAAAAATATGCTTTTAAAGTTTACATATTTATATAAGGATGACAATGTGTCAACCCCTCCAATTTTTCAAAATAACTTTTTTTTAATTAAAATATAAAACATTGTGTTTTCTTAATTGGATCCGAGCCTAGGCTAGCTAGGCCTAGGCCTGCTCGAGGCCCAATTCTTCTAAACAAAACGATCAATCTGAACTTAAGTCTGGCCCATGGGTCAATCAATTAAAAACAACTAAATTTGAGCTCATGGGTTAGCCATTACCATCCTTATATTTATATATTGTCTATTTAATAAGGCTTGTTTTTTTTACCTCGCCCAGGGCTATAAAATGTTAAGAATAGCGCTGTTAACTAGTTATATGAGAATGAAGTCTTTGTTTTGCTTCCTGACGTGACATTTTCTGTTAATTTTGACAAGGTAGATATTTGGTCCAGATTCCACCTTTTATATATTCTTTATACCTACTGTTGATACCAAAATTTGTTCTCATTTGAAAGATTTAAGGGGCAGTTGAAAGCCTGAGTACACAGGTACTTACTATACAAGCAAATGGTGATAAAGCGGCCGCAAGTTCACTTCTTGTAAATACTGTAAAATTACTCCACCATTGAAACTCGCATTGGAGAAATTAGAAAAAGTTCAGGTATGAGCTCGACAGTTAGCTGCCATCTGAATGCACAGCTTTTCCAATACTGTGTTAATTAGTTCAGGCCAGTTTATAAGCATTTTCAAGTAACTCTTAAGAAAGTTCTTCTCTAAATTGAAATGCTGTTGGAGGAAAGAAAATTTATCCTTACCTTTCTGCAAACCTTCAAGGTTTGTTCCTTTGCTGATGACTTCAAATAGCCAGCAAGTAATTTTGTCAGTAGTTGGTCTCTTGTAGAAACATTTAGACAAAATAATAGCATAGGTTTAATAAGCACAATCGTTCAAATACTTCTGACAGCAAAATGTTATCAGGTTTTCTCATCATATTGATCTTGATCTGCAGGTTCCAGCGGATATTATCCCTACATTTCCAGTAGCCGATGAATTAGCCTAAAGCCTACTTGTTGCTTGCTTGATAATCTTATGCATAATTTTGAAGCATTGTATTAGTATTCGTGAGTTAAAACAGAAGATCAGGAGCAGAATGTAGGCTTCGGCTATGATCCCTTGTTGGCAGTTATGTTTTGCTTCTCATTGAAAAGAACAATACTTATTTTATCTTAGCTGATGTTTTATATTAGTTCACCATCCATCACATTCAGAAAACACAATTTAGCAAGAATTTTATCTGAAGTTGCTAGTAGCTCATTCATCACCTCCATATACCAAAAAGCTGCAATTATTTACAGCAATCAGGGCTGCATAGGATATTACTACGCGAAAACTTCATCTAACCCCACACAAAATGTCAGAAAGAATTGAATCATCATTAGGATCAGACCAGATTTCAATTCTCTATAACATTCCACATTTTGTGCCCTTTTTGCGAGTCAGGAGCTACCATTGTTTTATAAGGATAGATCTTTCACTAAACCAATATAGTCAATGCGTGAAAAGTGCACTACTTGAAGGAAACTGATAATGAAGTAAAAGGAACAGAGAAAACTTTGGTTACATTTGGCCACTTGTCCCAAATATTATTACCCATTACAATAGTTCAAGAACCTTCAAAACATTACAATTCCTTCAGCAAACTTATACAACTTTTAACTCTCTAAGCCATGCTGTGTGCAGTGGACAAGGATCTGGTTTCCCTTCAGCGATCGCCTTCTCAGAGATTGAATAGAACCAACCATTCCTCCATTTGAACTGCACGTATTTTTAGTTGAAAAGAAAATTAGAACTTTCATTCTTTCCCAACCACAGAAGATCAAAAACATTTTATGTTTAAACATTCCCCTCCACCCAAATCCAGAAAGCTGATAGAGTCCGATCCCAATCATGTTAGTGCTAGGGGAAAGAACTTCAAAGTTAAGCTGCATTGCTTCCACAAACAAACTAGTATTGCTGGGCAATCGCACATAATCATTGTATTACATTGTGAAAAAAGATCCTTACTTCTTTAACTGCAGTGGGGAAGTGGGCAACAGATAGTGCATATGCACATAACCTCTCCTCTATACCATCATCAAACACAAGCCTTTTTTCTGCAGATGCTGCAGCTGCAAGTTCTGCAATGAGGCTGGACACCTGAAACCAGAGAAATAGAATTGATCAGTTCATTCCTTTTTTCATGGTTACTTCAGGAACATATAAAAAATGGTTTACAATATACGCAAGGTGATGCTAACTAGCAATCCTGGCCTCCCTGGTTAAGAAAACTTCATTTCATTGATCCCATCATCCTGAAAATGACTTATCATTAAATGAACACAAAACATACCAACGTCAACCGAACTTGACCCACCATTACGATTAGTACAGGAGCGTTACAATTTTGTGCATAATTAAATTTGGTATAGCTTATGTAACAGCATAAGGGTGACTGCTTTACCTCTGAACGATATTCCTTCTCCACAACACCAACAGTTGCCCCAGGATGACGAGCTCCAACAAGCATGAATGCTGCTATCCAGATCAGCTTTTCCAACATTTGCTTCTGAAAGGCTTCCTTGTCAAGAACCTAATTATATCACATGAAAGTACATATTATCATGTTCAATCAAATATCAAAAAGTTTAATGTAAAAATACCACTTTGGGACAAGTCAGTTTTTGGCTAAGGATTAGTTAAAAATTTTAGTTCTCAAGTCTCAGTTTATCCAAACGTGAAGCTCTAATCTTAACATTCAATTATCTGTAATCCGAACTCAACTGCTAACAAAAATTATAAACTAAAGAATTTCAAGCAGATGAGGATGATATCTCTGGCCATGTAAGATAAAAGACTTCTTCTTTACCTTGCAAGATAGGCCTCCAGCTTGTAACCTTGCAGCTATTGCTGACGCCCATTTCCCATATGCTGCAGTCAGTCCTTCGGGATTGGTATCTGTCTTTCCATCGGTAGGAGGTTCACCCAGCTTTGAAATAGCAAAATATGCTAGAACTTGGTCCGCATCACCAAGACCTTTACTTTGAAACCAAGGCTCCAGCATCCCATTCTGGAAAAAAACCAAATCTGCTAGATTGTCAACATCCAGTTGACCATTCACAAGACCGTCTATCGTAGCCCAAAAGAAACGTCACACTATGGCTACGAATGATGCAAGAATGTCAAAACTACATCCTAGGTTATTTCCGGCATTCTTGCAATTTGGCTACAGCAGATCAAATCTTCCAATTGGTAAAACAGCTACTCCAAATTGACCAGACATTTTCTTTACGCTGTCTAAGCAACTGCTGAGTACTGAATTGACTTGCTCATCCAAAATCTCTGATAGTAACGTAAGTACATAGAGAGTGATAGCTCGATAACCCAGAAATTCAGCAACTTAAACCAAGACTCTCAACTCTCAAGTAAATAAAACAATAGAGAGCCTAAATTTTAAAACAAAAGCTACAACATATAAAGAAATTCAAAGTTATCGGGCATAGTACCGTTCCATCTATGCTTAGGAGTAGCTTCCAAAACAGCCTCAAGATCGTCGTTCCTTGTACACACCAAAATCGGACCTTCAAAATCCGACGGCACAGACTCACCTCTCTTGACCAGCAAATCCTGACCATTACCCATTTCCTGCAGGGCTCTTCCGACCCGTCCACCTCCGACTATCACTGCCGGCGTAACCTTGGCTGCCGTTGAAGTAGCACCAGAGGCAGCCGCCATTTGAACGTTTCTAGTTCTGGCAATGACTTTCGCGCTAAAGAACGCAACTTTCGAGGTAGGTTCAATGAAAGAGAGGCTAGATAGTGTATAAATTGCCATGGTTTAAGTTGCAAAGAGTATATTTACAGAGGGTCAATGAAGATAATGATGGGATTGAGGCCATTGGTGACTGGTTCTAGTTATTGCGAGGCGTAGAGCGAGAGATAAAAAGACAGATCATCAGTCACCACTCACTTTTTTAGCAATCTATCCAAATCCAAAGCCAAGACTGTGTTTTATTTTATTTCATCAAAATATGAAAATCCAGTTACCTTTTTTCTTGGTTAATCTTGACTTTACTGTTAAATTAAAAACCCAATATTTCCTGTCAAGTCCAGTAACAAAATGGCAACTTTAACTGGCAACTTGTGGCAACATGAAACGCTATAGTCGCTCAAAACTCGTCGTTTGATTGCATTTCCATGATAAGAAAAGCGAGGGAATAGCGTTCAAATTAAGGTTCAGTTTACGACACAAGAACACGACAATTTCAATCCCAGTCCTACCAACGAACAAAAGAAACTTGCACATTTCTCTATGCCTTTCAAATTCAAATCTTCTACTAATTTCTGTCCCATCCGAATTCAGAAGCCAATATCCCAATACCCAAATCAGCTGGTCTTCCAGGAACTTACTTATCCACACATCTTGTCAAATAATTCAAATTGTTTCCAAGTTCCAATAAAAGAACCTACCCTTGTGCAGTGACTATCTTTCCTTAAAGGAGCCAACCTCAAGCTGCAAGTTAGAAAAGGTACGTACAACCCTTCGATATTCACCGTCTGCAAATGGCTGGTCTGAAGAAACAAACAGTACCAAGCCAATCCTTGTGCAATATCTTCAATGCCAATCCCCTCACAGAGCTCAAACACCGTCACAACTACAGTGAAGAACACCTTAAAGCGACTTTCAATGACGACAAAGAGAATAGTGACATCTTCGGTTGTGACAAGGAAAACCCATTGCCCACAAACTTAAGACCTTTACTCGGAAAAGCGTCTCTTTCTGTTTCGCCCGGGAAGTTTTCAGACATGAAAAAATCTTTTTCTACCGGCAGAGTTTTGAAGCCATCATCGCTACAGTTTTGTATGCAATTGAACGAACCTGAAATGATTTTCAAGTCCAAAACTTGGGACTACGCTGGTTCTGAAAATTCAGCTTCTCTGAATGTTTGGGACTATTCGGATTCGGAGGCGGCTCCTGCTTCTTCTTGGTCTACTTTGCCTAATAGGTGCATTATAACCTCTTCCTCATCTGTTTTTTGTAAGTTACAACTATATGTTTTTATTAAATATATTGTTCTTTGATAGGCAGTTAATAGCCACTAAATTTATTAGTTCTGGTTAGACTGTTGTATAGCTTTCATGTGCTGATAGAGCTTCCAAGGCTTTGTTTACGCGTTGTGAGTACGTGTTTTTGACTTAGAATTATTGCCTCTGTCAACATTCAGCAGAAATGACAATATTTTGTGGATATATGTGAGTGAGTTTATTGAAGAAATATGGTTTTGGTGCGATTTCAGGGCCTTACTCTGCAGACCGCTGCCACTGGACATAGGAAGGTGTACATGTCTTATTGTGAAGGAAGGATCAGCAGAAGGTCTGGAAGGGGGTATACTCTACTCGCTTTACACCAATGTAAGAGCTTTTCAAAATGTATCAGTTTTTTTTTTTTTTTTTTCCCAATCATGGTTTATAAGTTCTTAGTATATGACTTTATAGCACATCTTAATTAGATTTTAGATCCCATTTCTGCTGTACTGTATTTGCTGGAAATCATTAGCTTAGTTTTGGGTGGAGGAAATGTTTAGGGTGCTTGGGTTCTCCAAAATTTTTGTTGAGGCTCGAGTACTTAAGGTGCTCAAAAGCATACAGCTATGCACCCCCATCTTTGGTTCAAATTAGTTCGTTGTTTTCTGGATTTCCTTTTCCAGTGGTTTTTTGCCGCTGGCAATTGGTTGTAATGACTTCTCGAAAGTGTCAAGAGTCTTACATAATTCATGACAATTTCCATCGAATTGTTTTGGCTTTTTCGGCCTACGTTTGTTGTGTAAAGAGAGGAGGAATGTGCAGCATAATCAGTACGATCTTTCATCATCCCTGATATGCTTTTTTGAGCATCATTTTGGTTCACTTAAGAGTCTGAATCTTTTATTTCAATATGATATTTTGTGTTTTGTAAGCATTTAAATTAAGGGTATAATCAGACGAAATTTTACTCCTGAACGTTTGATTCTGCATTTCAAAATCATAGGAAGGACAAGGACGAGAGGATCGAAAACTTGCTCTAGCTTATCATAGGCGGCGAAATGGGAAGTCAGAGTTCACCATAGCTCAGAACATAAAGGGAATTTTGGCGGGTTCAGATGATAGTTTTCTTGGCACTGTAACAGCTAACCTCATGGGTTCCAAATATGAGATATGGAATCAGGTATGGTTTCTCTCTTCCTGTGGATTTATAATGAGTAGAAAATGCATAAGTGATTCCTTGTATTGGTTAGCATGAACTGAAGTGATTAATAGGGCTTTATCACAGGTTGGCCGATTAAACTCCTCAACAAAGCCATGTAATCCACTTCTAGCTGTTGTTACGTAAGCCAGGCCAACCCTGCCTCTTGTCCTTCTCGAGAAGCTTCTTCTAGCTTTGACCATTTCTTTTCTTCTATAGGTTCATGCCAACAATAGCATCCTGGACTGGAAGTTATAGAAGCATGAAGGTGTACATACCCAAGCACCAATCTATGCTGCTAAAGAACATGTCTCAGGTAAACTTGTAGGAATAACTGGACTTCAGAAGAGTTAACAACGTTAACAATGTGGTGGCATGTATCTGAAAGTGTTTGGCAATTAAATCTTGGTTATAGAATTGGTGACCTGCAAAATGGATTAAATAATTTCCATCTTTTGGTATGTACTAGCTGCAGCATGTTAATGGAATGCCCAAGGATTGGGTGCAAAACGTGGACAGGGTACATAGGCTATGTTCACGACCTCCACAATATAATCGGGTAAGATTTTGAGGGCATATTTTTTTGATACAGGAAACTGAGGTATGAGACTATTTCCTCTTCAATTAACTGACATCTTGCTTCGTTAGATCTCAAGGCAATATGAGTTGGATTTTAGAGACAGGGGAAGAGCTGGGCTTAGAATCCAAAGATCAGTGAAGAACTTTCAGTTGACATTGGAGGTACGTGCTCTTGGCTTGAAGATTATATCCGGATGAAAATTCAAGTTACTTAAGCCATTACTTCTCTATGTTTCTTAGGAGAAGGGAAAGCAGATGATTTTGCAGCTTGGAAGGGTGGGGAAGACAAAGTATGTAATGGATTTCAGGTATATATTCTAGGAATGTGCTGACAAGAAATATATTGGATATCTTACATAGCAATTGAAAAACCACTCCATTTTGCAGATATCCTTTGACAGGTTATCAAGCATTTTGCATATGTTTGGCTTCAGTGGATTCAAAGCTATGTTGCACAGTATAAGAACTCGTTGGCTTTTGTCTCCCTTGTTTCCTTCACACTCCAAATGGAGGAGAAGAAGAGATAGCATTAGTATTAAATTAGTTCTGCTGTCCGATGCTAGCCTGCCTATACTTGTTTCTTGTCAATGTCACTGATTTGGCTCCAAGTTTATCACATGGGGAACCTGATCTTGCAATTGAGACCTCTACATCCTGTTCTCTCTTTAGTAGTTGTAATCAATCTTCATTGAGTTTCACCTTCATTTAGTCATTTTTGACGAGACATCTCTTCTTTGCAAAGGAGCACAGGTTATTTTTGATGATTGCTTCCCCATATCAATGTAGTCAGTAACGTTGTAGCTAGAAGATAGTTGACGCAAACAATAGCTAAGGTTTCTTGTGTTACGAACGATTAATCATAATAATCAAAGAACAACTGTGAAAATCACAAACATACACAAATTTAAGTGATTTATTAAGATTTGGTTATGCTCACGGATGACTAGAGTTTTTATTTTACTTTGAATTGTTTTTAACATAATTACACTAGGAGAATATAATATGTTTATACGTCCAAAAGAATACAAAAGATATAATATATTTTTGTTTCGAGAGAGAGCTAGTGCTTTCGAACCTGGGGCCTCCTGCCCCCTACACTTTTCGGCCAATTTAGTGCAGAATTGGATCTGCGATTGTGAGCCTGATGTAAAGTCTAAAATATATTATCAGCTTCAAATTTTAACATCTTGAAATTTATCAATTTAGCATCTGTATGTTACCAAGTCAAGCGATAACAGTCTCTTGCTGCTTGTCAAACTTGAGTTAGAACACTGAATTACCCCCATGTTGTGGGAGGAGGCTTGTTGTTGCTTTGTTCTTATTACATTTTTGTGGAACTAGCTATTAGAAAGGACGCTAACTGCCAACTTCCAACCTCCTTGATCGCCACCTAAAGCAACTTGACATTAACAAAGAAAAAAAAGTCCCTCATCACGTGGTTGGTACCTACGTAGACCTCTTTATTGCTGGTTGGATAACAGCGTCGACTGTGAAGACCTTGAGACTGAATTTTCATGTATAATTTCTATTTCAGAAAAGCATGACATACAAGACATTCATAAATCATAATACGAAACGATCTTATTCCCAAAAACAATTGGAAGATGAACGTCTGCTCTGCTCCACAACTAATATTAATGAATTAATTAACCTCGCTTTTCCAAACAATCAGAGAAAAGGAGACAAGAAATTATAATTGAAAAAGAAAGAAAAATAATAATATGATTGATGTCTAGTTCTGTCTCATCACTTGTTCTTCTTCGTCTTCATCATCCTCACCGCCAGCACCAGCATCCATCGTCTTGTAATTATTAATAACCATATCCTTACCTGTTCATATTCACAAGGCCCTTGTGTGTGTGTGTGTATATGGTAAGGATGTCTGTATGGATAGACTTATCATGCACCTTTCACTATTATTCTTTTCTCTAACCATCAAGCTCGCAATGAAAGATTGATGAAGTAAACGAATTAAGGTCTCCAAAGAGACTGTCATCGCCCTCACCATAACCTCCCGGACACTCAAAGTAAGTAGTAATGTCCTCAGGAAAGCTCCGGCGAGGCAACAAATGGGATTCCGACGGCGTCAAAGGGCAGTCAGGGGCCGATGTTCTCTCTAACATTTCCTTGAACTTTGATGATTGCAACAAAAGCCCTAGTGCTGATGATGCCGACGTCGTCGCTCCACAGCTGCCAGTAGGGCGTTGTGGGGGCAATGTAGTTTCGGTCACCAGCGAGGTTTGGTGGTCGTGGGGCATGAAACTAAACAGGAGCTCGTGATCATTACGAGGGTCGTCAGTTTGAAGTGGATGAAGAGCTACGTCTGCGTCGCCATTAATGGAGGTTTCTTGATGAGATAGGTTGTTTAAAGGGTTGATGATGGAGTTATTGGGGCGTAGCCATTTGATGTAACGACTGAGATCAAAGTTTGTGACGGCGTTGAGTCCTCTGTATTCAACGGCCGCCATGTCATAAGCCGTCGCTGCTTCTTCTTGGGTGGCTGCGAACCACACAACCTTAAAGTTTCAGGCGTACTGTTGATTTTGAACCACAAACTGTAACATGAAGATGAAACATGTCTTTTTCTTTGTATGAAGAGTCTCTAGGACTTACAGTTTAATACGGGTAGATTCTGAATTCATCTTTTTGTTGAGGACTATTCAAAGATTGTTACATCCCTCCTAAGTTGACCTAATGTTATTTGTTTTAATTATTTTGAATTTTATAATAATTATCTTGTAGTAAAAATAAGAATTAAAACTTAACGATATGGAACGCGAAAGTTCTCATACATTAAAAAAAAAAAAGGGGGGGTTATAAATGTAATGGATAGTTCAACGTGTTCATGCGGATTTGGGTGGATGCTTTGAGCTATTCATCGTAGTCAAAGCAAGCAGTTGTGGTTGGGTGATCTATATCCCAACCAACTTGATTTTTCGCCTTCGGTTCTACCTTACTATCTTGACTGGAATTTTATATTATTGAGGTTAAATTTAAATGATTAATAGGCTCGATACTCCATCTGATCTAGTTGGATTTATAGAAGATAGCATATTTATTGGAGCAAAGATAAATTACCATAAGTTCCAAGGTAGAGGTACTTATTCCCAAAAACTCTGCCAATTCGAGCCTCCCATCTACCATTGTGATGGTGTCTGCACATTGATTTCCAACCTTATTAAAACAAACGCACTTCCAATACATATATATTAAATATAGAAAGGTTATTGAACTCATTAATTAGGTTTTCATGTAAAAGAATATCGGTGCACAGGTGACCATGAATGCAAATGAGAGCTTATGTTAAACTTTTCTTAGCTACTAAATTAATGGAGAGGTTGAGGTAGCAGAAGGACAGTCAAGACTCAAGACTTTTAACTTCTTTGCATTTATTTCTGAGGCGTCAGAATTAGAATAAGGTGGCAAATATTGACACAGAGTGTGAGTGACAGGCAGACTATTCATGTGGGAAGTTATACTAGCCAACCAAACTATTCAAGCCCTCTGTAACTTGTCCCTATCTCTTATGAAACAATTTTGGAAATGGGAACTATGATTAAGACGTTTTGCTTGCAATTAGAATGCTGTATCGAGTTCTTAATTATAAATCAGATTTTGCATTAATTTTTGTACCTAAACTTAGTATTTTTAGATACACCGAATATACACTAAATAGGAAGAGTAGAAAATGAACCAACGCATAGAGGTGTATGATCACCTTGCCACACCTCTGTACTTGGAAACTCCACGAGAAAACCCACTACTCCTTCTGAAAATTCAAATAATATATTATAAACATCTTAAATTTAATTCCTTAATTAAAATAGCTTGCTTTAAATATATATATGTAATATGCCACCTCCTTAAGGATCCAATATATTCTTCCTTAGTCTGCCCCTCCATCTCTTTGAGCTCATTCTCATAAGTTGACAACTGAAAAATGACAGTGATTCTATTCACAAACAGTTTACTCACTGTGCTACATCATCTTAGGCTTGACGAATGCCCAAAACAAAAGTGGAGTAGATGAAAGGACATTAAATTCTGGAGTTGAAAAAGTCTACCGGGAAGTTAAGAATAGTGTCTTCTCCCCAGTACTTCAATGCTGCCAAGTCATAGGCATGTGCAGCAGCTTCTTCATCATCATAGGCCCCTATCAAAGAGAATATACCACATATTATAACCGCCAAGTAGTTAACCATAACTTTAGCCAACAAATTCCAAGTAGAGATTAGATACAGAAACGCACCCAAATCGCGTTTAAGAAGGAAGAAACTAAAACCAAGCACACGGGTTGGTCTTTTCAGGTTTTTCCATTAAACAACTTTATGAAAGTGAAAGGAATTAGCGCACACATGGACACGCGATTTTAGATTCCGAACGTACCAAGATATACTGTGATTCAGTCAGAGTAGTGAATTCCACCATCACCATTCAGATGTCAGGAAAGAGATCATGATTGAATCAGGATATCAGTAACGAGGAATATGATGTTTAATGAAAGAAATGAAAATATTCTTTTAAGGAAACAAACAAAAGGAGATATGGATGAAGAACCTTGTCTGCCTTTCTTATTCTGCGACTCATTCCAGCAATTCTTATCCCACAAATGAGCCTCATAGCGTCCTGTCCATCGATGCCTGAAACAATTACAAACTAAGCATCGGTCTAAGCAATAAAGAGTCGATATCGGAATAAAAGTTTCCACGACCAGTGAATCAATCCGAACCTTGTAACCCCACGATAGACGGAGCTGCGTTGGGGAGGAGACTCTCGAGGAACTGTTTTTCGGGTCCGTTTGGCTTTGGTCGATGCGTCTCCTTCCGTGTCAGCATCTCTCTTCTGGTTGTGTTGCGAGGTCTTTGCCATTTAACTTCAGAAGTGATCAAGTACACACTAACACTAACAGGCACGTAAAAAGTGCATAAAGAAAAGGTTTTAAGAGAGAATGAGAATGGAAGGGTTGTCCAATGATAAGTTTTTAAAACAAATGAGATCACAATTAAAGAGTAGAGAGCCGGCTGAGGAAGGTGTTGTTATGCGGCCGTCTACAAGCGGCTTTCTGTGAGTCAGTTTTCTCTTTGTCTTCACTTCTGTGGCTTTCCGAATTATCATAGTAGTTGAAAAACTACAGAAGTTTTTTTGACCCCGTTTTGCTCCTACTCTCTCCTACTTTTGTGAAACTGTCACCCATTTGGTTTAATTTCATCAAAGTAGGTGTTAGATGAAGAATGCTCTCTCTTTTGGTCTATTATTAATATATATGCATACGTTGCTTTCTCTTTGTATGGTCTCTTCAATGCAAAACAATAGGAAGTAACTGTAGTAATTCGATTCATCATTACCTTTTACAAGTAGACGAGGATTCTGTTACGATGCTACTTGAATTGCATTTGGCATGATTTTTGTAAAATTTCGGCCTCACCCGAGTTAGTTGCTTCATTTATGGACGATACCAGTAACTCATTCAATGTTGCAACCTATTTCCATGATACAGAAAACACTATGGTCTACGGGATCAGCGGCCTGGAAATTAATATTGAACCTCATTCCTTCGCCATTTCCCCTATACGTTTTCAGAATGTAGAATGATTTTCCAAGATATTATCAGGAAGCTCCTCTTCAAGATTTTTAGCTGTAGTTTGTCACTAGCATATGTGCTCTTGAGCAAGCCTTTACTTATTGTGAAATTTTAAAAGGACCAAAAATTAGAAAATAAAAAAGAAAATTCTTGTCGGTATCAATTGACCTACCGCAGCACTCAATCTTTTCGGTCACGGTTGAGTAGATAATCAAATTTATTGGCTCATCATTTAAACAATATTTGAGGCTCCAATATTGAATGCAACCGTGAAAAGTGGATATGTTGTGTGGAGCCTAGCTAGCTATGACAGAGCAGAGGACACATCAAATTGGCAATTCGGATTTGGGCATATAGCCTTGAAATGGCGAAAAGAGTTGTAGAAAAAGGAAAAAGTAAATGCTATCAAAGAAATGAATGATGAGGAAGCCCTCTAGTCCTAGCAAGCTTCGTGATTCAAATGTCACCTACTGATAGCCTACGCTTATTAGTCATATACCTCTTAGAGACAGGAGCTACTGGCCAATGACTACCTAGATACCCTGTTCATAAATTACTAACTTAAGTCTGTAAACTTAAGTCTGTAAATGTTACTTTCAAATTTTCCATCTCAACATATTTAATTATTTGGTTCCTTCTATAAACACTTGGAACGCACTGAAGGCGCAGTGTAGCCTCAAGGTCAGAACTTTACAGGAGCCATGTACCGTGTGCCATTGACCCAGTATGTACTTGGTCTTGCCTGTCTTAGGTCAACAGGTTCAGCACTTGGAAAAGAAATGGCAACAGCCCATTGGGCTCGATTCCTAAGACTAAAGTTTTGAAAGACAGTTCTGATCTGTGGATTAGCCATTACATATAGGATATGCCCATGTTCGACTCATCAAGAACATCTGATTCTGAGGTTATGTTAAATGATTAGGAAATAACTCGAGTCAACTAGGTAGCACCTTGTGTTGCCAGATTGTAATGATCCCCAATAATTCATTTTTACATCGAGAAGGGTGAAAGTTACATCAAGCATCAATGTTCATACAGAAGAAAGGCTTTTAACACTCCCTTGGCAATAATTTATGTTCTCCTTCAAAGTTTCACTCCACATCTACCATGTGTATGCTATCTTGTCATAAGGCAGGTGACACGTCCCACTCTAACTTCGCATGATCTCAGATACTTTTCACTTTTCTCAAACATTTTGTCGAAGGGACAATTAAATTTAGGAGTTAATAATAATAAACTAAGTGATTAATGATATAAAATTTTTATTTTCAAAAGAAAGCTTAAATATCCATTGCTTAAATACTGTATTTGTAATTGACAAATAAATGTCTTAACCAGATAAAAAAAATTGTAGCATCCCAAAGCTTTTAGATAATTCAACTTTATAAATCTAATTAAACCTTTTACTTTCAGGATTACTTAATTGTGTAGCAGAGTGGTCTTCTGACAGACAGAGCTTTGATATTGGCCAAGGTATGCCAATTCTTATAGGCTTACTTATTAGTGGGTCGTACCAACAAATATACCCTCAGTCATTCCCCTTTATGCGTATATGGATGTGTGTGGCAGTTGATTCCACAGTCCTTATCTTATGAAAGATGAACCGACCAATCACAAAATTTTCCTGAATTACCCGCAAAATAGAGACTCTTGTGTTTTCCAAGTAATTGCACGTGAATCCCCAATAAGTTCTCATGCACAAGTGGGTCCTTTAGACAGCCCTTCCTGTTTTGTTCTCTTGCCAAACTCCACCTCCCAAGAATCTTCTTTTTCTTTCCCTTTCCCTCCCAACAAACCTCCAGTATAACACATACCCATTACTACTCTCTTTTCTTTTCCCCGTTTCTATCATTTTAATGCCAAAAACTAAACTAGGTGCTCTAGCTTTGGAACCCATGTCTCTCTTTCCTCTCCTTTTTCTTCTTCTGCTGGCTGTTCCTAATGGACTTCAGTGCTCTCAAGAGAAGAAAGTCCTCAGCCTGAAAAAGTTTCAGTGGAAACAGAAGAGCCACGCTTCAAGTTGTATACCACAGAGATCAAGTGAGTTTTGGGCAAAGAGAATAGGAAAAGTTAGCTACAATACTCGGTCAGGCCAATGAAAACCATTTCTTTTTAAAGCTTCTTTAGTTTATTCTCCACTTTGGGATCTGCAATCTGCAATATTCAACTTATGTATTTATTGTCCTTCAATGATCAAGAACTTGAATGTTTAGGGAAAACAACATAAATTGCTCCGTCTAGTATCTCTCTCTTATATCTCGGCTACCAACAGACATCCTTGGATGTTATATGTAACGATCTTGTATACTTTTTCAGTCAGTAATTACTTTACTACCATCATACATCCTTGGATGTTATATTTAATGATCTTGTTCCACTTCCACTTTAAATTAAAACGCTTTATCTAGAGACCTTGAGCTTTCAATACATATCTTGGTACAAAGATCTTCAGCAGGTTGTCCATCTTGCACGTAATTTATAAGATGCTGCAAAATAATGCCTGAAAATATGAACTGAAATAATTCTTACTTGTCGGTCTTGTAGAACGTGAGAAGGGTGCAACCATATTGGAAATGAAGCACATAGATTCTTGCTCTGGAGGGACAGCAAACAGGGACGAGGAGTTACAGAAACGCTTGATTCTTGACAACTATAGGGTCAAGTCACTTCAGTCACGAATGAATAATAGTTTTTCTCCTCGAGCTAATGAAGATGTTATGGGCATTCAAATTCCATTAGCTTCAGGAATAGGACTTCAGACGCTGAACTACATTGTTAAAGTTGAATTAGGTGGTCGAAACATGACAGTGATCGTCGACACTGGCAGCGACTTGACATGGGTTCAGTGTCAACCTTGTATTTTATGTTATAACCAACAAGACCCTCTTTTTAGTCCTTCGACATCAGCTTCATATCAGAAAGTTTTCTGCAACACATCGACTTGCCAATACCTTGCATTTGCGGCCGGGAACTCCGGAATGTGTGGAAGCGATCCACCAACCTGCAACTATTTTGTTAGCTATGGTGATGGATCCTATACTCGTGGCGACCTCGGCACAGAACATCTCAAATTGGGTTCAACCCCTGTTGATAAATTCATATTTGGCTGTGGCAGGAACAACAAAGGTCTTTTTGGAGGAGTTTCTGGGATCTTAGGATTAGGAAGAAGTGACCTTTCATTAGTTTCTCAAACTTCTGCCATTTTTGAAGGAGTTTTCTCCTACTGTTTGCCAACAACAGCACCGGAGTCTTCGGGCTCACTAGTTCTAGGAGGTAATCATTCTGTATACAAGAACACAACTCCAATTTCATACACCAGAATGATTTCCAATCCACGGCTACCAATCTTCTATTTCGTCAATCTAACTGGTATTAGAGTTGGTGGGGTGGCTTTACAAGCAACAAGTTTTGGAATATTAATGGATTCGGGGACGGTGATAACAAGGCTTCCTCCTTCAATTTACAAGGCTTTGAGAACCGAATTTGTGAAACAATTTTCCGGGATCCCTTCTGCACCAGCTTTTTCAATCTTAGACATTTGCTTTGATCTTAGTTCTTATCAAGAAGTTGACATTCCGACAATAAGATTGGAGTTTGAGGGAACCGCTGAGTTGAACGTGGATGTAACTGGGATATTCTACGTCGTGAAAACGGATGCATCTCAGGTTTGTATGGCAATTTCTAGTCTAGCATCAGATAATGAGATTGGTATTATTGGGCATTATCAGCAGAGGAATCAAAGGGTTATATATGATACCAAAGCTTCCAAATTTGGGTTTGCAGAAGAAGCTTGCAGATTCAACTAAGGTGTTTGATTTTACGTAGATACAATGGTTTTTCATATAGCGTATAATATAAATAGATACTGCTGTGCATTTATTGAAGTGATTAAGAGAAGTTGTAAACGCCATCTTCAATTTTATTTTTTTCTTATGAGATTGGTTGTTCATCGATATGTTATTTACCGGACAGTCTTGGCAAGTCACGGAGTTAAATCTGTCACACAATAAGAAATCGAGATAACTGGTTACTAAGCAAGCGAGACAACCAGAAGAAGATGGATGATTATGGGAGTTGGGAAATGTTCTTAGACATATATAGAATGGTGGAGGATGGATAAGAGAGAATTGAATATAAAAATGCAAATTAATGCTATTGCTCAATCCTGCTCTTTGTTTAGATATTGGAAACAATAAGATAACCCCACACTTGGTGAAAAAAAAGATAATGACATTGAAAAAGGTAAAGAGAAATGATGCCCCAAACCAATGGCGTGGAGAATGTAAGATAATGGGGCTTAATTAAAATGACCTAATTGGTGTTATTACATTCTTCTCTTGAAATCAAAATTCTGCATATCCGCTTTGCGGATACCAATATCAGAAGAAGAGGGCGGCAATATTAAACTAAGGATCGAACGTCATCAAATATTTGTTTTGTTATACATATATTGATTACAATTAAAATCCCTTGGTTTGTGTGATTTTGACTTTGCCGTTATCCAGAAAGACTGGAGTCACAAGTCACAACTAATAATTATGGAATGTTTTAAAATTTGGACCCAACTTGGTAACAGAAGTCTAAAGTTAAAAAGGGGGGAGCTGGGTTCAAATGGGATTAATAGAAATAAGAATCACAATCAAAATAGTAGAGAATGAAAATAAATATAATTATTATAATTATGATGATTAATTAGGACAAATGAATGATTATTATTACTATTAATAGTGGCTGGTTTGTTAAAAATTTTGAGAAACAAAAATTTGTTTGTTTATATCAAATTTT
>JAOQMP010000001.1:15999161-16017136 GCA_027563575.1 Erythroxylum pedicellare
CTAGTCTATCCGGATTAATGATATCCCATCTCATTAATCCTATGACTAGGGAAAGTTTAGATACTAACATAATTACATATGATAGGAATTTCATTATCATGATCTCATCATAATTTCCTCCATATTATGTTTTGTATCAAGGACTTCCTTAAATTAATTTAAGATCAACATCAAATCTATAAATGCATGAACATCGAAATAATGAAAAATGTCTTTATTAATTATAAAATGATTTGTAAAATAAGTGTTAAAGGTGATTGCCTTTAAAACATTTCTCTAACAGTTTCCAGTTTCAAAAATGAACTAACATAATTTTTTAAAATTAAGAACGTGCACATATAACAATAAATTATCTACTATGGGTTAAATTTCATATTAGATCTAAGTATACACAATGTTTTGCATCACATATAACTTAAGTTGTTGCATCCAAATATATTATAAACAATTGTATTATAAGGAGGAACACTAAATAACAAAACAAATCGTAACAAAGGAGATTTAGGAATATAAAAGCAAGGTAAAAGTAAAGAAATAAAGTCACAAAGTTCTTACACTTACTAATCTATGAAACTATTACTAAAATTAAAGAGATAAGGAGAAAGAATGAGGACGATAAAAAAAATTAACATATTTTTTGCCCATGAAAGATTGAAACTTTATTAAAAGAACATACTGAATGGAAATAATTTATTTTAGAGGAATTTTAATTTGAAACCAATTCGTGATAAAGTTCACACATTATCTTCTAACTCTCACCTAAATATGGTCAAGTACCTAAAAATGGACTAAGGTCTAAATTTGTTACTAGTTAAGACTCTTTAGTATTGTATAACTTGGTGACTTAGACACTATAAAAGGTCCACGTTTGAGAGAGACTCTTTTTTTTTTTCTTCAAACGAATTATGATTATCAATCTACACTTCATATACTACTACAAATCCAAATTGAGATTTTATCTATACTTTTGGACCCATTTGTGAATCCAAACCTAGTGAATTGATACAAGTAGACTCCACTTATGTTGGCTACAATACATGACAAAAATGTTTCTTTGAGGAAGCTAATTGTTGTTAGAGCAAATAACTTGAAATTTGATTCAATTCATTATAGAATCCATTGGTACCATCTACATAATATGACCATTTTGATTGTTTTAGAACTATTCTTTCCATTGCTTAATCTAATCTTATCTCCACTTCTTTGAAATATTCATGAATTTAAAATATTAGGAATGGTAAAGGAGCCACACCATTACATTTAGCAGCAAGTAAAAGTGGTTTAAATATGTTTCTAGCTTTCGAAACAATGATTCGTTTATTCTTTAATAAACATATATGGGTTTCTAAATATCATTCCTCTTCATTTAGTAGTCAAAGTTAGATTTCTTAATTGCATCCATGTATTACAGTCATGGTAATGGTGTTACGAATAAAAATGAAAAACAGAAGAGAGAAGAAGAGAAGAGCTAAAGAGAAAGAGACGAGTTCAGACAGAAGAGAGAAGAACAAAGAACTTTAGAGAGAGAGACACACACACAATGGCTAATTCATATTCCTCCTCGTGAGGGAAATGTTTACAATATTATACTAGTTACAACTATGTAATAGCTATAATATTTTTATACGTAATAATTCTTCCTCCTTTAAAAAACGTTGTCCCTAAGGTTTTGGAGGTTTACATAATGGACAAAAAATGAATAATCATATTTTCTTTACATCACACATCTCCTTCACGGTATCAACCACAGTAGTTCCTTTAACATTGTTGAGGAAGGAGACAAGATTATCGTCATGTCAATTTGCATCCATAGGTTCACTATAATCTTTACCAACTGGATTGAAATGCAGTTCAGTTGACATGCAACCATTTGTTGTGTCTCCAAGAGCATGAACATGGAACCTATGGAGCCCTAATTTTAGGCCAAGACAGCTCTAGTTACATTAGTTTTTCCCATCTCCTTCCTAAATCAAGAAGAGAGTACAATTGACACCCTCTCTACTGTTGAGAATAGCAACTACCTTCACCATTGGTTATGTGATCTCAGAGCACCCCAAAGAGAGAGAAAGAGTGGTGACTTTAAGCAGTCCTTCTCTTGCATGGTTTGCTCACTTCTAATGGTGGTTTTGCAAGTAGCTAGAATGATAGCTCTCGGTTCTAATCCTTGTCGCTACATGAATTGTGCGAACATGGTTTTAAGTTCTAGCACATCCTTCTCCATCCTTTCTGCTTTGTTTTGTGCTTTTAGGAATAGTTTCTCATTCTTGATTTGTTACTCTATCAGCTTCTTCACGTTTTTTCGATTCTACTCAACTTAGCCATTCCTGCCAAGGAATGTATGCTCTGATACCAAATGTTACGAATAAAAATGAAAAACATAAGAGAGAAGAAGAGAAGAGATAAGGAGAAAGAGAAGAGTCTAGACAGAAGAGAGAAGAACAGAGAACTTTAGAGAGAGAGAGACACACACAATAGCTAATTCATATTTCTTCTTGCGAGGGAAACAGTTATAGTATTAATAGCTATAATATTTTTATACTTAACAATTGGAAATAGTAAACAAGTAGTAAGATCGAAATGAGTAAAAAAAGTAGTGATGTAAAAGAAAAATTAGAAAATTTTGTTTACGATTGAACAAAGACCAATGTAGAAAGTTGATAGTTTATACATATAAAGGTCATTATTTTAAGCCAAATCATAATAATGACTAGTTTTTAATTGTTTCGATCGAATCGATCGGATCGATCCAATTTTCAAAACATTAGAATTATGTCATATAGAAAATTTTACCTGTATAATTATATATTTTTTAATCTAAATTATATACATATAGTCTCTGGTAAAATTTTATCCTGTTTTATAAAGAAAAAAAAATAGAGTAAGTTTTGAGTAGAAAATTGACACTTGTTAGAATTTATTACTGTATTGTTAACCGTTATCATCTTCCCTTTTATTTTAAATCCCACGGCATGTATTAATTTTTTTTGTTTCTTCATTCACATTTTTATAGTAGAAAATGTCATTTTACTAGAAATAGAGAAAATTAAATTAAAGAATTTGATAAAAAGAGTTCATAGTAATTTATTGTCAATTATAAGTATTTGATCGTAAGCTTTAACTCCGGACAAAATTCTCCTTATTTCTATTTCAATCTACACTTCAGTCATTTTCAGTGTAATTGATTAAATTCTAATATTGAGTTCCTAAACAATTAAAGGTCGTCCCTACCAATCATGGTGGGTTTGTTATCTGTAAATAATAACTAAATCAAATAGGACTTTGATACCTGCAAGACTTGGGCTTTCCTTTCCTTGTAATGGTCAGGCTCCTTTGCGTCCAACTGTTTAGGATCAATTTGCTGCTATTTTAACTATCATTTCAAAATCTTAGCTTCAAATAAAAGTTAATAATATACCAACGAATTGTTGTTATCATAGAATAAACAGAGACAGGGTATCCATTCATGTAGTCTCGTCAAGAACGGTGGCTTATCCACGCTGGCAAGTCTATCCACAAAACCGCATCTTTTTCGATCATGCTTTTCTCCAGCAGCCACGTGTCCCCCTTCACCATCGAATCCATACACGTGTTTCGGCCAAACTACACGACAAAAGACAACTCAAGCCGGAAAGATGTTCGAGAACTGGGTCCCGCTCCTTATCCAAAACACGCAGAAAAAAATCGGCTCACGTGTCTTCACGTGATAGAATGTTAGTCCAAAACAACTTGCCAGCTTCGCTTACGCCATCATGCCCTAGGCGCAAAACGACAAATCGTCCCATCACAAGGTGGCGTTTTGCCAATCCCACGTCACCCAACAACCCACTCCTTCTCTCTACACGTGGCTATTCTTCTGAGTCACGTGACTTTCATGTGGCTGCTGCCCACCACTCTCATCAATATTGATGCAATCACACTTCAACTTTGTGCAAAAAGGAAAGGCCATTTCCATTGTCTTCTGAATCTGGAGAGCAAAAGAGAGAAGCTTTATAGGGATTTTAAAGGTTCTCGAAGATCTGAGTTCAGCAGTCGAAACATTAGTCGTGAAGTTAGTTGAGTTTTGTGTCAATGGTTCAGATAATGAGTTCTTCGTCAGGTAAAAGGGCAGCTGTTAAGCTTGAAGTTGAGGACTCTTTGGAGGACCAACTTGGTCCCCTCAACAAAAGTTGTAAACTTGACTACTCTTTGCAGGTTCCAGTTTCTCTTCTTGCATAGTTTTCTCCGGTTTGTTATGCTACTGCTGATTGTTCTTGTCAGTTGATGTTTTGAATTAATTACTTGCAGACCAGCCAGGGTGGAGTCTACAATCCTCTGGAAGAGCCAAGTCCTCTTGGATTGCGACTCAAAAAGAGCCCATCTTTTCTAGATATGATCCAGATGAAGCTCTCTCAACAAAAGACCAATATGTTGTCAGCTTTAAGTAAGAAAAACCACAAAGCTAGCAGCAACTCTAACGATAAGCTCAAGGCCTCCAATTTTCCTGCTTCTCTTCTGAAAATAGGAACTTGGGAGGTACTATGCAATTACTTTTCACGCTTCTGAATTCGGAGTAGTGCGTTTGTTTTGTTTGTTTTTGGGGATTGTTCACTTGGAATAAAATTTTTGCTTTACTTGTTTCCGATTAATCTTTAGTACAAGTCAAGATACGAGGGGGATTTGGTGGGCAAATGTTACTTTGCAAAGCATAAGCTAGTATGGGAGGTGCTTGACGGTGGTCTCAAGAATAAGATTGAAATCCAGTGGTCGGATATCGTCGCAATCAAGGCGAACTTCCCTGATGATGGACCTGAAACATTGGATGTAGTGGTACGTCAAACAGGTTTCTGCCAATATCATACACACACGAGCACATTAATGTATGTTTTATATTCAAAGCGATGCTAATGGCCAGAAATTTGGCGTCTGTCATAGCTGGCTAGACAGCCCCTCTTTTTCAGGGAGACAAATCCACAACCTAGGAAACATACGTTGTGGCAGGCAACATCGGATTTTACTGGTGGACAAGCGAGCATACATAGGTAATTTTTTTTTTTTTTTTTTGGGTATAGGTATGGTTGTTCATCTTCTATCTTAATTTAGTGAACGTTCAGGGCTTCAAATATCAGTTTTTCGTTTTCAGTTAAACTAAACAAAAGAAGCTAATCAATTTTTTCATTTTCACATCGGTGCTTCTTAGTCGATTGTGATATGAAGAATATCATAAAGAGACCTTAGAAGGGAATTTGCATTGACAATAGAGCTTGTATAACAAGGAGGGACGATTAGTAGGGAAAAGAATAAGCAACATCCTGTGCAGAAAGTGAAGTTGAGGAAGGAATGATGCTATGACCTTAATAGATTGCATTATAACAAGATATAGGTCTAAGGTCAAGTATAGAGTTATTGAAATGTACCTTGGGGAATAGACTAATGAATGTCTTATTCAACTCCGTCAACATTGTTCCATGGGGGAAGAGCTCCATGATTGCTTCAGTCTCAAATGGTCCTGTTTGTGACCATGTTTTATGAAAAAAGAAGGCATTTCAGTTCATCGGGATTTGGTGCCTTGAAAGGGTGAAGGGCAAACATAGTTCTGAGAATTAAAAGATGAATGATGTAAAATATTTAAAGTAACCTCTTTTTGACTGAGGATCAATACTTGAGTTTTGACAGTTAGTCTAAATTCAACCATTTAAGTTGTTGAACGGTCATACTTCATAATTGAACAATTAGATTTAATCAAAGTTTGAGTTTCCATCAAGTGAAGCTGCAATTATGTAATGCTTTGTCAAACTGTGTAAAATTTAAGCCTCAGTTGAGTGCGCTTACCGATGATTTATTTCATCTTCTCAATGTGCATTCCCAAGTTGATGTTACTCTTTTCACAATTTTTTGTCATTCCTGTTTAGACCAAGAACCTTTGTACATCTTCTTTTTCCACTTAAGGGTAAAAACTTTCCTTCTTGTTATTGTTGGTTGCAGTTTACCTAAGTAAATTTTGTTCATGATTTCCGCGATGGTCAAATACTGTTTCCTTTAGTGAATCTCAAGTGCACAACATAATTGTTGCTTAAATGACTCCTTTTCAATTCAAACTATGTGACCAATGTTGTTACCCTGTTTAACAAATCTCTTGCTTAATCTAGTGAACAATGGCATGTGTTTGCACTGCTGATATATTTGCAATGGCACAGGCGACATCTTCTTAAATGTAATCAAGGCTTCTTGGGCAAGCACTTTGAAAAACTTATTCAATGTGATCACCGGCTCAACTTTCTTAGTAAACAGCCAGAACTTCTGTTAGAAACGCCTTATTTTGAACCTAAAGTTTCTACGTTCGAGGGATTGAATGAATTGAGCAAAGGGCTTGATATAAAGGCTGATGATAGTCCTAAAGTCCTTGTAGTGGAGAATGTATTGTCACCATCTGCAGACTTCTCATCTCCTTTAAAAAATGAATGCCACGATTTTGTGGGTGGGCCTCTTGAAAAGTTTTCCAAGGAAACTCATTCATCTGACTCAGGTAAAAGTCACTTGATGTCTTGTAATTTCGTTGCAGAACTCCTGATATGTTTTATTATATTGTTTCTAAATAATTTCTTGTGTAGGGTTTCATCTAATTGTTGCTTACTATTAGCTAGTATTTGAAGTTTACACAATACTTACGGCTCTACGAAACCTAACTTGTCCGATAACTGTAGCAATGGATGCAGATACAACTGAAGATATCAGGAGCAGCATAACAGAGGAGAAGGGAATGTTGAGTCAGTTGGAACAAATTAAAGTGCCTGGACTTCGGCAGTCCATTTCAATAAGTGACCTGGTGAACCACATAGGACACTGCATTTCAGAGCAGATGACATCCGATAGTTCTATTCCTTCTGTCAACGGCCAAGTTAGCAGTGACATTCTTGAGGGAATTACCCAATACTTGCTTGGTGATTCCCAGTTTACATCTGCAGTCACAGACGAGCAGTCCCTCATGTCAAGGGTCAATTCTCTTTGCTGCCTACTGCAGAAAGATTCCGGATTGGCAATAAGCTTGCAGGGTAAGAGCAACTGGGTGCTTGATGTCAACCATGACGGAAGTATAGATACAAGTGGATCATTTTACTTGAGAAAAACTTCAGAGAGTTCTCACCCCTACGAGGAAAACGTTTCTTGTTTCAAGGAAGCACCGAGTATGTCAAGGAAAGACTCTGTTGGAGAGCTGCTTTTCTATCTTCCAAGGATTGCATCACTTCCACAATTTTTGCATACTATAGGTGAAGCCTCTAGTAGTGAAGCGAGATAGTATATTGAGTTTGACAAGATACATATTTTTGGTCTTCCGCTTTCACAACTTGTATAGTAGGAGGATAGCAATTAGTGTTTTCCATAGGAGTGGCATGTGTAGTGCTATTAGTTGAAGCTTTCTGTAATTTTCATGATGCACATAAAATAGTGTTTTGTGTGTAAACTTTGTTTCAATGCAATACCAAATTAGTAAACAAGAAGAAGGAAATTTTCTATAGGAAAAACTCAAGAATTAGGTTTTTATGGTATCATGTTGAAATTTTCGTTAGTCGAAGTTTGTCATGATAAACGAATTTTATTTATTTATAGATAATAATTTATGATGGATTAACTTTTAATATCAACCATTCATTTTTATTCTTTTCACCCGCAATTTATTGCAAAATTCAAGGGTCTTACCATTATTCCCACGTACTGATGCCAGTTTTACCTGGTAAAATGATCAAACTCGTGCTATAGCATCGACCTCAGCAACCACCTAAAGTCACTGATGAATTAGCATTAGCAAGATATGAACTGGGATAGGAAGAACAGGAGCTAGTTCCATTCATACTTATTTTCTAAATGCTCGCCACCCAGGAAGGATAACTTGCAAACAAATTACAAGAACCTACATAGCCGTAGAAACATATTGCAAATAAAGAAATAGCTTCAATGTGTATACCTTTTATACAATACCTGAGCACAAACAGAACCAACCATATACTCAAGGTACTACAGCTACTAATAAGAACACAAGTGCCACGACTGCTTTACAACCTTTTTCTATTTTGTACTCCCATGCAAAAGAATGACAAACATAACGAGGACCATTCAAGGTTCGTCAGTGTTTTCGCCCCCTAAGTCTTCATCTCCCATGTGTTCATTTTCATTTTCATTGAGCATGTTCATTAGCATAGATATCTGATCCTGTAACACAGCATTCTCTCGTTCCACATTAGCACGCTTGCTTTTCTCTTGCAGAAGCTGGAGTTGCAAATGTTCCAGGCACCGCGCATCCTCTTCGAGCTGTTCATTAAGGCCATCAATCTCACGGTCCTGCAGAAAATAATGTAATGATGAGAAACTGTGCACATGGCTCTAACGCCATAGATAAGCTAAATATGAACCTTTCAGATAAGCTAAATATGAACCTTTCTGTTCATTTCCTGTACGGCAATTCTCCTCATGCTCTCCACAACATCTACATTGACAAGTTTTCGTTTCTTTCCAATCAGCCAGCCCTTGGGATAACTTGCAGCATCAAAATCTGGTGGCGGAAGAAGGGACTCAGCTGATGGTCGCTGGCCATTTATAGTTGTTACAGGATCTAATGGTTCAAAGAGAGCTTTTCGGCGCTCTGAAAGTTCTGAAACTGCATTTACCTTGTGCATTTTCTCATCATTCACAGGTTCTTCCAGATTGCCAGGAGTTTCACTTGGAGTGTCTTCTGTCTTAATGCCTAAATCCCTACCGCTGGCTGTTGCAAAGAAGTCAACTTTCTACTTCTAAAGTAATACTTGAGACATGACCTACTCTGTATACACTCAAATGACATAATTCATACACCGCACGACATACCCTTGAAAATGTTGACCGGAACGCAAATATATACAATCACTGTGCCATTTTTAGAGAATGAATGAGTCATTAAAACTTTGATTCATTATCTTTTGATGCACTACAGAAATTGAAAAGGAGCGAGTAGACTCACTGTATCAGGCAATTACATGGCATAGTTAGATTTCCCATCATAATGAAGATTTTGTAGTTTTGAATTTTAAACTTCAAATAGAATACACATCAATTTGATTTTTGAATATCAGATAAAATTTTGTATATGAACTTAGGAGATAAGAAGGAATCAATTACTCCCCTAGAATCACTCTTATGTAACACGGATAATGTATTAATATGCATGAAGAGAAACCGTGAACAAGGAGTAGATTCTTAGAAGAATCAACACCCTAATACAGTAACTTAAATCCTTAGGTTTAAGAAAAGGACTGGGATTATGTGAGAAAAAAAGTAAAATTGAAACTGCATTGCATGCTGTCCTATGTACCACACAAAATCGGCAATTTCTAATCTAAATTGTTGGCTCACCTTACGTCGTAAAGTGTAGTCATGACTCATGAGCAAATTTAAGGAACCGGCAAGATTTTTGGGTGGGCAAATAATCAGAGCTTTAAGGATTGTACATTTTCAGACTGGTTTGCAGCTGTAACACACATGCAGTGTAGAATAAGAGGAATCTTGGACTTCTTCAGAAAAATTTCAATACATTCATCCATAGGACCTAGAGCAGCAACAGGGTTATAAGGGCCATAAAAAAGCTAATAATGAGATGGAAGGGTCGGAACCTGTCTCCTGACTTTTGGTAGCAGGGACTAGAAAACGGAGAAGAAATCTTCCGTTCCACTTACTCTATTCCAATCAGCCTCCAATACGAAGTCTTTTTATGTAGGCAAAAACAGGGTTGAAATAGAGTAATTGGAACAACATATCTGAACCCTAGAAACGAACTCCTCCTGGTACTTCAGTCTCTTGTCAGGTAGGGGTTTTCATATTTGGCTACTAAACCTATACCTTGGATCTCTGTATATTTATTGGATATTCTTTGTTCTGATAGTCTAGGACGTTTGCTTGAAGGTTTTGTAATTGCCATCAAATGGTGGCTCCTTTGAGGGCTTTTTAATTCATTTCCAATAAATTTACAATTTCAAATTCACTAATTAGTTCCCAAATACAGTAAAACGTAGTTTGGAGTTTTTTTTTTTTTTTAATTGGAAAGAAGTAGAAGAAAATTCTTAGTAGTCACTAGTCTTCTCTACCCTTGATATTAGGCATGAGTTTCACCTACTAACAATTGGTTGGTCTTCTTGTAACAATGGTCATACCAGCCTTTCCAAAACTCTAAACTAAAACTAACAATCAAATTGAAATGGAAGGTATTAAATAATGATTCTTTCGCTTCCAAGGCAACATTTGGCAATAAAATAACTACGAAACAGAGAAAGGACTTAAGAAAATAAGTTGACATTTGGACGTATTTTCCTAGAAAGAAAGTTGTATCAAACACTATGTGTGATGACTTTGAGACAAATTAAGACTAGAAAAAAAAAAAAAATGGAACCATATTTGGTGACAGCACGTTACAATCACAGATTAGAGGAAAGAATAATGGACGTTAATTGAAGGAAGGAACTGAAAAGGGATACCCTTCAGATAAACGTCAAAATAAAATTCCAATAAAAGAAAAAGAAAAAGCATAAAAGTAATAATGAGGAACAGTACTCGTTGACAAGCAAGCTGCACCCAACTTGATTGGCGTAGCAGCAAAGCAACCTTTGCTCATTCCAGATTGGATTAATCAGTTGAATCTAGAATTGCTTCCCATGCTCGCTTGAACAAATCATGTAACTTCAAAGGAATGAGCTTGGGACTTTTGAGTGAAATGTTTCAAACGGCATGCAAATAACTAACCGACATCGAATTCCAGGGTATGGATTTTTATCTACCACGCGAATCCAGCATTTTATTGTCTACTTTCTCTTCGTTTTCCTTATTTTCTCACAAACCAAGCTACAGCTTAACAAAACAGAAAGCAAAATGAAAGAACTAGTGGGTGCTACCTGATCTTTTGCGAGATCTCCAAAAGATCCTAGGAGAAGACACAGGAGAGAACCCCTCCAAAGCTGCATCAGCTCTCTTATCATCCTTATTACTCTCAGTCCCCATTGAACAAGAAGATAAGAAACTCAACAATCCAACAGCCACATCAACAAAGCTCTCTCCTTCACCAGAGAGAGAAGGGTAGTTGTGTGTACTGTTATTAAGACAATGCGTTGGGAGTTGCAACTTTTCTCTTCTTGTACATACAAAACAAAATTAACAAGAAAAGAACAAGGGGGTTGAAGAGGAAGAAATAAAGAAAGAAAGAAGCTGTGGATAATCGTTTCTTGTTGTCGTTAAGGTTAAGGATGATGTTGACATTGCTGGGTTTGAGATCACTGACGACATCATCAAGAGTTTCAACGGTTGGGATTTGGCTTTTGGGTGGGGATAGATTCTAAGATTTTAAGGACAACAGTTGTCTAATGTGGGACCCATTTCCCTTGATTTGTGTGCTCATCTAATTCTTTATGTTTACTTCTGGGCCACATGATTAACATGTCTTATTTCATTGTTCTCACTTTGATTAGATTGTATTTCCAAGTCAAGTCCATTATAGAGCTGGAAAAGTCTGCAAGCAACTTGCATGCTATTCGATAGGACTGGCCATCGGTGGGTATGTCTATTATGTGGTTGGATTGTTTGTAAAACAAATAATGTCTTTTTATATTGAAGTGATTATTTTAAGATAATATTTAAACGGTTGAAATAAAGTTAAAGTCTCCTTTTCTAAAATGTTATTGAGTCTTTTGAATTTGAATTCTAAACGGTAATCAATTTTTAAACATTTATTGAATTAAATCTATCATTCAACTTTACATTATTAATTTATAAGATATAATTAAAATACGTATTTTTAATATAATTTTTAAACATATTTTAAAATAACAATAATTGTGAATTTTTTTTAATAAAAATATGGTATATTTCAACTCCAAACACCTATAATCATTCTAAATTTAAGAGATGTTATCTTTTTTAGGTCCTTTAATTTTTTAATAGTGAATCGTTAATTTATTAAGGGGGTAGTTAGTTTATACGAGAGAATGATAATATGAATGAGAAGGAAAATATTAAGAAACGAGAATGAATATAATCATTATAATTATAAAAATTGGATAAGAGGAATGAATAATTACCATTAATATTGATAGTGATTGATTTGTTAAAAATATTGAAAAATATAAATTTCTTTGACATCAAATTTTAATATATTTTAATTAATCATAGTTAATTGCTAAAAAAGAGAAAAATATAACTAATTAATTATATTGTAATTAAGCATATTTTGATTAATTATATTGAATTAATTAATATATTTTAATTATATTTAATTTAAAAAGAAAAAGAAATAAAAGAAATGTGACACTCCTTTTCACCGGCATGATAAAGGTTGTCGCACTGGTGTATCTCCTATAATCATAATATAAAACTAACCACCTGTATTTATTCCCTACCCATTAATTGATTCTCAAACCCATGAACCAATTATCCCCTAAATAATTTATATTAATAATATAATTTATTAGTTAATATTCGCATTTAAAAATATTACTGTGCATATTTAATAAATTATATTCATGTGAATTCTCTTATTATCAAATAAAAATGACTATATTTATTATTAAAATATGATAAATCTATACTGAAGAAATTTTTTAATTTAAAAAGTCAAAATTCAATAGATAATTATCTAAAGTTAGGTAAATGGTATTTAATTACAATGGTGTAATTAGAACTTAAGAGCTCTTCAAATACAACGACTTGTTCTACCATATAAAAATGAAATATCCATGTAACCTAAATAGTTGGGATGTATCGAATAACTTTTCTACCCTTAATATTATCATAATAAATCGTCTTTCAATGTGTTAGAATTGTCTTTTGCCTATTTGTTAAACGGTTTATTCTTTTATGCTATAAAGATTCTATTGACCTCTTTAGAATTTAGAATCCTTATTGTATTATTACATTTATAAATAATGTAGGAACCTATAGTTCAATGGTATGTAAGAATACCTTTTTCAAAAAGCTTATGATTCAGTTGCAACTTAATGAATCAATTTATGTCATCCTTCTTTGTTTCCGTTCACCTTATTATTTGGATATCCAGACATCTACTGATAGTAGTCCTAATCAGAAGCTTGAGGTTTTAAGAAAATAAGTTATCAATTGATAGAGTTGTTCCACCTTTTTGTTATTAATCTTTTCTTCCTTAAATACAAGGAAATTAATAAAGGACAATACAAGGGAAAGCAAATTGAGATCGTGTCCCTAAAAACAAGGAAGACTAATTCCTCCATTATTTGTTGTCAAACTCTAAGAAAGATAGAAGCAACTGAATCTGGGACTAAGTTAAGCGAAGGACTCAGTCCAAATACTTGAGGTTCAGTCGCCGTACACGTGCAGGTCTCGTGATGATCTCTTTGGCACTAAGATCATGCTTATCAATACTCCCATCCTCCGAAAGAACCTTGTCTTTAAGGTTCAGTGATGGAAAACTATGTTGGAGTTGTTGAGTATTCTCCCATATGGCTCCTTCTTTAGGCAGTCCGCTTTATCGTACTAGAGTCTCGGAGACTAAGCGACCTCCTCGCTTAACCTAAATTGATTGGAATGCTTGCTCGGGCTTTAATTGTAGAATCCCATCTTCCCGCAACGATGGTAAATCTGTAATTACAAGTACTTCAGGACCCACTCTTTTCTTGAGTAAGGAGGCCTGGAAAATTGGGTGAATGCGTGCCGTAGGCGGTAGCTTGAGACAGTATGCAACTGGCCCAATCTGTTCCGCAATTTGAAATGGTCCATAATACTGGTTGGACAATTTCTGTGATGTTCGGCGAAAGACGGATTGTTGACAATATGGTTGTAGTCACAAATAAACCCAATCATTAATTGTGAATTGCACATCTTGATGCTTGTTATCAACTGTCTGCTTCATCCTATTGTTATCAGTCAATAAATGCTACTTGAGTTCTTGTAACAACTGATCACTGGTTGAGAGTTGGTCATTTAGCTCGTCGACGGACAAAGAACCTAACTGATAGGAGGTGATAGTTGGAGGCAGTTGACCGTAAAAGGGCTTGGAATGGGGTTATTTCGATTGATGCATGGTAAGTTGTATTATACCAAAATTCGGCCCAAGGAAGAAATAAATGCCAGTGGCTTGGTCGATTGTGTACAAAACAACGAAGGTACTATTTAAGGCATCAGTTGACAACCTTCGTTTGTCCGTCACTTTAGGGATAGTAGGCCAAGGACATGTAAAACTTGGTTTCTGACAATTTCATAAATTCCTTCCAAAAGTATCTTAAGGAAAACTGGGTGGCGGTCATTTACAATTGTTTGTAGCATACCATAAATCTTAACAATGTGCTCAACAAACTTAGAAGTCACATGTTTCGTCGTGTACGAGCGAGTAAGGGCCACAAAATGTGCAGACTTGTTAAGTCGATCGACAACCACCATTATTGATGTGTGGCCTTCAAAACGTGGTAACCCATCAATAAAATCCATAGAGATGTAGTCCAAACTTTACACAAGATCGGTAAAAGTTGTAATAACCCAGCTGGATTAATTAATTCAGACTTTGCTCTTTGACAAATATTGCAAGATGCAATCTATTCGCGGATAGTGTGATGCATTGATGGCCAATAGAACTATTGAGATAGCCTTTTAAAAGTTCAGAGAATGTCGGAGTGGCTGCCCATAGGCGTATCATGGCATTCTTATAAAAGTTGTCGTATAAAAGGGGAACCTGGAGGGTATGACCACACGATTATGAAAATAAACAAGCCCATTTTTTTCATGAATATCGACTCCTTTGTTGTGACGAGGCCACCAGGCTAATTTTTTGCATGTATGGATCATAGGTGGAGATATGATGATGCTCATCCTATAATTGAACACGTGGAACCAAGAGTGTATTGAGACATGGACTTGTGGTGATTCGAGAGAGAGCATCTGCTACAGCGTTAGATCTCCTTAGTTTATACATAATTTTGTAATCGTAGCCAACCAAATTTGTCATCCATTGTTGTTTTTTGAGCGTCAAATCCTTTATTCCATCAAATATTTAAGGCTGTGTTGATCGATTTGGATGGTAAAATAACGTTCGAGTAAGTATGGTCACCAAGTTCAACTTGCAACCACAATATCCATCATCTCTCGAGCATATGCAGACCAGTTTTGCTTTGCGGAGCTTATCATATGGCTCATAAATGCAATGGGTCGTTCTTGTTGCGACAAAATAGCACTAATTCCATCACTGGTATGCTACAAATGTCGTTCTTGTTGCGAAAAAATAGCACTAAAGTTCTTGTTGCAAGTAACGTATCTCCTTTGTGTCCTTTGTGGGCTTCTTTGGACACATAATGCAACTCGACTGATGTGATTCCCAATCAAATCGCAAGTCAGTGCTCACCAATCACACATCACTGGCCCCAAATGCTCAAGTCACTGAATGCCTAAAACTAGATCCAATCCTACTATAAGCAAAGCGTACAGTGTCATGGAGAATGTCATGCCTCCTAAAGAGATTGGAATATCATCGTATCTGCCTTAACACTGCAAAGGAAAATCGTTAGCAACACTAACAGAGAAAGGTTCTATAGGAGTTACCGTGAGTTGCAGCTACATTGCCACTTTTTTGCTAATGAAGTTGTGTGTAGAACCATTGTCGATGGGGCCACCATTTTTTGCTTGTCAACATTAGCAAATATTTACATTGTGTGAGAGCTATTCTAACTAGAAAGTGCGTACATTGTGATCTCAGGACTATTCCATCATTTTCCCCCTACGTTTGTGCCCTCCATAAATAGCAACTGGGGTTGGAGAAACTTGTGATCCAGGGTGTATCATTCGTCGTAGCTAAAACAGAGACCAAGGCTCGTTTTTTCTGATCTCATCCCAATTTAGCTTTTTTGCAGGCGCTGTCGAAGAATCGCGTGATGTGGGCTGATAGTTATGATCTTTTTGAGGACTGCTTATATACTTTTGTCATTGACGTTTTAGTTGTTTGTCACGCATTCGCGCCAACAAGATTGCTTCCTTCAGAGCTTTTGGACAAAACATGCGTATCTCGTTTGCAATGGATGGTTTTAGTCCTCCGATGAATGTTCTTACCAATGCCTTTTGTGACCAACCTGTCACTTTGTTCTGCAATCTCTCAAATTTTCATTGGTATTTGTGTAAAGTTCCTGTCTGCTTGATTTTGGATAGTGCTTCATCAAAGTCTTCGCATTCGGTTGCCCTAAAATGAGCCTATAACTCATCCTCTAAAATTGTCTATGTGACATCATCATAATCCTTTTTAATGGCTTGTCACCATTCGTTTGCCTCATCCTTCAAGTGATAAGATGCATATTGCACCTTAAGAGCCTCCGGAGTGTCTTGATAGGTAAAGAATTGCTTGACCGTGCTCAGCCAAGCAGTTGGATCGTCTTCTGAGAACCGAGGAAACTCCAGCCTTGCCAACTTGGATTGGAACATTGGTTGGTTGTTGTTGGTTCGTCCAAGAGTGTTTCCATGGTTTTTCCCATCATTGTTTCGTCTACCAGTAGCGCTTGAATCGTTATAGGGAGCAGTGAGGTTCTCCATGAGATGACTCAATGTTGATTCCAAATGTTGGAATTTTTCGACCATGCCCAGCTGCATCTGCGAGAAATTGTCTTGTAATGTACTGATACTTGCTTCTAACTATTTGATCCTTTCCTTGTTGGACACCATGGTTACAAGGCTTTGATACCAATGATTGTGGTCCCAATCAGAAGCTTGAAGATTTTAAGAAAATAAGTCATTAATTGAGAGAGATGTTCCACTTTTTGTTATTAATCTTTTCCTCCTTAAATACAAGGAAATTAATAAAGGAGAATACAGGGGGAAAGCAAATTGGGATCGTGTCCCTAAACACTATGAAGACTAATTCCTCCATTAGTTGCTGCTGAACTCTAAGGAAGATAGAAGTAACTAAGTCTAGGACTAAGTCAAGCGAAGGACTTAGTCCAAATATCTGGGGTTCAGTCTCCGTACATGTGCAGGTCTCGTGATGATCTCTTTGGCGCCAAGATCATGCTTATCATCTATAGTTCTAACATTTCAAGTTTGGCAAGAAAGTTATATGGATAATTAGGCTACGTTCAGAAACTGGACTTGACGACTCTACACTAGATGAGTGCTCGACAGAAGCCTTGGAGAGTTTGTACTCAATTTCCAAATCCAACTCATAAATAGTATTATAGTTGGAGGCTTGGGCCTTATTTATGATAGTAGCCCAGGAAGCAAAATGATTGGGCTCATGCAAAGTGTTGATATAATTTACACACACACATAATTTCTTGGATGCTATTTGCTTGTAATGTTAGGTTTGAATGCCAATTGAATGGTCCACATATAATATTGAATATTGATTGTGGTGGAACTTTGTTTAAATAAAAGAGAAAAAAAGGAGTTCTTATGTCATTTGTGTAAAAGCATCAGGTATTGATTTTTGTGGTATAGATTACACTGTAAAAGGCATTACTTGTTATGTTATGAACTACATCAGTAATAGGCATTCTTGTTGCTCTATGGTCTGTATACATTAAAGGGTATTTCTTCATAACTTGTGAATTGTATATAGTGATGCTACTATATATAATTCAGCAGCACTATAAGAAAATAAATGTGGAGACTAGTTGCAATTTTTTGTCAATTAGTTTTGGGCAAGAAATACATGAAAGATTATGAGCTTCATTTTCAGGAGTGATGTGCTTTAAATAAAGTGAGAGGAAAGATGTGACAAAAAGGCAAGATGGCAGAAGGTCAGGATTAAGTTTAAGGTCCCTTTTGTATACATTAGTTTCCACTAAGTCGAATTTTAAGTTCAATTGCATTAATATAGGGTCTTCTATCATTCTATGTTGAGAATATTATAAGAAAATGATACGCTATAATTTAGTCACAATAACTCTTAATTTACCATTATTATAATACACAATGTTACAACACTGAGCAAGTCATTGAGTTGTCCTTGCAAAAGGAAGAAACATTCAATAGAAAAAGACAAC
>JAOQMP010000001.1:16067708-16087034 GCA_027563575.1 Erythroxylum pedicellare
AATAGACATCATTTTAGGGGAAAACTTAAAGAATACCTTGAATACAAAAGATGAAGATGTTAGAGCAAAAAGACAGAAGTCAATACCTAGAACACAAAAATAAAAGAGGAATACCATGAATATAGAAGATGGCAATGATGTTGGAGCAGCTACAACAAGATGAATACACAAGAAGAAAAATCATGACACTAGTGCCTTTAGATTATAAGTCTTGAGAAAACAAGGTTATTTTTGTAAAAAAAATGACATCATTTTTGTTATTTTTTATCCTTCTTTTTCTACTACAAAAATATTTTCATAACTAAAAATCTTTACCTAAAAACTTTATTTCTTAGTTTGAAAACATAGCTAGATAAATTAGTGTTTTAGCTACGAAAAACATTTTGCACCCAAAAACTTTTAACTACTAACTAAGTTCACGGTTAAAAAACATCACCAATGCTTATTTTTTGTAAGTAAAATCTTTTGCCTACAAAACTTAAGTTTACAGTTAAAAACCATAGTCAAATCTGATTAGCTACGAAGATCAAACGTAGTCAATTCTAAACATAGCTAATATTTAAAAAAACCCTCAAAATATTTAATGTTAGAGGTACTACTTCAATAGGATACGGTTTTAAATTTCTTAGTCCAATAGTAACTTTTAGCTATGAATTTTAAATAGTAGTAAAAGAAGACGTAGCCAAAACTCCTATTTGTTGTAATGTATTATGAATTGACATAAACTTACTATCTTTTCGATTATTGATTGATGCATTTGATTATTATATTTAATGAATTACTTTTAACCTGTGAATGAGTCCATTTTTATATTAAATTTGATGATCAATTTTGTGGATCATTTAAGAAAATGACGCAAGAGTGAATAGTATGATCTTGTATTACATGTATATTAATATTACTCATATGAGTTTTCTTCAACTTTGAAGCAATCATCAATTCTCTACCCTGTTGAAGATTAATAAGACTAATCACAAACCATAGGATAAATATCTCATGATAAACTTAATGATTATGAAATTAAATATGGCTTTAAGAGAGAACTCTCATCCTAACCATAATATTGAGACTTTTGCTAGTGATAAGAAGATTTATGACAAATAGGATTACTAGAAGTGATGTTGTTTGATGATCATAAGGTATCGTATGGAGGACTTTATATATGTTATTATTAAAAAGATTGATAATGCTAAAGAATTTCTTAAAGATGTCAAAAGGAAATAGAAGTTATTGAATTATATTAGGCTATATATTTTGAGGATGAGATTGGCATAAGCCAAAGGCTTAGGGAAAATATGTTCATTATTGTCCACGCACCTGTTGCTTCCACTCCAAAAATTGACCTTATGTTTGACTAGTATTTAATAGCCATTTAAGATGAACATAGTAAGCACATAACTGAAGAAACTCCAGATAAAGTGATACAAAATATGTCGTTAAGGAGATTAAAAAGGGTTCACATACTTGCAACCTCTAATAACTATATTGTATACTTGAAAAGTATGAGTCCAACATTGGTGACACCTTAAATCTAACTACTTATAAAGACGCCACTTTTAGTCCTTAACCAACTCTTTGATGAATGTTATGAATAATAAGATAAACTCTATTTTAGAAAATGATTTGTGGATCTTGTTAGATTTATGAAAAGTTAGTAAGCTCATTGGATATAAATGAGTATTTAAGACCAAGTTTGATTCCGAAGGTCAACTATAAAGGTATAAAAAAGGCTAGTAGCTAAGGCCTATAGCTAACGAGAAAGTATTGAATACAAAGAAAACTTACTATCTTGCTTTCACTAGGGACTCTTTACAAATCAGTATAAAAATTACGACTCAATTTGACCTAAAGCTTTATAGAAAAAGATGTAAAAATGACTTTCATAAATGGAGACTTAAGTGAAGATGTCTACACAGTTTAACCTATTGGTTTTGAGATAGAAAAAGAAAACATAGTTTATAAGCTCCAAAAGCCAATCTATAGGTCGAAACAATCTTCAAGGCAGTGATATCAGAAGTTTCACAAAATTGTCATTGATAATAGTTTCAAGAAAAACAATATTGATCAATGTATATACATAAAGGTTAGTATGAGCAAGTAAATAGCTCTGGTTTTATATGTCGATAATATCTTACTTACTACTAATGACATTTATTTATTGATCAAGACAAAAACAACTATTATTTGACCATTTTGATATGACGGATCTTGGTAAAGCACCACAAGTTTTAGGTATACAAATTCACTGCGATAAGAAGTTTTTTCTCATATTGTTTAAAAGTACATACATTTGTCATATCTTAAAGAGGTTTAATGTGTAGTCTTTTCTTCTGTAAATATTCTAGTTGTGAATGGTGACAATATCTTCAAGGACTTATACCCTTAGAATGATGTTGAGAGAGATCAAATAAAACTATTCCTTTATGCTTCAGTGGTTGGCAGCTTGATGTATACTCAAGCATGTATGTACTAATATTGTATTTATGTTTGGTGTACTTGATTGATATTTGAGTGATCATAGATAAATCCGTTAGGAAGCAATAAAGTAAGTATGAAGGTATTTTCAGGGTACTAAGATCTTATATTGACGTATTAATATACCAACACCCTTGAAGTGCTTGGTTTCAATGAATTTGACTATACAAGTTGCAAAGATGATAAAAAAATTTTATTTTTAAGTATATCTTTATAATGGCAGGAGGAGTTATTTATATGAAAACTATTACGCAAGTACTTATAGCTTATTTGACCAAAGAGGTAAAGTATATTGTAAGGCTAATTATCATACAATATGATTGTGAAATTTCATTTAGGCATTGGGAGTTGCAAAATCTATTTGAGGTTGCTAAAATTATACTATAATAATTCTAAATTTATATCTTTCTCTCGAAACACTAGGAGCATTTCTTGCTCCAAAAATATTGACATTAAGTTCCATTTTGTCAAAGGGAAAGTTACACATCTCTCATTACTATTGAACACATGCCTTCCACCAGTATATTGGCGAATCTATTAACTAAAGGCTTCTCTATATGTATGTTTTAAGAATATGTCTCTTATATAAGACTATTAATAGCTTAGCTTTCTTTGTTTTAGTGGGAATTTTTTTTGTATGTATGTTTTTGTAGGAATTTCTTGAATTTTGTGCAATACTTGCATATTATGGACGTTTGTCACTATTTATGAAATTTTATATTCATTGTGTTGAATTTACATTGATGTTATTGTCATACTTCTAAACTAGTACTATGTAGTTATGTACATCAAATACCTCATATTAATGTGTTAGCTATATATGATTAATAATATACATTAGAAAGTGGGATATTTGATTTTTTTTTGTTTTTCTTTACTACCGCAAGCTTGGTATAATCATGTTTAATTAACATTTTTTATTGTTCTTGTTCTTGCTAAGGTCATTAGTTTAATAAAACAATTACTTGGTTGTAGTTATGTTACTATTTTTGTAGTGGCATGTGAACTGCCATTTCATTACTATACAATTAATTAATTTATTCACAATCATTATATTTATGGTATAAATGGTGATTTGTGCATCAGTATCGTGTAATTGTATTGATCAAGACTAAGGAGATGTTGAATAGTATCTACAGGTATACCCATGCAATCCATCCTTTTTATATGTACTCGTTATCTTCTTCATTATATTCTTTTTCCTCATCAATAAATGTATTTTGTTATGATATACTGACTTTTTGTTCATGTGAATTTTCTATGCATATATATATTGTATGTATGTATGTATGTTGTTCATATTAAATATTATACTTTGAAACTATATGATAACAAAAAATATCATTGGTAGAAAGGTGCAACAAAAGTAAAATATCAGATTGCATGCAGTTCACCAAAACAATCCCCTTCCCAAATCTATATTATTTTGATTATTTATAATTTCTAGCGAACTTACTGTCTGTTTTGACATGATTATTACATGTCTTAAATGTGCAGATAAAGAAAATAATTTTAACTTTTGAAATTACATGTAGTATTTTATTTAGTTCAATTTCGTTTTTATAATACATAAAATATTCGCTGGTATATATTTTGCAAGGTAATTTGGTTTAAATTGATATAAAAACTTATCATTTACGTGCTTTAGAACTTCTTTTAGCAGGTTAGATTCTACTAGCTTATCAAGGAATAAAGAGCTTTACTATAGTCGTCGTCTCTCTTTACTTTTCAACTTGCTTGTAACTTTTGTTTTCTTGAAGAAAGCACCAGCTCTTGGATCAGGGGTGAGCATTTGAACTTAATATGTCTTATTCATGTCATGAACGCCTACCACTAAACTACTAAGAGTCTAAGACTTTTAATTAATATATTATGTAATTCTAAGTTTGAGCATATTCAGCCTTATGATACACCCAACTCCAAAATTATTCTGGCATAAAACTTTCGACTTTCCAGCTAGTGAAATTCTCCAAAAGATACTATCTTCTCTCTGGTAAAGTAACAATTGGATTATATTCCGAGGCTTTATTTTAAGCTTTCCTAATTTGTTTCCCAGCATTTTCATCTTCTCTGCCTTCTTCAATTACTCACCATATTTCTTTATGTATGTCTATGACTTTCCACTCTCCTTTTTAGGTTATCCAAAAGGCTCATTCCCAAGCCTACAACATTTCCCGCATTCCTCTTCCAATTCAAAGAGAAAAATCTAAGTTGAAGTGAGTCGTTCTGTCATATAAAGAGAGGAGATGAAGATTTCGCTCCTTACATGGCTCATCTTGATGATTTTATATGGCAATCACGTGACTTCGGGAGAAGATTTCAACCTCTCAAAGCCTTCTGCGCAAGAACAGTTTCAGGGTATCATTCAACTTATTTCTCTGTTTTTTTTTTTCTTTTTCCCAGTAGTCAGTCAGTAACGAACAATGTAATAATATATATATATATTTATATATATATATATGATCTCTGAACCGAGACATGCAGGTGTCAATGGCAACATGACATTGAATGGACTAAGGAGTGGCGGAGTAGAAAGCAAGGAAAAGCCTGAAATCTTCCACTTAATAAAGACGGGGCATAGAGGTAAGGGGTCTAACGGTAGTGCAAATATTAATCACAAAACGCCTGCTTCAGCACAAAAAAGTGATGCGCCAGTTTCTGCGTGGCCATACATTCTTGCTTCAATTTGCACTGCCTTGAACGTGACCTTAGCTTTGGCTCACATATTTCCTTTACCAATAACATTCTAGAAAGGATGTCAAAGTTGTTTCGAGATCTAAGAGATATTAATCTAGCATTGTTGACAGTGGTCTCTATATATCCTTCTACTGCTATTTCAAACTTCAGGTACTTGGTTGTCTTGTTCCATTGTGGGTCCTTTTTTTTTTTTCTGGTGATTGTCCGTTCACGTACTAAGTTGACACGTTATATTTTGACAATAAGACACCTTAGGGTTGTTGTGTAATCAAATATGATGAAAACCATCCTAACCGGTCGTCTTACAACACTATGATGCACTTGAAAGAAATGTTTCTCCAACTAGTATGTATATTTGCACAGCAAACAAGGTGAAAATAACATTGATGCCATAAGCAGAAAGAAAAAAATACAACTAATCAATGAAGTGGTAATGTTTCGAAGAAACTTAAGTTCGTAGTTTCTTGTAAGAAACCACAAGTTTTATCTGATAGCTCTTGGAAACATGTGACTGCTCCAATGCTGTCAGAAGTAGAGGGGGAATCAGTTTTTTTCTCGAAATTAAAATAGTTAGTTTTGCCAAATAACAACTTAAATTAGTCCATATTGCCTAGTTCTTGTGTCATATAACAACAAAAATTTTGTGAATATGGCTGCAGGGAGGCTAACCTCTAGCTGAACTACAATTACTACTGAATCAAGGCTATGAATCTCTCTTATGCCAAAAAGTGAATATTGGCATAACCCTCCACACACCTTCAAGAACTTCAACAACAACGTTAGCGTCTTTAGACAAATTCTATTTGATTTTCTCATATGCTCTCCAGTATGAAGCATTATTAGAGAGTCCTTTTGTCTTTTAAACAGTTCCTTACAGAAACAGTGTGTAGAAACAAAGACTGAAACATACACCACCACCTCCGAGACCACACGCCAAAAAAGAAATTAAGCAATATCGGAAGTTTCCACATCTGAATGCCTCAGATCTCGTATATGAACTTCTCAAAAAGCTTCATCTGCTCAGATTGCAGAGCAATGGCAATCGATAAACTCCCATCGTTTGTTGGACTTGGCAAGATAAACGATAAACCCTCGTAAGGAATTCCTCCAGGGCCCATGAAAATAGGCCTCCCCCAACCAAAATCAGCGTCATGAATTGGCAGCCTAACCCAACTTGTGATCCCAAGATTTGGATTCTTAAAAGTATGAGCACCACGGACAAGGGCCGTCAAATCAGGTTGAAGTTCCAAGTAGTCAAGGGCTGACCTTAGATAATCATTGTCCATCCTAACCAAGCCAGCATGAATCCTCCCAGCGGCAAACCACGTGGGCTTTGATTGAAGATCTCCGGCGAGAGCAACTGGGGTCGTTGTGAAGATCACATTACCAAAGTAACCAGGTGGGAGTGGTGGTTGCAACCTTGACCTGCCATCCGTAGCTATATACAACTTGGTTTCTTGGTCACAGGGAAGTTCACGAGCCTTGCATACACATCTCCATACATGACCAGCCAACATCTCGTAGGAGCTGTATGCAATTGTGTTGCCATCTTCCTTAGCTTTGGCTTTGAGGGTGTTCAGTTGGGCCCTGGTTAGCTTGAACATGGACACGGTGGTGCTGTCAGATTTTGAGGTCTCGGAGGCCGATTTCAATGCCGGAGGTGGCTGGTACTCGATGTGGTGGAATGCTGGTCGTGGTGGGTCTCTTGCTCTGAGGAGCGTTCTGTCAATGAACGGAGGAATCGTTAGATCGAGACCTCTAGCCATGTCTGACCAAGTGTTCACGAAATGAAGACCTGAAAATCCATCTGCTGCATGATGTTGCATGCCGACGCCAAGCGAAACTCCTCCGCATTTGAAAAAGGTTACCTACGTTATTAGAACCATAACAAAACAATGAGTTCCCACTTCCAAGACAGTCCATAATCGCCCCAAATATAAAATTACATATATATATATATATGTGTGTGTGTGTGTGTCTCTTACCTGCAGAACCAAGAGAGGATAAGTGGAGATGCCGCCGGAGTAATCAACGGTGGGAATAAGCTGCCTGAGCTCCAAAGTCGGCGCAAAATCACCAAAGTCATCGATGACGGAGCTCGTCTCCGCCACAACAAAAAGCACCCCCTCTCCATTACAGTCGATCTCAATCCGTCCATCGTCGTCCCTCCTCAACCGTCCGGCCATCGGATAGAACGGCACAAGAGCCTTAGCCAACGCCTCCTTCATGATATTCGGGTCAAAAAAGTTAGCTGCTCCAGTTGGTCGGTAAAAGTATACGCTCGGTGTGTGGAACCTCGGAACCACTAAGTCCACGTTCGAGTTCCACAGGCCGTACCGCGGCGTCTCGTCCGCCGGCGGCACTAGCGTTGATTCCTTCACGTCAATTTTCATGGTATTGACTGATTTGCCCCTCTTAAAAACACCTCTAGACTGTGGTCCCACTACAAGCCAAAATAATAATAATTAAATGAATGGCTTTTATTTCAGCCGAACATATTAAGATGGCCCGTTTGGAACAGAAAGAAAGAAACATAGTAATTACAAGGTATGAAAAGAAAAAACAGAAGAATAAAAGCTGTTTGGATTTAACGAAAAGGGAGAAACAAAACTGTTTGTTTATTTATTTATTTTTGATAATTCATTCGGGGCCTGATAGATTTGGACTAATTAATAATTATGAGTAATTAAATTCAATTCTCTCAGGAGAAGAATGAACCCATCTAAAATTGAATGAAACATTACCACACAAAGTCTAGTCTTTGGCTGAAAACAACCTTCTCTTCGACTGTTTGTTTTTCCTAGACTTGAACTAATTCTCTTGTTCTTGATACACTGATCCTATCAATGAATACTCGGGGAAAAGCTTTTGTATACAAGAACTTAAGTTACCTGCATAAGCGGAAAAGATACGAGAAGAAGAAGCTTACCTGGAGAATGTTGAGAGAGAGAAAGAAAGAGGAGGAAGTTAGAAGAGAGGTAGAGAAAGGTGGGGTTTGGAGTAAAGTTGACAACTTAGGAATTGGAGATTTGGTGGGAGTGCGTTGAGAGGTCAATATATATACAAAACCACCACAAAAAACAAAAGAACCAGCTAAAAGGACAACCTCTTCTCTTTGGGGTTTATATATATATATATATATATATATACACGTACAGAGGATGCGCAATGCCAAACAATAAGGCTGTGGAGACATTCACCTACTCCAGCCAACTGACCTTTACTACTCATCAACTGCCATTCATTGACCAGCGGACTATTATGCACTCCCATTTCTCCGTCTGGGCTTTCTGTTTTCCCCTATTTCTAAGGTTTAACCCATTACAGAGGGGCAAAAATGCAAAGACTTTTCAGCCGAAAACTTGGACAAAAGATTGGTCCATTGTAAGTTTGATATCTTAATTCAAACCTGTCACCCACTCCCTCTTTTTCCTCTATTTCAATATTAATTCCTTTCCTTCTACGATGTTCATCTTTCTGACTTTTGGCATGTTGGGTGTGGATAGATAAGATTTCATGTGTTCCTTCTTTAAAGAACTCCTCAATCCTCCAATAAAGTTGCAAGATATCAACTACGGGTGGACACGACCATGTTGACACTCTTACATAGTTAATTCCATTATATGATTATTATTTTTATTTTAATATCTTGTGGTCTTGATTTGTATTATTTAATTTAATTCATTAGTTAAGATTGAAATAATTAATATTAATTATAATAATTACAAAAGTCACAAAATAATAATTACCAAAATTTTTCTTTTAGTAATTTGTCAAATAACCAACTACATGATCGAATTTTTATAATTATCATGGCAAGCTTTGGAGCAATTAATAAAATTACTCATTTATGGGTGGAAGATTACAACTGTAAGTCACGAAAATAACCTCTTTATAAAAGTATAAAGAAAGACTGCGTATATTTAATAACCATCTTCTAACTCTCGCAAAGCTTAGTGAAAGTTTTTTATGCCAACTAACAAAAAGTGAAGCTTTTCAATGTATGCGAGTAAAATTTCGTTGAACGCCATCAAGTAACTTAAAAATTTTTAAATTTGTTATACGAGAAATAATGGCCACAAGATGTAAGATTTACTTTATGCAATAAAAGTTTAAATTTTTTAAAAAATGAAAAAGAAATTATTTTAACAATAGTCAAGTTATTGCAAAATTACAAGTATACACCAATCAGCAAAGTAAAGAGTATTTGTCTATCTAGGCACTAATGGACGAAGTAGAAGATAAACAGAAGAGTTGTTTATATATACGCTAGATGTTTAACAACCCACTACTCTCAGATATTCCATCTTGATTTCATCTGCTATGAAATCAAATTGTCGACTCCCCAGGCCGGAATCATTGCTCGTGTCCAATTCAACAACTTATTCACTACTTGATACTTATCTTTTCGCTATTTTTCGATAGATTCAGTGATTCCTCTCTTTCCAGATCATATGAATAGTTGATAAAAAAGCAACTTTGAGAAGGATGGCATTTTCATTACCTAGTATAGTGAGATTAATGAACCATCTCAAACTAAGTTTTCAATCACAACTATTATTCACAACACCTACCTTTTCTTGGATATGGCTCCAAGTGGATTTGGAATAAACACAATTAAAGAACAAATGGTTCTTGTCTTCTTCAACATTCTGGCAAAGTACGTAGCAGGTGCCATCTAAGTTAAACTATCGACTTTTTGTCTGCAACCTATTTTTAATAGCTAGCCAAGTTATAATGGATGCTTTGGGGTTCAAAGACTTTTCTAGACCAGGGTAAACTAGGGACTACCAGCAGATCTTGTCTGAAAATCTGGTGACAAGATGTAGTTGTTAACAAACTGCTTGGGTGAAGGGTCTATGAGATAGAGTCATCTTCGCTACTATCACCTATTGAAGGCAGATACTTACGTAAGTGGGAGAATCCCCTAAACTTTGACCTCTATCCTCCATTTTTCAATAATTAAGAAACTCTAGTATGCACTTACAATCTGTTACCTAGATGTAAGATCACCGGGTTGTTACTCAGAGGGCTAATACATAGCCAGTTATCAAACTAGAGACATATTTCTTCCACCATTTATTCTGTGTTTAATGAAAGGGTATAAAAGTTGCCTCATCTTTAACAGTCCATTGAAGAACCTCAAGTGCTGTCTGGACATCGTAATTTGCCAAAAAATTTTACCTTGAAGATAAACAACATTGACCCATTTTGTCCAAAGAGCTTCCTTATCTAAGAACAGTCACCAAACCCTCTTGCTAATTAATACTTTTTGCATTATAGCAGTAGATTGGATGTTGAGTCCCCCTTATTCCTTCAAAGATGCTACATCTTGCCATTTGACTTTAGCATTTATGCCTAATTCATCTCTTCCCGACTATAAGAATGCTTTTAACAACTTATCGATGTCCTTGATGATCTTCTTTGGTAGTATCGTAGGTGCTAACCAATGTATTTAGAGACTCATCAATATCGATATAATCAAAGTGATCCTACCTACGTAGGATAAAAATCTGTTTTGCCAAAACATAATTTTGGATTTCATGTGCTCCAAAATAGGCGAACAATCTACATACTTCAACTTTGCAAAAGCAATGGTCACTCCTAGGTATCTTATAGAAGGGGGTGGAGAGTTAATCACGTACTCTACTCAGCTCTCTAGCATTATGCACATCTGCTGAAACATACATGCTACTTTTCTCCATATTTATCCGCAGTCCTAACCATTCCGAGAATATCTTTAGTGAGTATATTAGGTCATTAACCGATGCAATGTTAGTGGCACAAAATAACATAAGGTTGTCAGCAAAGATGAGATGGGTGAGCTTAAGTGCAGAGCATTTATGGTGATATTGGAATTTGCCATTTAAAGTCGTAAGTGATCTCAAGAGCCTAGACATTCCCTCTATAATTAAGGTGAAAATGTATGGTGAGAGAGGGTCGCCCTGACGAATACCCTTAGAATTCATAAACAATCTGGATGGGACTCCATTAACTAACACACTGAAAGATGGTGATTGGATGCATTCAATGGGCTAGTTAACAAAGCTAGAAGGCATCTTTAGAATTTCCATAAAGGTCTTAATGGAACTCCAATTAACAGTATCATAGGCTTTGTAGAAGTCTATATTTATCATACAACTCTTTATAGGTCTCCCAAAACCGTAATCTTCCATCTGATCTTGCAAAATTAATATGTTGTCCCCAATTTGACAACCAGGAATAAAAGCTCCTAGATTCACATCAACAATATTCGTAATAACCCTTTTCAGACTATTCACCATTAGTTTAGCTATTACTTTGTAAATAACGTTGCAGCAAGAGATGGGTCTAAATTCCTCTAAAGTCATCAAGTGTTTTTTCTTAGGGACCAAACAAAGATATGGTTTGTTAAGCTCTTTCAACAACTTAGCGTTTTGGAATAACTCCAACATAACTTCAGTACATAATTGTCTAGTGATGTTCCACATTTGTTGAAAAAATTCTACAAAGAAGCCATTCAAACCTGGGGCTTTCAATGGATGTAATCTAAAGAAAGATTTCTTGATATCTTGCTCTGACACCAGAGCAATCAGTTCAACTTTCCTCTCCTACTCTATAGCTCCTTCTAGAATTCGCTTCATGCTGGTCAATGGCAATTCATACATTCAGGACCCATCAACTTAGCAAAATAGGACCTTGCAATCTCCCTCGTGATCTCCTATTCATGTTTCAAATTCCCATTATTGTCTTATAATCTGACTATTCGATTACAGTTACATCTTGCCATAACTATCACATCGAAAAACATAGAATTTGTATCTCCTTTTCGAAGCCAATTCACCCTAACTTTTTGCTTTTGGATGGAATTCTGTAGTCCCATAGCACTCAGATAATTCTTAAGTAGATTTCTTTCCTTTACCTTAAGGTTACATCATTCGATTTGGAGTAATACTCTGTTTGAGTCTTTTGCACCTGTAGCTTCAAAAAGGAAATATCCTACTTTTTGCTACATATGAAACTTTTTCTTAACCAACCCCAATTTATGCATAAGTTGGAATGCTTTGTAGCTCGTCACTTCCTATTGCCAAAAATTATCGATGATTTCCCAAAATCCCACCATTTGAATCACTCCATTGAAAAATCAAAATGGTGCTCCTGTGTCCCTAGCTCCAACATCACTTTGTATAAACATGAAAGAATGGTCAGAAGTTAAATTTTCACCAAAATGTACCAGAAAATGTGGGAATTTATCAAGCCAGTCAGCATTCACCAGATATTGATCTAATTTCTTACAAATAAGCATAGGTCCTTGCTGATTATTTAACCAAGTAAGTAAACATCCAGTGGAATATAGGTCTACCGATTCCACCTTGCAGAGAATAGTCGTGAGCTCTTAAGTATCAACCAAAGTCTATTGGTTCCTTCCTTAAACTTCCTTGGAACTTAGTATGCAATTAAAATCCCAATAACCATCTATGGATTATTTAAAGAGTCTTGGATATTTTTATCTCTCTCCATAATATTTTCTGCTGAAAGGCAACGTTTGATGCATAAATCAAAGTTGAAAAAAAACTTCTAGTGAATAATTCGTAAATACCTCATAATTGATAGGATAAATGTATATGTTGGAAGCTTTCCTCCTCTACTTGTACTGCCATTCTATCCAAATTAAAAAATAGATGATACATACATTGACATGAGAATTATGATTGGACATACCCTTCCATTAAGCACCCAAAATTTTTTGGTTATTTATAAGATCTAAATCTCTGATTATGGTCTCAATCAAGCCTACCAGTACAGTCTTCTCCTCTTTATTAAACTCATTAGTTAGAGCCTTTTTTTGGGGATCGTTAAGATACGTATTCCATATCAGAAAAGACATCATGGGGATATCACCCCCTTTATGCTTTTTCTTACCTCTTTTCCTTAGCGCACTCTGCCTAGTAGTAGAAATTTGAATTATAGCCCCCATACATGGTCTTAAGACTTTGTGGAGACCTGTGTTTTTGGTAAACAGTCGCTCGGGCTTGGTCACTGCGACCCATTTTGTGAGGAGGCACCCCTTCTCCCGAAGTTACAGGGCTATTTTGCCAAGTTCTTTAGAGAGAGTTGTCTTGTGCCCCTAGGTATTCTCTACCCTAAGCATCTTACCTGTCCCTGGCTCAGAGGTTATCAAGTATCACGATAACATCCATCAGGTTACTCTCCACACTTGTCCATTAGTTGTTCATTTTGCTCATTTGGCCAACCTCCTCTCTGTTCAGATTATTCTAATTCTAAAAGTTCCCCATGTTAGCCCATATGGAAGACATGCCCAGTTGGTTGCCACATAGGGGTAGGACAGTGGTATCATCTTCTTGACTAACTCCCTATTCTCCCCCAAGCTCATTACAGATAGGTTATCACATAATATTCCAAACTTTTGCATATCCTACTTGTTCCATTTGCGCGGTCTGAGAGTCCATGCCAACTAGTCTGCCTAAATAGCTGGCAACATAGCTTAACCTCTCTACTTTCCATAATTCCACCGACATGTTATGGAAGTGAACCCACAGTGGGATATTTTCAATAACTTCTCTATCCATTTCAAACCCTAGCCTCTAATATTATAGAAATAATGGTTCATCTCCAATGTTATGGCCCTTGTTCAGAGATTTCTTGCACTGCATTGTCCTGCCCAAATTTAAACAGAAAAGTTCCATCTTCTCGAAGCAACACCCATTCTAGTCTCGTGTTATTCCATCTAGCTTTCGCCTAAGCGTCCACCGTTGAAAATTATGGCCTTTCATTTTAGAAAAAAACCAATTAGTGTTATTGACTACTTCTGCGTTTTTGCATCCAGAATCTCCTTCAGAGGGTAAATTACTCCATCTCTCGAGATATGTTGATAATGTTTTAAGACTCCTTTATTGTGAGAGCTAAATAGTCTCTTTTTTCAAGCGCCGGTAAGTACCACTCCCTGTTCAGATAACCTTTTGTTGGTTGCTGCTTGAGGATGGGTTTTGTCTTCTCTCTGGGATTTCAAGTTGAAAACCTCACGAGGGAGCAGCAGGAACTGTTCGGCGTGCCAGGAAGTCTCACCTACTTCAATCCAAACTCTCCAAGGCCCTGGCATGGCTTGGCCTGTGGGGAAAGGGCTTTAGAAAAGGAGATATTTAAAAAGCGTGGGATACTTAAACCAGGGTGGGGCGGGAAACTAGTTTGGGTTCAAAGAAGCGAATTAAAAAACGGTAGAAAAGTAATAATTTTAGAGAGATGGGAGAGAAAAAAGTGTAGTAAGAGAAAAGTCAATAACTTAATCAAGAGTTGCATAGAGGAAAAAGCCAACAAAAGCCATTCAACATTATTCACATTGACAAACAACAAAGATTGAAGACTATTTATAAACAAATACTGGGTATATAAATTAATATCTTAAAGTTTTGGGTGAGCATATACATTTTTATATATGAATTACTTTTTTATAAATAAAAATTATGAAAAATTAAACATAGTATTCGAAGTAATATATAACTTTAAGGACTTAAAAAGTAAGAGGTGAAATATAGTATAAGAACGACTATTTTCCTACATAGAGAATTAAGAAAAGTTTAAACTTGCTTTTCAATTATTTGGATCATCGAAAGAAAAAGAAAATAATTGCTTTCCTTTACCTATAGTGTTAGATATCTAAAACTAAAATTTTCAAATTTTAATTGATTGAGTTGTTTTTCTTTTGTATCACGAGGACTACTAGTGACCATAATTAAATAGCAGAAAGACGAGAGTATCAATCAGTACATGTATATATCATATATTCTGTGTCTTAGAACAATTCATATTTGCATATTTTATCCTCTTTGCCAACCAACATAATGTATAGAAAGAAGCAAGCAAATGATATTGTTTGCGACAAATTTGCTTGACTACCAATATTGCTATTATCAAATAGTTACAATGTTCTGTTACGTTTATTTAGAAAAATGAAATGGTGTCAAAAGCTTTAGTTCCCCTCAAATTTTGGAGAAGCTTAAACTCAAACTTACATTTTTTTAAAATAAAATTCATCCGAAGTTCTTCATTTAAATAAAATATACTTTTAATGAATTAATAGACTAGTTTGTTAAATCAAGTTTTATTCGCAAGTAATCTCCCATGACAATATAATCATTCACAAATATAGAGATGATTATACTATTTGAATTTTATCTAATTTTAGTTTATGGTTGATTATACTATTTGAATGTTATTCATTTTTAGTTTAGGGTCTCGACGCTTTCTCCTTTTCATGACAAACCTGGGAAGTGAAGTGCTATCCTCGAAGTTGACCAAATCAACTAATTCTGCACTTACATTTTTGGGCAATAGATTCGTAGTCGATTTGTGTTCTAATTATTTTAGGCCCCGCCTGTGTTTTTCTTTTCTTTAATGGTAAAACTAGACCACCGCTATTGACTATAGCAAAGGATGACAAAGAGTTTTGTTTTATAATTGAAAACAATCTTCTTTTTTCTATCATAACCTCACCTTTTAGTTGCGTATATTTATATATTTGCTTTAATATATTCATTTAGTATTTTATAATGCCTCCACTTAGATGGTTTGAATAACTTTGTTTATGTATATGGAGGCACTGTCGATATAAAATACTAAATGAATAGATTAAAGCAAAAACACCTTGGGTATCCCCTAAAAGACAAAAATAGAACAAACTAAGCCGATAGAGTAACCCAAGGAATGCCCTCAAGTCTTATAGCTTTCTTAACTAATCGAAATTATTAAAACTCAGCCCCTATTTATCAATCTCTTCATCTCCACGTACCTAATTACATCAGCTTTAATTTTCAGAATTAAATATTGATAATTACAAGAGTAAGGCCAATTCTATTATAACGTATGAGACATATTTTCTTTTACTAATTAAGAAAACACTAGGGGGAAAGTTGAGTACAAAACTGTTCTCATACAATAAAAGTACAAATAAAGGGTGAGTAGTGAGAACAGCAAGTGGTGCGGGGTTGGTGAGATGGGGACGTCGCCGTGTCCTAATGCAAATTCAACTGATCACCAACTCTGACAAGATGGTGTCCCCTTCCCCATAACAATTAATAGGATGAAGTTGGGTGGGTTGTTGATGGGACGCGCCACGAAGAAGGTCGATGTAGTGATTCGTGAATGGCGCGTCCCACAAGATGCTGTCCCCTTCCCCATAACAAGTAATAGGATGAAGTTTGGTGGGTTGTTGCTGGGACGCACCACGAAGAAGATCGATATAGTGATTCGTGAATGGCGCGTCCCACATGGTTGGTAAAGGGAGCAACCTTACGTATTACGAAAACCCATTGTAAGAGCTGGAGCTGACGTGAATATTAGGTAATGGGATTATGGGAGTCGACTTTTTTACTATTTGCTCGACTTTGCCTTTGGTTGGAAATTACTAGCATTTGATAGTGGTGTGGTGACAGGTCCGCGGTGAAACAGACTCTTTTATAAAACTACGTACAACTTTAACTTTTAATAAAATATTAACATTTAAAATTTTTATCAAATTAATTTTATAAATTACTTTTTATATATCTTTTGATTTTTTAATTACGATGAAAGGCATGTTGTACATTAAGAGTATTATCTCATTATAATTAATTAGATTAATTGTTAAAAATAAAATTTAAATTTCTAAACAAAATTTTAATAAAATTAAAAGATTAAATGGAGCTTTTTTTAATTTTAACTATAATTTAAATATGGTAAAAAATCTTTAAATGAGTATGAAAGATATTTTTAGATGAATTCTTCTTTTTATTCATTTTGTTTTTTAAAAACATATTTTGAATTATATTAAAGGTCTAGTGAATGATTAAAGTAAAATTTTAAAATAAGACAACAACTTAAACTGTAAATAGATGATACAAAGATAAAATAGTGTCTTTCAAAGTACACAATTTGGTATAGAAAAAGTAATAAATAGCATTGTAAAACAATTTCGGTTTCAAGTTTATTCATTTGTGATAGCGGCATCTACTATGGTTCTTTCATAAAATAAAAACCAGGGCTAGCACCCTCTAATTATGTTTTAATCTTCCCATTGTGTTTTCTTTCATATCCGTCAAACATTTCAAGCTACTAGTTTTTGTTCTTTCTAGGAAAAGAACATACAAGTTGCATTGCAAAGAGTATTACATAATTCATAGGATAGGCAATCCAAAACCAAAAGAAATTTGAGTGGAAATTGAATTCGTGAAGGTCTTAGAAAGTACCAATGGCTTTTGAGTTAAATTTATAAGACCTACAGTAGTTTGTTTGTTTTTTAAAATTCAAACACTCAATTTTAAAAATTAGTAATCATCCCTATAATTTTAGTGTTGTACCACCCCGACTATTCATCATCCATATTCGTTAAAAAACTTAACTAAAACCAAAGAAACAATAATGCTTGTTGTTGTACGACGTAGCATAAGACACCAATGCGATACATACCATATGACAATATATGGATTGAAACACTCACATTGATGAGTGTCTAGCTTTATTTTGAGAAAATCATGAGCTTTTAATAATCACAATCACTCTTATGTATTATTGGAACGATGAACTAGTGAAGACAAGTTTGATAATGGTTGAAGTGAAGTATTTTCTGAGAGACACAGCCGTGTAAGATGTTATACAACTGTGTCCTTTACTCAAACGACTACATGGATTAATTGTATAAGTTACTAGAAACGTATGCATAAGGACGTGAAGAGTCAAAGACATACATGATCGAGTATGTGCTCTATTCATGGCATACACAATTATGTGTGACGACCATGTGTCCTTATAGAACCTTGGGCATCCATGATCTGTTCGAAGTTGGAAGGGACATGGTCATTTATATAGTCGTGTACGATGTAAAAAAACCCTACTTTTAGACTATAAAAGAGATAAAAGTTATATGTTTAAGTATGAGTGGATAGAACAACAAAATGTGAAGAAAAACCAAGTGAGAATGAGAAGAGAAAGTTCCTCATTCTTTTGTTGTTAGTTTATAGCAACAAGTTGTTTATAGAGAGAATGTTTTGGGCGTTAGTTGGAGAAGAGTGTTGAGTTGCTATATTGACTTGTTTTTCCAATCTTGAAACTTGGTGGGACAACTTGTAGCTGTAGTGTGATATAGTTTTGAGCAAATGCCAATAGCTTAGAATTTAAAATCTTGTAAATTCTTAATTAAATTAGTATATTTGCTTATTGGTTTGGCTCATAGTTTTTCCATTTACTATGGAGGGATTTTCATGTAAATTTGGTGTTCATGTCATTATCTTTTCATGCTCGCACTAATCTAAATAATTGTTTTTTTAATAGCGAAGATAAAGATCTTTAGATCACAACTATGTAGGAGGAGATGAGTTCTTTAAAGAAGAATGAAACCTATAAGATAGAGAAGATTCTAAAAGGTAAGAAGGCATTGAAAAATAAATGGGTATTTAAGATAAAGAAAGATGGTGACAAGTTAGTGAAGCATAACTAAAGAATAGTGGAGGTAGGATTCATCCAAAAGAATGACATAGACTTTGATGAAATCTTCTCACCAATGATCAAGATGACCTCAATACAAACTGTGTTGGTTTTGACTATCAAATTGGATCTTAAACTCAAGAAATTATAGGTTAAGACATCTTTCTTATATGGAGATTTAAAAGAGGAAATATACACAGAGTAACCACAAGGATTCAAGGTTAAAGGCAAGGAGTATCTAGTTTGCAAGAGAAAGAAAAGTTTATATGGGTTAAAATAGGCACTAAGATAGTAGTATTTAAATTTCAATTCCTTTATGACAAGTAATGGTTACAAGCAAACGTATGTCGATTCTTATATGTATTTTAAGAAGTTCATAAGTGGGAATTTCATCATTATTCTTCTGTACATGAATGACATGTTAATTGTGGGTTCGGATGTTGGAATAATCCAAAAATAAAAAGAATTTTTAAAATCCATTAATATTAAAGATTTTGGATCTATAAAGCATATTATATAGAAAAATCCCGGTGCAAGCATCATATACACACAGTGTGGAAAAGAAATTGTTATGGGGCTTTCCCGAAGTCCAGGATCTATGTGCCTATATAAGAAAATACCATTAAACTTAGCTAAAAATTCCCAACTCACATATATGTTCATACCATACACACACACACACACACACACACACACACA
>JAOQMP010000001.1:16131122-16145711 GCA_027563575.1 Erythroxylum pedicellare
GAATTAATTATAATTTTAACTAAATTTTAGCTAAAATTAAAATTTTAATTCAATTAAATTACTAAAATGTTCAAACCTTAATATAAATAAGATTAGAATCTAAAAAAACTGTCACTTCTTACCTACCCTCTTTATATGAACTAAGATGCAATTTACGTTTATACATTACTCATACTATATAATTTTAAAGTTTATTTAACTTTAGAGAAATTAAACGAAGACATGTCATATTTATTTCACTGCACATTGGATTGGATTCCACCTTAATTTCTAATTGAGCTCACTTGCATCTGATTGATTGGAAGTGCATGGTCTAAAAATAGGTACGAGTGAAGAAAGAATCTAACATAGATATTTCTTTTAAATTTTTAATTTCTTTTCTAAAAGTATATTTTGTTTATAATTAAAATTCAAATTTTTAATTACACTTGTAGACTCATTAAAATAAATATATATCTCTTTAATTTAAATTTAGAACGCATGTTAATTAAAAATATTTTTATCTTTAAGATTTAGGATATCTATAAACTTTTTACCCATCATCTTTTTCCTCAAATAATTTAAAAAGATTAATAAGAATAAATTCAATATTTTTATTTTCTTTATAAAATAGCGTAGTTTATCAAATCATTTTTAAGAAATCATTTCACCAAAAAATTTTAAAATTTTAAACTTTTTAAATATTCTTTTGTCCTTTCAAATAAAATATCTTTACATTTTTTTTTATCATTATAGTATTCAAATTGAAACAACAACCCAGCAAAAGTCTCGCTAATATGCAAGTTCTAAAGAGTTATAATAGTATGTAACTTTACTCTTAACTGGTAGAGATGTTTCGGATAGACTTTCATAAAATAATAAAGTAATAATAATTAAAAATAAACATAAACATAAAGATAGTAATAATAAGTAACTACATAAATTTGAATATTAAGACGAATTGAGAAAAATTGTAAGGATTATGTACTGCTATATTATGAAAATTTGTTGATATTGCTTTGTACTTATAGAGTTTAGGGTTTATTATGATACATTATACTTGCTTTTGTGTCTTATTGGATTTGTTGAAGTGTTGACAAAGTGTGTTTTGTAGATTGAAATTTGTGAATTGAGGGAAAGCAATAGTATAATTGTTTGATTAATTGTGGAAGAAGGCCTTCGAGATACAAGAGAACAACTTCATAAGAAGGCCTTCGTACGCTTCTTCATTGATATCAATCCCCTAGAGGACATTTCAAAGTTTATAAATTGGAAGAATGAGTAATGATCCAATAAGAGGTTCAACGTTCACATGGTCATTGAAAAGACCATAATCCCAGACATTGATCAGATCTTTAGGATTCAAAACCTACTTTATAGTCTATAATGGGATCACTCGTTGACTCTACAAGGAGACTATTACCTAGACTTGGTTAAGGAATTTGAATTTGATACCAACATAAAGGACAAAGTCAAACCAAAACCTATGGCCTTTTATTCCTTGGTTTGTGGTATTGGGGTTATGATTTCAGATGAGATGATTAAGGAATACCATAAGCTACCACTGGAGAGTAAGTGGTTGGGTTTTCATAGTGGAAGGCCATTGAGGCATTATAATTGGAGCCAAAGGAATACTTTACTAGGTTGGGATTAGGGATCATATACTCTATTGTACATATGCACTTATTGTATAAGCACCGAACCATATAACTATGGCTAGTGGCCTACATCTTAAGCTATAATGTCCAACCTCAGTTTAATAGGTTGAACCAGATCTGAGCCATAAGTTTTGGAATAAGAAGCCTTTAAGATGTATTTAATTAGTTTAATTGAAGCTATTACAGTAAGATCCATTTTTTAGAGAATATGATTCAAAGACATAACTAGATTTGAAGGATATTTTCTTGTTTCATGATTTCATAAAAAATGTTATTTTGTCATTTAGATTATATATTCATGACTTATTCATTATCCATTATAGTAGGTTATATATAGTATTATAGTATTAGTATAGTATTTGATTTTATAAATCTAAATTTTTTTAATAACTTAATATATTACGTCAATTCATGAACTAAATTTGGTTATTACTTTCTAGTTTCAATAACCATATAAATCGTATATCTTTTTAAAGAACTATTCAAAGAACACGTGATCCCCTTTCTCATTACCATTTAATCCTTAGACTTCTTATAGCTCTTGCTTTTCAATAGGTTAGGTAATACTCTACCAATCTAGTTTTCATCCTCAATATTGCAATCCATCAATAGTATGCTTCGATACAAGCCACCAAATAAGAATTTTATGTTCCTATATTAATTAGTCACTTATCATTAAACCAAGGGGTAGATCTCTTCCACTTTGGGATTATGAAGACTAGAGAGGCCAATTATTTAGAGTTATATTATTTGTTATTTGGTACTTTCATAACATATTTACTATAGATTTTTATTTTTTTATTTTTTAGTTTATTTACTTATACGTGATGAATTTGAAAACTAACACAACATTTATGGCAACTTGCAGTATAGTTGTCCAATCAAAGAGATTTTAGAATCTTTTGAAAGATAAAAAAAGATGGCAAAAATTTATAGAAGACATAATAAGCTAATTTTATCTCAAAAAAGTGAAGAAGTTTATGGAATAAGGCACAATATGCATCAAACTTATTAAGATAACGGCCACTTATCTTTTATGAAGGTTTAAAAAACTGAGAAGTAGAACAAGATTAGTGTTGAACTTGATCATAGACTAGATCCAAACTTATCAATATTTTATAAAAATAGTGCAAGAACCATGTCATTTATAACTTAGTGTTGAGCATCGGTTATATGTGACTTTGCAAATTAAAGTTTTAACACAAGAAAAACACTAATGATGATGTTAGTCCAATGCTAGTTTTTAGACATAAATTATAAGAACATGCAATTTTTCATGTTCAATCCTTCTAAAGCTCTACTTTTGTAATTCTAAATATAAATACTTGTAATAGAATTAACCTATAGATTATCTAGTAATCTTATAGGAGGCATATAGTTGACTTTTAAGGAACTTCTTATTTTCTTTTCATAGTTTTGTTCTTCCTTGGCATTAGAGGAAGATTTAGAGAAAGAATAAAAGGAGCTTGTGGCATCTCTCATTCTTACCTTCTTCTCTCTTTTTTCTATGATGGGGATTATTTATTTATGTTTTGTTTTTATTATTTTTAGTAGTTAGAAACCCTATTTAGGGTTAGGGATGTAAGGATTATTCAATTATAAATATATGATTTGATTATTTGATTAGTTAAATTTACTCTCTTTACTCTTACTGTTGGAATTGTGACTGGCCACTATGGATTAAATCTTATGAATTATATGAAAAACTGAGAGGCGCTAGAAAACAATATTATCATAGACTTTAATGATAACATATAGATTAACTATATTTAATAAATTTGATTAGGATAAATTATGCATTGAGAGGTGATAGTTAACTAATTAAATATACCTAAGTGCCTTAAAATAGGGTATAGATAGCTTAGGTTAATTGTTATTTCAACCTAGATAATCAAACTTATATGATAATTAGAATTCCATATAAGTGAATACAAAATCCTTAACAATTATTTTGTAGATTTTTCTTCATTAATTTATTAATCTTTTTTTGCCTTTATTTTAGTAATTAAATTATTTTCAGTTGATTCTTTACTTTTTCCATTTATTATTTAACTTAGATTAACAGATTTAGTGACTAGGTCTCTATAAGATCTATATTTTGGGATCACTCTAATTTTATTACACTATCTATAATTAACTATGTATGCCTGCAGATATAAAGTATACAACAAATATTTACTTTTTAATACTCTCCTCAAATTGGCATATAAAGGTTGTAAATGCCCAACTTGCATATTAGAAACTGACATTAATATCAAATGAGAGCCTTAATAAAAATGTTTGTTAGTTGAACCTATGATTGCAAATGACTTACAACAATATTTTTAACCCAGAGTTGTTACATGACATAATGATAATCAATCTTGATATGATTAGTTTGTTCATGAAACATAAGATTTTTGCTATATAGATAGTAGACTGACTGTCCCATTATAACTTTATTGGTCCATTATGAACCGTCATCAAAGATATCAATATGGAAATTAACTAAATCAACTCATTAATAGTTGCCTTCATTGAACGATTCTCTACCTATATTAAAGATCAAGATATGATACTTTACTTCTTTTTCCTCTAGGATATAGGTGATTATCCAATCATAAAAGAATATCCTTTTGTTGATCATCATGTGAATAGGTAGCTCATCTAATTAGAATTAAAATAGACATATAGCCTCAAGTCACTGTTCTTATACAATAAGATTCCTTGTCTGAGGTTACTGTTGATGTAACATACCACCTACATGACAGCCTCAAGGTGTTCCTTTTAAGGCACTTATGCAAATTAAGACAACAGATGCACTGAATAGGAAATCTTGGGGTGAGTAATCATCATGAAAATTAATTACCCAATTAGTCATCAATAAACTAAAGCATTATCTATACCTTCAACCTTTGCTAGTGCGAACTTCTATCTTTATTTTTTCAAAGAACTAGTATGTCCCCCTTATTCAAGATACTAGTCTCTAATATTATGTCTAAAACATATTTTCTTAAACATAAAAATAATTCCCATGATGATTTTTCAATCTCGATGCCTAAGAAACACTTGAGTTGCCTCAACTCTTTGATATGAAAGAATTTATTTATATAACTTCTAAATTATAAACATATAGTCAAATCATTTTCCTTTAGTATAATGTCATCCATATATATTAACAATCCCATGAAAAAATTACCCTTGATGTCTTCCATATATATTAACAATCCCATGAAAAATTTACGCTTGTGTTATGTGAATACAAGAGAAATCAATACCTTTTTATGTTACTATTAACTTGGATTACTTATTTTATGATGTCTAACAGAATCCATATATCAACATCTGAAGCCAAAAAATCTAGTTGCTTCCATTAGTCTTGAAACATGAAAGCAAACTCATGTAAACCTCTTCTTCCATAACACCATGTAAAAAGGTGTTACTCACATATATCTAGTGTAGCTCACATAGTTTTGACACTACTACTTCCAATAAAACTCACAAGTTTCCCAACTAGTAAGAACATCGTATAAAAATCTAAGCCTTCAAATTGAGTGAATCCCTTTGCCACTCTATCCTTGTAGCAATTTTTTATTCCATTTGAATTTTATCACTTTGTAGACCTATTTACAATTAATGAATCTCTTCTAGAATGGAAGATTCTCCATCGTCCATAATCTTGATGGCTTTTAAGGCTTCAATCTCTTTTGACAAGGCATCACACCATTATGCACTCGTGATTGCCTCAAAATAATTTGTAGGCTACACTTGCAACATTATTGTTACCAAGAACATCCGATGCTTATGAGAAAATTTATTAAATGTTACTTAATTAGCTAAAAGATAAGGAGTACCCAAGGAGCTTTAGTGCTATAGGGGCTTGAAAAGGGATCCAATTCCATCCTAAAATTTTATAACTGAGCTCTCTCAAGTGTATATCCATATATGGGAATTTGTAACTTGACTAAACTTGAATGCCTATATGATATCATCTGGTGATCAATACTCTGACTTGGCTAAGTATCATGATCTATATAAGTTGTGAACATGATATAATCTTCTAAATATATGTATTAATTAGACATTCTTCTTTTCCTCCCATAATCTTCTTCTATATTGTTCTGTTGAACAATTTCTCTATATCTTTTTCCTATATTCCCTCTTTCTCCCATACGTGGTGCCATTTTTCCCTTATCAATATTGTGGTTAAACATCATTATGCTCGAGCATTTAAATCTCAAAATGAATTCCTTAACCGATGTGTCTCTTACTATTTGTCTAAACTATCTAATATCTTATTTTAAAGGTAATACATCTTCATAGAACAAAACATCTTATGAAGAAAAGAAAATCTATTCTCGAGGTCATACAATTTTAAACCCTTCTTCCCTTAACGAAAGCACATAATAAAATATTACCTACAACTAACTCCAAATTTATCTTTCTACCTATGATTATTATAAGCATAGTAAAGACAAGCAAAGATCTTAATATATTTATATGGTGGCTTAATACAAAATAGGATCTTATATGGTGATTTTTCATAGAGTATGGTGTATTAGTCTTGTTGATTAAGTAAGTATAACATCTCGTTTCTATACTAAGGGTTAGAACCCTAGATTTTTGTAAATGAAAAATAGCAATGAGAGATTAGAAAATTGCATTTCATATTCATGCATAATAGCATTCATACACGTGAATTTGATAATTGTACACATTATCATGACTATTCATGCACTCATTTGACTTATTCTGGAATATAAATGATTATGATATGGATAGTAAATATTTTGTCTTGAAAATTGATTTGGTGAATTAAGTATTGATTTAGAATTTTAGTTGAAATTTTGGAAATTTTCTAAAATTTATGGGTATTTTTGGACTAGAGATTAATGGTATTAAGTAGCATTAGTAAAAGATGTTGTTTCAAATTTAAGTGTCATGACACCCACCAAGCAAGTTTTTACCTTGCTTTTAACCCACCCATCGTTATTTACATTTGAAAGACCATCTTTGCTTTGTCTTTCACTCTTATGCTCTCTTCTTCATCTTTTTCATTTTCTTCACTCATGATCATCTCACCCTCACCCTCATCATGTTGAGTTCTTGCTATTTTTCACTTTTTTTTTACAAGATCTTTGCGATCTCTTCCTCTTGCAACTAAAAACCTAATTTGTTCCTCCTAGAAGAGTTGATGATCGTATAAGCTTGGAGGCTAAGGTTTCATCGTGATCTTTGAAGAAGCTTTGAGCTAATCAAGTAAGTGTATTATTATTGATCTTCATGGTTTTATTCACGAAGCATATATGATGATAGTTAGTGGTAAATGGTCATGATGTAAGAGTTAAAAATCTAGAAAATTGAAAGAGAATGGCTGGAATATGTTGGTTGTAACATTTCCACTAGACATGCATCTGTATTTTAGCATATCTTGATCTGTAGACATCCAAATGGGATGATTTTAAGTTTAGAGTAAACTAGAGAAATATGGATATATTTTTTATGAAGAAATAGATTTTGAATTCTGTCTTTAAGGGTTTCAAATTTTTTCTTGAAATTGAGTACAGTGTACTGTCGCAATTTGGGAACAGTATGTATTATTTTAGGTGTAACTTGTAAAATAATGAACCAAACTGCATGAAATTGTTGTCATTAGAAACTTAAGACATATGGGAACATTTGTTTAGAAGAATGTATTAAATAAATCCATCATTTTCTATGTCAAAATATCCATGAAAAATTGACCCAAAAATCTATTTGGAGAAATGAATAAGGGATCATCAGGTAGTACACGATCATGCACTAACACGATCGTGATAGAGAGGAAACATCAGGTGGTACACAATCATGATAGAAAGGAAACAACAGAAGGTTGCACGATCGTGACAGAGGTGTACTGTTGTTTGATGACTTTCGACACCCTTCACTCTTTTGACCGCAACTCCTTCTTCGAAACTTTGATTGACTTGAAATTTGAATCATAAGCACCTCACACATTGTCCTTCCTCTCCACCAAATTTCATTATTATCTGAATTCACTGGGGAAAGGATTGGTAAATGGTTGATTGATGAACTTAGGAAGATCAAGTTTCGTAAGATATGATATATGAATGTATTTCAATTCGGAAGTTATAAGTTATTAATGATATAAAAGTGTTCTTAGAAATGCGAACATAATTGTAAAGAGATGAGTAATGTGGATTAAGTAAAGGATTGGATATTATAAGAGCATATAATGCTAGAAAAGAAATGACGAGTAATTGAATTATGATATTAGAATAACTAGGTGTTCTTGAGGTGTAAACCTAACAATAAGCTAGATACATGCAAATGATAAGGTTTGAATGATCAAGAGACATGATTAAGGAAACATACCCAGAATAGTCAAATTGAGCATACATTATACACTACACCTATACATATATGTACAATTGAATGTTTATGTGATTGTGCAATTAATAATGTGTGTACAATATATGCATTACATAATGTTGATATACAAGATAGAACATCCACATCCAGACGTTTCCGAATCAAGGAAGCAAATGCTAATCTAGAGCGTACTGTGAGTCGACCTAGGTGGTCTCATTTTCGTTATTTGTTTTGTTTTAAATTTTTGTATTGAATTACTATTGATATGATTGATGTGAATGTGTTGATTCTGGACAATAAATGTCTGAGGCGTTTGATGATTATAAAAATCATTGGAAGTGCTCCTTGCATATGAATCTGACAGAAATAAGTGTACTTAATAGAATTGTTGAATGTCGGACTTAGGTCCAATGACGTGAAAGTGAAAATGTAAAGTGAAATAAAGTGATTGATTGATCTTATGTGATTTGATGCATTTCATTATATGAATGCATAATAACATAAAGGCATTTGTGATCGGAGTGACCAGTCTGAAAGAGCTTAAAACTCGGAATATACATAAGAGCCACAGGCTCAGTGGTTAATGTGCCCAGTATCTATAAGGGATATGAGACGATATCTAAAATGAGCTTGATATTCACAAGGGATATGGGCTAGTAAAAAAAGCTCGATCACAACAAAGTAACAACAAAAGTGATTCTTATGTGCATTGCATATATAATTTACGTATATGTTTTAAATGATCGAAACAAACTGTTTGACTGCTCTGAATGTGAAATGTAGAATAAGTGAACATGGTGTTATGTGATGCTATAGAATTATTGGTGAAATGATGTGTATTATATGATGACATGAAGTGTATGTGAAATTGAAGTATGAATTGTTGTGTTATGTGATATGAATAAGCCATCAAGGATAATCCACTCACTGATTTCGCCAAAATCATCCTAAAAATTGCAACATTATTTTTCAGGCATAGAGAAGATCTTCAGTTCGACAAAATTGGAGTATAACCACTGCATTCGAGTAAGGGATAAAGGTTGAGATCAATTTGCATCTGTATAGATTTTTCTATTATTTTTGTATTGAAGAATGTATTTCACAATTATTGTACTTTGCGTATCTGAATAATTATATTTTGTAATGACTTTCCAAATTGGAAATCTTTGTAAATGAGATTGATCAAGAAATGTAATAATAATTGTTATTCTGATGTTTATAAAAGAAAAATGGGCCCAATTTGATTAGTGGTTTTCTATAATATGCGTGTGATTTTTGAAAATTTTGTAATAAATTCAATTGTTTAACAGTCCTAACGCACCACCCTTGTAAAGTGTAGTTCTCGAATAATGTCGACATATTCAGGAATATGCACTATGAGACTAGGGTGCTACAGTAAGCTACCACTAAAATACACTGTCCTCAAAACTTAATTGATAAACAAGCTTTAAAAAAAGCGCTCTATCTGCATATAAGATAAGTCTATATTTTTACTCCATTCTCTCATTTTGTTGTGGTGTGTCAACATAAATAGTCTCATGAATCCCATTATCCCTATATAATTTTAGCATTATTCCAAACTCAATCTCTTAACTTGTTATCATTACAAATTCTTTTTATAATTTTTCCAAATTAAGTTATAACCATAATACGAAAATCTATTAAATGTTCATTAACCTCGCTCTTTTCTTTTAATAGGAAAACTTAAAATGAACAATTACAATCATCGATAATTGTAAGAAAATAATGAGCACCATAAGACGAAGTTAATCAATAAGGAACACATAAATTATATTGTATTAAATAAAAAATTAACTAAAATATTGTTACTAATGGAAAAGGAAAATTGTGTCTATTTTGCTCGATAATAGCATAATAAGCCTCTTTAATCTTTGACTTAATGATACTAATTCTTAGAATAAGATGTAAACTTCTATTTGAATGGTTTCCAATGCATTGATGCCACATTTGTCTTCTTTCATTGCCTTGTGCAACTTTATAGGCTTGTAATAGTAGTAGATCCCCTTTATAGTTCACTTGCTTCAATCAAGTTCCTTAAAGTATGGTTCTATATCACACAAAGCATATTAGTAAACTTCACTTGATAGTTTAACTCATTTATTAATTGATATATAGATATCAAATTACAGTCAAATAAGGAACATATAAAACATTATTCAAGATCATTTTAGGCTTTAAAAAGACTTGACCAATCTTTATCATTTTCTTTCTTGTCCCATTAAGCAAAGATAATGGACATAGGTATTAAATCCTCAGTGCTGTATAATAGCACCAATCATGCTATCATGTGTATCTAGGTCAGGGTTTCAAGAATATTACAAAAAAGCTTCTCGTTGTTATCATTTCTGATATAAAAGGTTTATTGGTCCCTAAAACTACTATGTTGAAAAACCTAGTATAGTGTTTTGACTAGCTCTATTATTAGTGGTCGCTTTTAAAGACTAGTTGATATAGGCCCCATTAGCTTGATTCGTCCTGCATTTTAGCTTGGATTGGCTCAACCATATATGCTACTTGACTCACCTCATCCTCAAGTGCTCTTTCACTAACTAGGAGGATAGTCTATCAATTCATGACAATTGAAAATTTCATGTCTAAGTTTGTTATAAATGACATAGAATTTGATGTCTTCATTAAATTGTCGTATGTTCTAAGGAATAGGCTTTCCTCTTCCTACTATTTGTGCTGCCAAGGCCACTTCCTTCACATATTCATTCTTGCTTCATGCAATTGATCTAAGTCATTCCTCACTCATGATTATCACATAAATTATGTTCAATAATGTTAAAGAATTAACATTAAAGAATTAAGAATGGATTATCCTAAAAACTATATTGTTTAGGTCCATAAAAATTGTTGGAGCTTCTCCTCCTCTTGTTCTTTGATAAATACCTACATCAAACCAAAGGTGTAAACAAGGATCTTAGAATAGCTATTCAATCTAGCCTACATTCCATTCAATTTCGTGTAATATGCCATTATAAGCTTACCTCGTTAGAGTAAGGAGATCTTACTTTTAAGTTCCTGAACGTGTGATGCATTTTTTAATTAGAATCATTCCTTCAAGTCATCCTAGAATGTTTTCACAGTCTCTATATACACACACTCAACTAGATAATTTTTATTAAATTAAAAATTCATAAGATCAAGATCGAGTTGTTCACCTCCTAATTGTCGACTTTTAGAGTTCCTGCCACAAGTTCCATCAAAGTGCCATTAATGGAATCCAACTTGTTCTTAGCTTTCAAGGCATTGACCATAACCATTTATATGTCTTAATTTTTCTGTTAAGTAAACATGTGTAATTATCTCTTTTAAATATGCCATTAAAATATTTTCTTATTTTAAAAGACTAGATATTTTTAAAATTAAAGAAATATATTAACACAATATAATAATCTTACAACGTTTGTTTAAGATGAAACAACCCTTTACAAGAAGCCTAATAGCGGGCCCAAAATGACCCACAACTATTATGGATAGGAAAACATAAGGATAGATGGCCCACAGATGAGCGACCAACTTGATACAAAATTGAGCTAAATTCTTAAGAGAGCTACTGTGCATGTAATCTCTCTACACCATTCTCTTACCATTTTATTCTTTTGTACATCGTTTTCAAATATAAGTCATTGTGAGTAGCTTTAAGACCTGTTTCACTGCTTGCTTGTTGGTGCTCATTGTCAAGTTGGTTCAAGCTCACTTAGTATTCCTTTCCTGTGAGTAACATTTGCCTTGCTTCTTTTGTAACACTATAATACAATTTCTTTGTTATTTATTCATGCATGCCTCTAAATTTTTCCACTTGCTTTTAATATCACATATAAGTTGAGTCTTCAAATAGTTTCAGGATAGAGTAGTATTATAAGAAGGTTTAATAGAAATATAGTTCCCTAACCCAACTCTTGTATATCTCAAATGCTAATTTTCCATCATCTCAGCACTACAAATGAGTTGGAGTAGCCAATTTAGCTCTTAATATAGGATCATTCAATTTAGCTTTTTTTATTATTAAGATAGGTGAATTCTTTATAGATTCATCCTCTATAAATCACAAATATGATCCAAGTAATAAACGCCCAAGTTTCTTCTCGATCTTAATTCTAATATGTTCTCAATGCTTCATCAGTCTAAGGCTAATAAAGATGTGTTGGTGCAATATTTTACAATGGGGATTGTAACTTTCCATGAATTTTCCATTTCTCACTCGATGATAGAACTTTGTTTATTCACTTTTTTAGGATCACAAATCATATGACATTTTTGTTCCAATTTTTTCCTCTTCCTCTCCTGCTGAATCATGTTTGATCTTCCTTATTTAAATAATTTACATTTTAATAATTTATTAAAGGTCTTAGGTTCATGTTAATTAAAAAAATCAGAAGTATTCTAAAATGTAATCCAAGAGTTGAATTTTTATTAATAACTTAAATACTAAGTGATTTTTTACAATAAAAAAGATTCGTTTACATTTACAATGACATCTAATCAAATTTAAGCAAGAGTTTGACAAATAAAAGGATAGGATAGCATAACATGTTCTATTAATCAGGCAAAGGTTTACCTCTCTAGAAAGGATGATTCATTTGGATCAACATAAGAGTCCAACTATATTACATTGTCAAAATCCATGTTAATTACTTTATTTACTTTATTGTAAATTATAATTTTGTTAAAGGTATATACATAAACCATAATCTACTAGTTAATTTGAATTTCATTATTACATTCTTAATCATATGATTTGACAATCATTTTTGAAGATACTAAAAAAGAAAAATATGCAAACTCCTCTTTATATGCTAGCAACAATTCTTTGGAGACTTGAACAATAAAATTTATAGCTCTTTTGTCCTTAATAGTTTTCAACCTAAAAATCTTCAATACCTCTCAAGCCAAATCATATGTATAGTACAAGATAATACCACCTTGAAAGCATTATAGTCCCCTTGTTTTCTCTTTTGACACCTACATCACTAATTGATAAGGCAATCCACTCGTTAGGTGCAAATTGATTACATAGCCTAAGATCATTCTCCAGATATTATAGTATAGGTTATATTCAAAGAACAAGTGATCTATGGATTCCTTAGAGTTTTACACAAGTACCTTGCACCACCATATACTTCCTCACTCTGTAAAAGGTGTTTAATTTACCTTTAATAGCTAACCATATGGTCATTAAAGCTCTTAGATGGGATTAGTTGTTCCATACTAGCTTGAACTAAGGCACTTTTAGAAGATTTCTCCTTGAAACGATTCCTACAAGATCGGTTAGTGAAAGCTTTAGAATGGTTAAGTAACCACTATAAACTATCCCTTTTCTTTAGCATTAGTTGATATTTAAAGGGATGGCTATTGGCCCCTAGATTTTTTTCTCTAATTAAGAATGATTTAAATAAATTATTGGCTCTTGATAGATTTATTTTTGGGAGTTTAATTATTATGTCTATATTAGTAGGATTTATTGCATGAATTGATGAAATTAAAGCATTAATGTTATAAGAATGTATGAAGGGCAAAATTGGCAAGTCACTTAAAGGTAAAAGACATAAGGCTTTTATTGGAGGGCAAAAGGGACAATGTATGATTATTAAGAGTATAAGTTATAAGAAATAAAATTTTTGTCTTGCTTGAGAAGAGAGAAGCATGAAAATTGGAGGAAGAAAAAGAGAGAGAGGAGAGAAAGAAGAGAAAAGCTAGAGTTTATGAAGATCTTAAAGAGTTTGAGGATTTTGAAGCTTCAACAAGTAAGATATGTTTTAACTTTCATGGGTATGGTTAAATGAAACTCAAATGAAGCTGATTATGTGTGGAAATTTGTTGATGAATGATAAAGGAAAATGTTTTCTTTTAAGGTTAATGATCAAAGATGGATCTTGATGTATTTGTCAATGATATTGGGTTGAAATGATGTTTAAAATGAAGTAGAAGAGATGGATTTCGCCACGGTGAAATCAACTTTTCAACACTGAGCATGATTTGGCAATTTAGGCATAACTTTTTGTGTAGTTATCCAAACGGGATGATTTTTAATTTGGAGTAAACTAGAGACATAAGGCTACAATTTGTCTGGTGAAATGGAGCTCTAATTCTGTTTCTAAGGATTTCAATTTTCGAATGGAAGTTGAACATAGAATGATGTTTTAGACTAAGAACAACCCAAACATGTTTAGGGTATAACTTTTAGAGTACTGAACCAAATTGAATAATTTTAGTGTCATTAAAAACTTAAGAAAATGGGGAACATTTTTCTATAAGAAAGTGTTATCAAATTTCGTCATTTAACTGATCCAAATGATCATGAAAAAATTGACCCGAAGGTCTAGACTTTTGGAAGAGTTTGATTATTTAGCATTTATTTTAGTGAATATACTATATATACGGGTCCTCAAATTGTATTCCTATTGAATGGAGATTTTTGTCATTGATAAAGGGAATCAAGGAAGGCAAGAGGCATCTTTGAGCAAGTTATAAGCAAGGATTCTTAAGGTGGGTACATGTTTATAATAGAGTAAATAAGCCACTAAATGTTTTCTTTGAATCAAGAAAGTTTAATGATTTCAAATTGCTTCATAAG
>JAOQMP010000001.1:16179148-16203894 GCA_027563575.1 Erythroxylum pedicellare
AACTAATTTCTAATGAAATTCCTTTCTAATTTCAACTAAACAAATTAGTTTTGATTTTAATTAGAAAACATATGTCTCGAAAACTCATTTCTTATTTTGTTGGTTTTAGAACTTATTTTTAAGTTTATTTTAACTAAAGAAATTAGTTTATTTGTATTAAAAATAATAATAATTTCTAATATTTTATATTAATTAAAAACTAATTTAACTAACTTAATTAGTTTGTCTCAATTAGAAAACGTATTTCTAATTTTTATACATTTATTTTAAAAGATATATCCAAAAACTTATTTATTAAGACTTTTGTCTTATTGTACTTATATGTATAACAATGTATGTTGAGAGCCATATGCCAAGAATGTGCTTATTTATGTACATGTACCTAGTAACTGTTGAGAGGTCCGCCTTCGCGTGTTGGTTGTGAAAAACCACATACTCTGTGAAAGACCACGTGCCTCTCGTCTTCTTCGCGCGTTGTTTGTGAAAAATCATATACTTTGTGAAACGTGTCCTCTTCTCTGCATGTCATTTTCGTTTTTTTTAATCCTAAAGAGAAGAAACGAGGAAAAAAATAACTCTTCTGACTTCGGAAAAAATAAAAACATCCGAAACCAAAGAAACGAAAACAGCAACATTGTCCTTCTGTTCGAAGACCATTCATAAAAAAAAACGAAAATAAACAAAATCTCTTTTGTTCTTAATGTTTTCTTAAGAACCATTTTTTTACTGTTAAAAACCATCCATTTTTTACTGGTAACAATCATCTTCTCAACAATGAAGAGACAAAATGAAAAGAAAAAAAAACGAACTAGCATATCACAACCATCATAATATTCAAAAAAATGCATATCATCATTCAAAAATCACCAACAACCCAATTTCAGATTTATGCATGCATATAACATAAAAAATTAACCTGCTCTAATACTAATATTAGAAATAATCAAAGATAAAATACAATCACAAAGATCATGTTAAACATAATCTATTCATATGCATATAAAAACAAAAAATCACCTATTTAAATTCTTGTTGTGATTCTACCAATTAAAGAACTTTTTTCTTTTTGTCACCAATTTTATGCAAAGATCTTCTTGTTATTCTTCTGTATACATTAAGGAAGAAGTAGCAGAAAAAATAAACATACACACACTTACACTTCTGTATGCTCTTTTTACGTTTCGTTTATATATGGTCTTCATATAACTACCATTGGTAGTTATGAATATTGACCCTTATACTTTTAATGGGTGTATACGAGTCATTAACCAACAATTCTCATAGGTTTAGTGTCGAATATTTTGATAAAGAATTTAATTTAATCACAATGAGACAATAAAGACTACATCCCTGCCCCTTATCATGGCAAACAATGAAAAGTTACTTATGATCTGAAATGGATAAGCCACAGGAAAACATGGAGTCATGTAGATATTGAATGGCAAATATCTAATCCGTTGAGATATTGGAAACTTCCAACTTGCACTCAAAACTAGTGATGAGTGATTGAAGCTTATCGCTTTAGTTGAAATTAATTTAGCTGACGGAATATGGCATCGTTATAAGCCGGTGGCTTTGTTGGAGTCCATATCAAACCTGTTCATCGATATTGACCACAATAATACAAATTGAATCCTCCCTTTAAGGCTACTTCCAACATGCTTGTTTTATTTCGACGTAAAGTTCATATTTTTATTTTTATATATCCTTACAATATCATCTTTTCTTTTCTTTTTCACTTTAAACAACATTTGTTAGCCTTTTAATTGGGTCAGTGAGGGAAGTGGTAAAATAAAATTTCCTGAAAAATCCTAAACTTGGTCTTTCCTCTCATAAACCAAATTTTATTTATTTTGAATAAGTTTTTAAAAAGTTATTTGATACTTGAAGAATCAAACATGTAAAAAATCTGTTTGACTTCGTAATGCAAATCAAAAGATATTCTTCGTTAAATGATTGTGATCTTCAATAGGTTTTTGCTTGCATTGCGCAAGTAGACATGTATAAAAAATAAGCTGAACCATATTCGACTAGAAGCAGTGAACGTTGCATCCACATGCTCGCTAGATAGCTTTCTAAGTATTTAAATAATCATTTTATTTACGTTACTTGTAAGTGCTTGGGTGTGCTTACAACTCTATTTTAGAAGGCAGCGAATGGTTTGCAGCATGACATCTTTCAGCCGCGTTTATGTTGAATAAACTATAGGATTAAACATCTCTCAAGAAAACTTGGTGAAAATTTTGAAACTATGTTCAAGATCAATTCTTTCTTCCAAACTCAAAAATCATCTGAGATGTTATATTAAATAAAATCAAGAGTAATTTCAAATCACAAAGTACACATGAAATTAAATTTGAATAACTAAAATATTAGGTTCACCTTTTTATTGTATTTTCTAATGTTTCAAAAAGTAGTAGACCAAAAATTAAACCCATAAAATAAAAGGTTTAAATGTTTAAATGTTTAACTCGTAAAATTTAGTGTATAATAAAAATTAAATAAAATTGAAGACTTAAAAAAAAGAAGAAAACTAGACAAAGAAAATTAGAATGTAATTGAAAAAGATAAATTTATTTTAGTTTATGAAAATCGATTCGTTAATAAAATTTGGTTGATTAATTAATTGATTTTTAATAGTGAAGGTTATTAAAATAAATTAAACTTAAAATTAATTTATAGTTAAAATGGTTAAATTCATTCAGTTTTTGAATAATTGAAAATTTTTATTTACCTAATTATGTGATGTAGGGGAATAGTCAAATGGTAGGAAAATGAGAAAGTGGAGTATGTTAGGGTACAAAACCTAATCTATATTTTGTCTCTTCTGAACGGAACTTATATCTAAACGGACTAAATCAGTAAATCTTAACTATATCCGTCCTTAAATCTGGATGTTGATGATATGCAAACTATATATATATATATATCTACAACATATCTTTAAATTACTGGAAAAGACCAATTAACCATTCCAAATTAGGTGACAAAAAAGGGCAGTGCAGATGAACGCAAAACCCCATTCTACTAGCTCAAAATACAGTGGTCCTCGCATGTGTGCCACGTGTAAAACAATCTTATCCAGTCTCTGAGATTATCCATAAAGAAAAAGGACCCACGGGCCATCGTTTAGTTATTGCCCTAAAGAAAGGGAGCCCTTAAATTTGCTAGCCATCGCGTAAATTGCCAGATATATTTCCCTCTCTCACCGCATCGATATTGCCACGCGTTGCGCTTAAACATCACTGTTTTTTTTCACTTCTTTCCCCTGTATAGTGTATACTGTCAATTTTACGCAACCCCTGGGCACCTTCATTGCTACCCTTCGCTACAAAATGGAATTTAAAATAAAATATACTCAAAATAACTGAATTAATTATATAACGATTCAATTCTCTTAATAATTTAATTTAAATCTAAGAGAATTTTTAATTTAACTATTTCAAAATTTTGTTGAGTTTAATTATAATTTATATTTGTTAATACTTTCTAACAAAATTTAATAAAAAATTTTCTAAAATTTGAAAGAAAATTTTTATAATAATTTGAAATCAGAATATTCCAAAGATAAATGTTACCACAAATTCTCAATTTTATAGATAAAACGACAATAGACAGAAAACAAAAGTCTAATGCCCCAAATCTGACTCGGACCCGAAGATAAGCACAGAAAGACACGTCCAGTGGGACCAAGCGGATAAGGACTCGGACCTCGTATCAATAAATATTAAATACTACCATCAACGTATTGCAATACTCACCTCTTAATCTTCTTCATTACATTGCAATTCCATTCTATTCCTCCATCATCATCAAAGAGTCAAATTTTAGAAGCTCTATTGGGCCATAGCATAGATCGTTCCTTTTTCAAGCTTTAAGCACGGCATCTGGGTATCGTCCGGATTTGAGAAGCCATCATTTTTGCGGTTGATTTTTGGAGCAAGAATGGCAACTTGTGGTGTCGGGTTCGTTGGTGGAAATGGGTGTGCGGGTTGTTCGTCTTCGTGGTTCCAGATCAAGAATAGAAAGAAAAATAGCACGATGAAGAACAGAGTCAAGGTTGTTTGTTCTTCCTCGTACGTTATGGATCCTTATAAGACCCTTAGGATTCAGCCTGGTGCCTCGGAATCTGAGGTGAAGAAAGCTTTCAGACAACTCGCTTTGCAGGTTCTTTAATTTTCTCTAACTAATTTAGAAATTTGGTTTCTTTCGTTCTTGTTTGATCTTTGGTGGTTTAGCTTATGCAGTTTTTTTTTTCTTTTCCTTTCAGTATCATCCGGATGTTTGCAGAGGTAGCAATTGCGGCGTGCAATTTAATCTGATTAATGAGGCATATGATGTAAGTTATAATCTGTCCCTCTTTCGCATTTTCTTAATTTTAAACCAAATAAAGAAGGAGGGAATAGGCAATGGATAAATTCGACGTTTGGTGTAAAGGAAACTTGTGGGTGTGTGGGTATTGAGTAAATATATGAATTCATGAATTAAGAAGATTGGATTCGGTAATGAACGTATTCATTGTTTTCTTTATGCTTTGCGGGATTTAATAATAATATGCTTCGAAACTTCGAATGGTGTGCACATCTGAGTTAAGGTTCAACACTTCAATTAATCTTCTGAGGAAGCAAGCAAGCTAAATAAGATCACGACCCACAGCATTCATTGAGGAACAAAAGACCTTATTTGCTTCAATTGAGAATTCAAAATGAAACAGTTAGAGATCTTGCATTCTGGGAAATTAACAAGTACGAGCATTTTGATTTGGAAAAAAATAAATAAATTTGTGGTAAAAGAAATTGTTGTTAATGAATAATGATACTGACGTTAAGTTCCGTAACAAAATTTTCTCATTCATCATCACACAACCATGTTTTTCTTTTTATCATGACTTTGATGTGTGCATGGGAAAAAATTCCTTTAATTACCCAATTACTATGATACCCTGCACGAGTTTTGCATAGATGAACCGTTCTGTTGCATAGTTTCTGTGTCTAAACAAGGTCCTTTGATTCATGCACCAGACGGTGATGGGTAACTTGAGAGGCGATTCCGACACCAATCAAATGTTCGAGACTACTTATGAGACGTACGATGAGGGAATCGATGAGCCAATGAGAGGGATGAACGATCCAGATTGGGACATGTGGGAAGAGTGGATGGGATGGGAAGGAGCAGGAATTCGTGACTACTCTTCTCATATTAATCCTTTCATTTAAAGTCTGAATCAAACTTCCTGAAACTATTGTCAATTGTGCACTACTAAGTTATCACCCCACATCTTTGGAAAAACCCATTTTGGAGTTTTTCTTGTATATAGAGAATTAGATATCCATTTCCTTTCTTTTGTACAGATTTCTCCGAAACACTAATAGGAAGTGCCAAATTATGACTTCCTGATTGGTTGTGATCAATTTAACATTGGAATTTCTTTCTAATTTCACGAGGAATCGTAGCCAATACTTCTTCATTATTTGTGGATCATAAGTTTAACTTTGAAGTGCGGCCTAACTCTTTTTAGATCTACCTAAATAAGAACCACATCAAATGATAACTACCAAACATGTCATGACTTTATTGATAAGTTCCTTTTTAGGTGGATTGATGATTTTTAATACATTATAAATTGCATCAAGATGAAGGGAAGTCCAGAATACAATTCTTTTAAAAAATAAAATAAAATTTCATTTGGTTCTCGGCATCAATACATAATGCAAACACAGTTTATATCATGCTAAACTAGGTAAACTTGACAATGATTAGGAGTAACAAGCAAGCGGGAAATAACTTCCAAGAAATATTAAGTATTAATGGTCCAAATTAGCTTTCCTTGACATGTAATGTATACCAAGCAATTAAAAGCAAGGCTGAAGCAGGTTTTATCAGGCCCCATACTGTTGTGGAGCCTCTGAGCTTAACTTGGAATATTATTCCATTCAACTTCAGGACAATTTAGTTTTATAATATGTTAAAATCTTGACTTGATAGAGCTAGAGAATTTACAATGGAAAAACAAATAAGGAATGGATTGAGGGACTTGCTTATTTAGGGTACGAAGAGAGTTTAAAGATCTATGGATTCTCTCTTTGGCTCTTTACCTCTAGCAACAAGCAAAGTGATGAAGGAGGCTTTGGGAAGAAGATTGTTTCCCTAAAATATGTTGTACTGATTGACCTTTAAGTCATGAGGTTTGAAGATGTTTATATAAGATGATTACTAAATCCCTTGTTTGTATCAAAAAGCCAAATGGTTTTGTCACTGGCATTTGGTCTCAGGTATAGTTAGGGAGATAACTTCCCAGCCTTAGAAAACCTCTAAAATTGCTTATCTAATTATCTTTATTGATTGCCTGATTAACAAGTGAATTGAGAGGGAATCTAGTAGTTTAGAAGTGCAAGTCAACCACTTGGATAAAAGGACTATAGTTAGTCCAATTGTTAAGTCTCTACCATTCCCTATCAACATTTTGATATAGGGGTAAATTAAATATCTTTTCCTTAACATCTGCATAAAGGTCTATGATTGTTCTTTCTTTTCCTCCATTTTTCATAAGCAAGGCTTCTTGAGATAATATTCATTTACACGCTTGGCCCAATATATAATCTCCAAATCCTTTTGGCTATTAGTGCAGTTTGTATCAAATATAAAGAAATCAGACCAAGCTGTCCCTATTGTTTCTCCCAACAAAGTTGAACCCATTTTGTCTTTACCCTTTTGTAGTTTTCTGATTTATCTATTCATTAGGAGTTTTTGATGCATTTCTCCAGCTCTTTATTCAGCTTATTTGGTAGAAATATGTGTTACTCCAATGCATAAGAAGGCTATGGAGGACAAAAGAGATAAGTTGAAGTTAACCAACATGGGATAGAAACTTGTTTTACCAAGCATAAATTTTTCCTCTTAAACATATTTACAACAAGTAAACGATCTTCATATCTAGGCTTCTTTGAAGTAATGGGAACACCAAGATATTTAAAAGGAAGCCTATGAAAGTTTTGCCTTGAGATATTTCTTAAGGTATCAAGATCTAATACATCATAAGAAAGGTAAATTGTACTTTTTTGTTGGTTAAATCTAAGACCAGAGATTTTGCAGAAAGCTTTCTAGGAGTTTATGATCAATTCTAAAAAGGTCTAATTAGCTCCCTAAAACATGATAAATTCATTTGCAAATGCTAGATGAGTAAATCCAAGGCACTTACATTTATGATGTTATTTGAAGTTAGGACAAAGTCGTAGTCTCTTCTAAATCAACCTAGAAAGTATCTCAACACATAAGGTGAACATGTTGGGGGATAAAGGATCCCCCTGCCTAATGCTTTTAGATCCCCTGAAGATCCTACTTGTGCTACCATTAATAAGAATATTGTATGTAGTGGAAGATAAACAAGCATTAACTGTAAAACCATAATACTCAAGAATGGAAAGGATAAAGCTCCATTGGGGAGTATTAAAGTTTTGGAGAAATCTACTTTGACAACACATCTTTTCGGATCTTCATGTCTCATAGTCTTTCATAAGTTACTGAATCATTAGTATGTTGTCAGAGATGGATCCCCCAAGGATAAATATGAGTAAAATGAATGATATGTTTTATAGTTTCCTTAAGTCTTCATATAATAATTTTGGAGATCACTTTATACACAACATTGCAACTAGAAATAGGAAAATTTATTTTAGACTGTTGGCATTAGATGCTTTAGGAACTAGGCAAATATGTGTGGAGTTGAGCTCTTTGAGCATTAAGGAATTAGTCATAAATTCCTGAACCACTTCTACTAATAAGTTCCCTATCTTTTGCAGATTGAAAGAAATGTGAACTAGTCCATCAAGTTTTGGAGATTTCATGGGGTTAATACTAAAGAACACCTCTTTAATTTCGTGAGTAGACACGGGCATGATTAGTTCATCCTTAACATTTTGACACAAAGATAATAAGTCCCCCATAAGTTGTCACAAGTCCTCCTTGGTGACATTGGAAGGTTTAGATCCCAAGAACTCACTTTAGGAGCTCACAATCATCTCATCTATCTTTGTTTTGTCTGCACAGATATTGCCTTCATCATTAAAGGGAAAGTTGAATTTGTTGGTATTCCTCTTGTCTAATATGGAGCTATGAAAATATCTATCATTGGAGTCACCCTCCCTAATCCAATTAGCCTTTGCTTTCTGCATTAACAAAGAATTATGATCCTGAAGTGTAGAGTTAAATTCTTCCAATCTCTTAATGTCCAAGTTTTTTAGCTCCAAATTAGTAAGATTAAGATAGCAATCCTCTTGTGTTTTCCTTAGCTATTTTAAGTCTACTAACTGTATTTGAATCACTCAAGTTAAGGAGAAATTTCATTCTCTCCCTAACTAGTTTGAGATTTCTTATAAACTAAAAAGCCTTGCAACAGGGGGCTCAAATCTTCTAGACCTCCGTAACCAACTCATTGAAACCTTCCTTTTTAGTTAGGAAGATAAAGAATCTAAAATGGGAGTGAAAAACATAAGGAGCTTTTGATATTTGAAGATCAATTGTGGAATGATCAGAACATAAGGGCCTCAAAAACAACAAAAGAATCAATAAAGACCTTATCCATAAGTGGTTTATCGGAACCCTATCCATTTTTTTAATGTGGTACATCACTTATTGTTTATTATTCCAGGTGAAGTGATTTCTCCCATATCTTAGGTCTAGGAATCCAAGTCTATTCATAACTGCTTATAACTTTTTTTTTCCTATCCTTTAATTACTGTTACCCTGAGCTTCATCATATTGATGAATACAGTTGAAATCCCCAACCACCATCCATGGTCCACTCATAAAAGATTGGATTATCCTAAAGTGTTCCCAAAGCTTAGCTCTTTGGAATTCAAAGTTGGAAGCATATATGATTGTGATGTCTAAAGACTCACTAGTCCCCTCCAGGATGCATGATAGGTGCACAAATTGATCTGAAGAGGAGATATTCAAATTTTGAACTAAATCCAAATTAAAAGTATAAAAAATCTTTCTATAATTTTAACAATTGCATTTTGAGGTGTTTTTACGAATTACTAAAAATTGCATATTCTTTTGTGAACTTTTCCAATTCTAAAATTTTTTAAATGTTGTCAATTCTTGCTCCAATTAAAATTTTCAATATAATTACTTTGATAAAATTTTTGAATTTTTTTAAAATTAGACACAATTAGGGACATGTCCATTAAATTATACCTATTTAACATTTGTTTTGATACATTAAAGGTTTAATTGAACCTTTTCCTAATTAAGTTTATTGATTTTGATCAATTTTCATTAAAAACAATTCAATTTTGACATTTTAGTTAACTTCACATAGTTCATTTGATTTTAACCTTTGAATTTCATATATAAAGTAAAATTTTCTTTTAAGATTGATTATGGATTGAAGTTGATAAAGTTTGCTTTTCAGAAGTTTGCTTAAGTATTTGTCTATAGGTTTCTCTTGGAATCATTATGTAACTAGTACTCTTGCCCCATTTTCCACCGTAGAGCTTTTATAGGTTTCCTTCCCCGTTAAGTATCTCTTAATTCTTATTTCTATGGTTAAGAGTTAAGGAAACTCCTCTTCCATGTCTATAGAGCCTACTAGTCCCTCATCTCATTATCTTGTATTTCTAAGACTCTTTTTAAATGTAATAACCTCCAAAGCCTAGTTAGAATAAAAAAAAATTATAAGAGATTTCCCACTCCATCTCCTTCTTTAATTTTATTGATTCATGAGGATGAGTACTTTGACATTGATTCTCCTTAGTTTACTAACTATTTTTCTCATTCCTTACATGAAAATCATGTTATATCCCTTGCTTACTTAGATCATTTTAAAGATTATGGTCTTATTCAATTCTTTATTGTTCAAGGGTCGGAACTAGTGATGTCATTAATGAGATTCTAAGTATTCAAATACCTGAGGATTTTGCCTACTACTATTGTTATACTAAATATTAATTTTAGCAGCCTCATTCTAAGTCTTATAGATTCAAAACCATATTTAGGTTAGGTAATAATGTAGAAGTCACTAAAAAGCCCAAATATGTTCATGAACTCAAATCCATTCCTCATTTCTACCATATTTTTCATAAAATATAACTATCTCATTTGGTGGACACTTTAATTTCCCGAGTTACGATGATGTTGGTTCGTTCTACTCTCATAATGGGAGGGAATGTTCATCTTGGTCACTTTATTCTAAATAATATGATCAAGTTTAATAGTACTGAGAAAAAGAATCAACACATTCTTTATGGCCTTATTATTAGCCTCACCTTTCAAAACTTCAATATTCCATCCACTAGTGATGAATTTGATTTCAAATCCACCTTTTTTGATTCTGCCACTTTTTATTATATGGGCTACCAGTTAGTTGATAGCTAGACTTCATCAGGCGACAACAAATATAATTTTATTAACCATAAGATGAAGCTCCTTCATATGATTGTTGATACTCATGAGCCCCTTCAAAGCCATACTATTAAGCTACATATAAATGATAAGATCAACACCTTATCACCATATCACAATTATACACCCAATTCTTACTTTGATACTCTAAAGGCTCTATTACTTTACCTCAAGTTGAGATAACATTGAACAATTTTTTTCCATTTGAGATTGCATTAAGGATATGTTCACGTTATTTTATTCTCGATTTCCTCCCCTAGCTAGTTGATTTCCTTTTAATACTTCCAAAAAATTGGAGACTGTGTTAGTAATATTATATGTTTTTAAGGGGAGTGATTATTTTATTCGAGAAGAGTGGTTGATTTCTTACTAATTTTATTGAATGTACCTTAAATTTGTACTTATTTCATTTGGACACAGTATGAATTTTTAGTGGTTGATTTTAGATGTACATTGACTTTGTACTTATTTAATTAGGATGTAGGATTTGTTTTTAACGACTAATTTTGGATGTACCTTGACATTGTACTTATTATTAGTGGTTAATTTCACTGTAGTAGATTTATGAATTTATTTTGTTTAATTATACTAATATTTGAATAAAAATGATCTTTCTCTTAGTTTTGGTATTTTTGTTATGCATGAGTTAAGGGACTTGAATGTTCATTTTTATTTTATGTAGGTAGATAGTATATACTTAAATTTAATTGTTTTATTGGCTTTCTAATTTAATAAAATATTTTATCATTATTGAAAAGGGGAGACTGTGAAACTAAAGGAGGTTATGGTCTATATTTTGATGATAACAAAATATAATTACTACTAATAAATTATTCTTTAATGTCTAAAAGAATGTAACATGAAATGAAGCTAAGAAATACATTATTGAAAACAATACATTCAAGTCAAAAAGAAGAGCAAGACTAAAAAAGATTAAGGCACTACAAATCTACAAATTCTTTTGTAAATTTTCTGATATCTCTTACTTAGTTACTTTAATTTGTTAGGGGCTCTTCAAGCACACATATTTCATGTTTTAAACTTAACACATTATTCATTTTCAGTTATTAAAACTTAATGCATAATTTTTTTAGTTATTAAAAGGTATTAAGGTTTTGATTTTAAAGAAAGGCCTCTTGATCTTTAAACTAATCTTTAGAGAACTTTTACAATATTTTTTTGGATCAAGTTTTAGCTAGAGGAATGTGGTTTGATCTTTAAAGAACTTCAAAAATCTATGAAAACATGTTTTCAGACATAGAACAATGCATATGTATGTTTGATCAATGTATTAAGAGAAGTGAAAAAATTGTAGACAATAAATTAGTATGACATATTGGTCGATGAATTGGCCGACCAATGCCATTACTATAGGTTATTACAACCAATGTTATGAATATTGTACTAGTATGGTATTGTACTAGTCAATATTAGGTACAACATCGGTTAATTTTTAAATTTATCAAATAGTCCTGAAATTTTTTTAAAATTGCAAAACAGTGCATCGATATATTGTACTGTATACTTTACAATCTTATATCAAACATACATTAAAATTATAATAATAGAAATTTAAAATAACAACATTTTATTTATTTTTATTAACATATTTTCACATATTTCATATATAAATAATAACCATAATTAATATGAGAAAAGATCATTTAATCATCATGAAAATATAAAATTAAAAACAATATAAAGTATTTAAAATATTACAATTTCATCATATAATAAATAATAATTGCATCAAAAACATCAAATAAAAGGGATAACAAATATCCATTATTCTCTAACAGTTACAATTTACAACAAGAGTTTATATTGAAGAACTAACTAGAAGTCAATCCAGAAACAAAAATATTTACAATTATATTGCATATATAGAATTTAGCATATATATCAACTATAAGTAAAATTAAAAGAAGAGGAGAAACAAAAACATGAAACTTCATTCAATCGAAAACCTGCTATAACTGCATTGACCCTAATTCTCGTTTGGTACAATATCCTCATCATTCAGAGGAGTCTCATCGTCACTATCGTTCAAATTTATTGCACCAAATGATATATCAATGCTTTCTCATCTAAGATTATCTTCCAAGTCACTGTCATTTATCAAACCCGAATGCTCAGAAACTCAATTCATCAAAAGATCAATATTATCAAGATAAATTGGATCTACTGAATTACTTGTTCTATTAAGAGTCCTAGTAAATAAGAAATTACATGTAACTTAATAATGATAATAACATGCCTTTTTTGAAGCTTTAAATCGTATCAAAGAAAGATAAAGTGATTCAATCTTGTGTGATTCGATATATTCATTTGCTTGAAATAGATGAATTAAAATGCGTTACAATTCCTTTCACGGTCTGTTGCATTCACATATTGACTTAGAATTCAAATTACGAACCTTTGCAATTCTGGAATACCACTTTCGATTTGGTCCCACCAAGGACTTGTAAGTCATAAGACAACAAAAGTAGTAATATAAATACAATAAAGTGATGATTATTTTGAACAAGTAACAAAAGTGAACAAATATATACCTGGATTAAGTTTTTTTCTTTGATGAATAGCAATTGGCTTTTCAAATTTCCCAGAAGCCTCATTATAAATCTTCATTTGTGAGTTTAGGAGATCTTGCATCATCTTACGAGCAACAATTGTTATAATAGTTAATAACATCCCCTTATTAACTTCAAGTTTCTTTGTAAAACCTAGTCTGAAATAAACATTAGGATTCAAAAAGACTCCAGTAAACAACAGAGAGTAAAGTTTCCTTTCCCATCTCTAATTGATAACTGTAAGATATGGAGCGTATAAAAAAGGCCTATTTTTTATATTGTCTTTGATTGCTTCTTTCGCCCTCTCCATAGCATCATAAAAAAACCCAATTTTGTCTTTTCATCATTATCATTCGAACAAATTACCCTCACTAAAGGCTTACAAACTCATATGACAAATTGACATTGAGACCAAAATTCAGTATCTTCAAGTATAATTATGAAAATCTCTAATCTAGCATTAGACCTAGCGTGCTAAGATACAACTTACTTATCACTTGTAAACATTTGTCTCCACTATTTCTTCATTATAATAAAACAATGAAGTGATAAGAAATTTGTTGCAAATTTTGTAATAGCAGGATAACACAAATTCGTACCATTGGTGAAATTCTTTCTCATTAAATTCAAGACCTATGCACAATTGTAGATGAACTTGATCACCTTTTTTGCTTTCTAAATAGTCTCATCAATGATAGGAAAATACTTAGCATCCTTTATATTTTTCAACATTAAGTCAAAGTAATGATAAGCACAAAGAGTCCCATAAAAAGAATATACTTACTTTATAATCTTCTTCTAGTAGCTTTATAAGTAGAATCATTTTCAATAATGAACTGAACAATATAAAAAATTAGATCAAATAGATGAAAAACTAGAAAAATTAGAAAAATCAAAAGTGGAATTAGAGCCATCAACCTAAGCTAATATAACTTTCGTAAAACCATGGAGAATATAGAAACAGATATAAAAAATCAATTAGAAGAAATTACCTAATTAGTTAATACATTAACTTTAGATGAAGAAAATAATTCTTTAAAATATGAAACTATAAATCCAATTATTGACCACGATGAAATAATTTATGGATATAAATCATATCAAGAAGCATATATGGAGCAACCATCTTCTTTCTCATAAAAACTTGTTGAACAAGTTGACAAAAGTCAAAATGAATAAAAAAGAAAAAGAGAAAGCCAAACAAAATATGATTGGAATTATAGACCACTTAATCAAAAAGAACTAAATCGTTTTGGCTATTATAGAAAAGACAATGAAATACAAAAATTTCTAATTGAATATTCACCAAAACATAGAACATTAGGACCATATGGAATCTTAAATTTGGATTGTGTTTTATTCCTAGAAAAATTATTACTTGAATAGTCTAATAGATTATCACAAGTCATTCAAATAGAAAAACCGTTTGAAGGATTAACTAATATAAGTACCTTATGGAACTTTATAACTTATAAAACTACTGTTATATTACTAAACTTTTTACTCGATAATGAAGTATGAATAAAAAATGCCATTGATTTTCTTAATGCACTTGAACCTATAAAAGCCTTTCAAGTAGTAACTAATGAAATTTATAAAAAAATTATTGGCAATGATATAGGTTCATGTAAACAAGAAATCGAAAACAAAGAACAAAAAAATGCATTATGACATTTAAATAATATAAGAATATGTGAAATATGTTATTTAGAAGAATACATTTGTGAATTAAAAAAATATTATTATAAACTAATCCATACTAAAAAAGAAATATATATACAAATCTTTATACAAAAATTACCCTATTCTATTAATAAAATAGTAGAAAAATTATTTTTAATTAAACAGCAAGATAATTTAGTAGCTCACAATTTAGGCGGAGTTATTTCTATAGTAAAAGAAGTTTGCCACCAAAAGTAACATCTATTCACAATATATAAAATAATTTAAACTTAACCATATATAACTTAATCAACTTTTTCAACAATGGAAAATTACTTAACATATAACTATTTTTATTCATTATAAAAATTAAATATTTCTACAAATATTATATTTACTAATTTTATATAGCTTTTAACATTGATAATAAACTCATGCCCTCATCGGGGGCTATACCAGTATAATTAAATTTTTAATTGAATTTCTGCACTTTTTATGTACGAAAAATAAGTACCAAATACATTATGTGGATTAGAACAAAATTGTTAACCTGTCCACGTTTCTACGTCTACCTTAGTACACATGACAAGAGAAGCTTATATTACAACCGTTAGTTCTATGCTCTTAAACAATGTGATAACTCAGAATTGAATGATATGAAAGGTGCAAACTTAGATAGCACTCCAGGAAACCAAGGAAAGCACGATAAAGCAAACTCAACCTTTACAGTCTTAGTATTTTAGTCACTCTCCTAGAAGTTTTACAGGGCTGAACTCTTGTAATCTGGTTGGTAGAGCACAATACTTCTTACCGTAAACTACCAGTTTGGCGGTTGTATACTTTTTTTTTTTCAAATACAATTATCGATTTGAAAAAAGCAAGCAACACATGTAAAGACCGTTTGCTTTGGTACATGTACATGAGACAACGGATTTGACATATCGCCTTAACAATGGATCGAGACGGCAGAAGGATTAAATACAATGTCAACCAAAAATGGGTTACAATATTATGCATTTGTTGTTGTAGCTATACAAAGTAATTAATTTATGCAACTTATTTTCGTAATAAGTCATAACTAATGATAGCCTAACGAGTATATTAAGCCAATACAAGTATATGCTGAAATGTAAACGCTCTTCTATAAAGGTAAACATATATTTTAGTACTCCATTCTGTTTTAATTGTTTGTATTTTTTCTTAAGTGAAAATGTATTGTGGCCAAAGGGAGCAACAAGGATAACTCAAGAGTTTAGTCACAAAGTTGGTTACAACTCACAATTATATTACTCAGGAACAAAACATAGTTAAGAGTAAACATTTAGCTTAACTAAGTTTGGGCCAAAAGGTCGTGAGACCGACCCCAATCAGCTCTCGGGTAGCCTACAGATCGACTGTTTAATCCAAGCTTGAATATTTTTATTTAAATTTAATTTACTTAATTTTTAATCATTAATTTAAATAAAAATATTTTTTTCTTGATCCATTCCAGTCCAAAGCTTGAATTTTGAAATTTAAAAAAACTATGAAATTCGTTGAGTTATTACATTAATGTTGTACTAAAAGAACATTATCAGAAATTAGAAGCATTCAACAAAATTAAGAATGATAAGACATTCTTGTGGCTATAGTGATTTTCTCTAATTCAGTCCGTTGCCTAGTTAAGAAGTTCAATAACAACCTTTGTTTGTTACTTAAAAAATTCTATTATCCATTTCTTTCTTGATATCATAAACAAACAACTTAGATTAAGCTTGAAAAATATATTATCTCCAGAGTTAGAATTGGCAAAAGAAGAAGTTCATTCAATTGTCAAGGACTAAGTAGAAGTATTTCATGATTTTCTATTCCATAAGAAAAAGGTGTAAGGATAGTAAATAATAATAATAAATGATCAGAAGTTTAATCTCCAAATTGATAAAGTGAAGAAATTGATGAAGTAAGGGAAACAAAAGGCAAGTGATCCTTTGTTTTAAGCATATCATTAATATTAAGTTAAAAAGTAATACTAAGTTTAGGAAGGATTTATACCAACCTTTTTTTTTTTTGTAACAAGTGTTTTGGATGTTCAAATGAGATTGATTTGTTAATTTATTTGATGGATGATGAAATAAAAAAGGAGCTTCCTTCACTTCAATATTTGGAGAGTAAAAAGAAAATTTTTTCTTATTAAGGAAAAGATTCTAGAATTTTGTAACGACTAAGTTCATCTAGCATTTAAGATCACAAAGTCTACTTTGACATTTTCAACCAATCCTTTTATGAGAGATCTAATCAAAATGAATCTATTCAAAGGGACTAAGGGATGAAAATTGTTAAACAAAAAAGACACTATATTATCATTCTCAATTTTAATCTTTATAAAGTCTTTAATAAATTCCTTTGTACTAAAGATTTGTCTCAAGGTGTAAGAGGAGTTAATATCAAGTTGAATAAGCCAAGAAGTCATCTATAAATAGCTTCTAATTATGTTTATAAATCAAAATCTTATCTAGATGTTTGATGAAGGTTATCACCATTTTCTAGTTTTTTCACACCCCCGAGTTCCTTTCCTAACTTCTTTTAGCACTATCACCTCATTACACTTTCCTTTCTGATCGTCTTTATCAAAGTTAATGCCTTACCATTCTACGATATTTATTTGAAATCAAAACATCCTAACTACAAAGTTCAAACTATTTAAAATCAAAGAAATAACTGGTAATTTAAAATGATGGGTTGCCTCCCATTTACTCAAGGTGTTTTAAGAGAATTCTTTAGTGGTGACATGGTTATCAATCTCATAAAATGCACGCGCACCACCTGGTTACTTAAGTTGCCACTTTATTTTTCCTAATTCTTTCTCCTTCTCTTGCGAGGTTTAATATTTTCTAGAGAACATTTTTGATCACCATTCTTCTCATTTGCTCCACTAAGATCTATTCCCTTCATGATGGCCATGGGTTGGAGAGGACTTCTGTTATTCTTGGTAACGGTGAAAGATACATGTTCCTCTCCTACCCTTAGGCTATGTTTGGTTAAGGGTTTTATAATGAAATGTAATAGAATGTAATATTATTCTATCGTTTAGGAGGAGGTTTTATAATGAAATGGAATGAAAGAAGAAGGTTTCATATTACATCTCATTCTGTCATAAACAGTAAAAATGAAAAACCTCCGATTTGAGGAGTGTAGGATGAAATGTAAAATAATAAACAACTTTACACTATATTACATTATAAATCCTTCATCCAAACAATATTTCACTATATTATATTATGAACCCTTCCATCCCTCCCAAACAATAATTTTCTAATATTACGTCCATTTACGTTTCATTCTATTATAAACCATTCCATTCTATTCTATTAAAAACTTTACGTCTAACCAAACATAGCCTTAGAGTTAGATCATCCCCATTTACATTAATAATTGATCGGGCAGTGGCCAAAAATGGCTACCTGAGGATAATTAGAGTTTTTGCCTCTTCTTCTATGTCTAGTATGAAAAAGTTCGTGGGGAAGGTAAACTTTTCCATTCAAACATGCACATTATGTATAATACCCTTCAGAAACTGCAGTTTTTACCAATATCTTAGTGGGGATTATCTTACTAAATCCCGGCTTCTGATATAAGGAATATAACACCATGTTTATGTTGGCTCCTAAATTGGTGAAGGCTCTCTCTATTTTGACACTTTTAATACTGCAGGGGATATAAAAGTCCCTTAGATCCTCCTTTTTTGGTGGTGTCGTCGATTTCTTTTCTTCCTCTAATTCTTTTTCCACCTTTCCTTTTATTGATTCCATTAGTGTAAGTCGTGCTTTTAGTTGCTCAATCATGTCTACCACTTCATTCAACTCAGCTTCCTTTGATTTCCTCATGACTTTAATCGTGAATGTAATCAGGGGTTATTACTTCTTTATCTTAGGCAAATTATACCTTGCTAGCAGAGAGCCTTCCTTATTCTCTTGTACCTCTGTCTTCCCTTTATCCCTGAATGGATTTGACTTTTATTATTTTAAAATAGGGTAGGGTTTCTATGTTGATGCTTCTGGGTTGTTTGTAATTCTGGTTCACTTTGAAAAACATTCTTATTAACTTTATTTTGGTCCTTCCCTTCATTGTGTTCATCTTGGTGCGATTCCTCCTCAATTGCTTATGTAACGACCATGATTCGTTCTTTCATATTGGACTTGACTGTATTGAGTTCCCATGTAGTTTACTTGCTTTGATCCATTATCCTTCATCAAGAATCAATTGATTGTATCATAATCCATCTGCCCACAAAACTCACACTTTAGCTAAACAACTTTTACTGTATTTGAGCATGAAGCCTTTATAATATTTAGCTGTCGAGTTAAATTATCAATTTTAGCCTGCATTTTTGTCATTTAATCCATAGCTATAACTCCTTTTTACTCACGGAGATTTGCAGGTTGTTTACTTCGCGCGTTCAACCATAAACAACTATTACTCACCATTTCTTCTAACAGCTCTTCTACTTCATTTACCATCTTCCTCATAAGTGATCCTCCTAAAGTCGCATCAATTGTGCCTCTCATATGTGGGGTTACTCTCTTATAGAACGTTTGCAAAAGAAATTCTTTAAGTAGGTTATGGTGTGGACATTTTCTTCGCAAGTCTTTGTGTTGTTCCTACACTTCATAAATCAATTCCCCATCACCCTGCTGAAAGTTTGTAATCTCTTTGATAATCTTTGTAGTCTTAGTAAGGGGAAAGTACTTATCTAAGAAGGCATGAGATAATTGGTCCTAAATGGTGACATTATTCGGGTTGAGAGAATGGTACCAAACTTTTGCTCTATCCCTTAAGGTAAAAGGGAAGAGTTTAATTCTTACAGCATCCTCTGACATTTGATGATAATGGAAGATATCATAAATTTCAAGGAAATTAACAATATGTGAATTCGGGTCTTCATTTGTTAATCTATAAAATTGCACATTTTGTTGAAGCATGTTTAGAAGAGCTGGTTTGACTTTAAAGAAAGCTGCTTGCACGGTGGCCTAGCTACACCTTGATTGGCTGCATTGAAGCCTAGTCTCATGAAGTCCATAAGGGTTCTCTGTTGATGCCCTTGGTTTGCTCTTTAATCCAACTCTTGCTGAAACTCCTCAGCCATTGTTACTTTTACTGTTTCTTCTTCTTCTTCACGTCGAGCTCTTCTAATTAAACAATCTAAACAAGTGATGTCAAACTCTACAGTTTTAGCTATGCAACTCAAACTCTTGTGTTCATACAAGAACATGACACACATGGAAAGAATGGGAAGAATAGAAAAACTTAAAACTAACTAAAACGCTTTAGACTAAGACAACTAAACTAATCTTCACCATTCCTGGCAACGATGTCAAAAACTTGATCATGTCATTCAAGCTTTAAAATTTATAAGCCCTCAAATATCACAAGCAAACGGGTCGCAATTGTAGTGTAAGAGGTATTGATCCTATGAGGAGGGGGACTAATCTAATCCTAAAATCTAAGGCCAATAATATATGAAACTTAAAACAAACAGTGTAGTGGAAAGTAATCACAAGAATTGAATTCAACCACCTGATTCAGAAATTAAACACAAAGGAATTAACAATTGAGCAATAAACGTGCACAATGGAAATCAACCAAAGAGTTTACCAAGTTATAAGAAAGGAGATTTTACTTATCATTTAATGCTAACCTAGTCAATTATGTGTCAATAGAGTGTCATTTCTAGACTATCATAGGGTCGATTACTCTCTCTCAAGTTATAACCATTAAACCCTAAATTATAAACCCTAATCAAATTATGGAATTTGCAATATCTCAATTCACAAATTATCCAAAACCTAATTAGCTTTGAAGTGCTCTAATAAACTATTGGAACATCACACGAGATCTCTCTCTACATATTTACCAATATGATTTATCACAGTTTTTATTAAATCACCTAACTCTCATTAATCCGATTTAATCTTATTCAGTTCACCCTCTTAGTTTATTACCAAATTATGTAAGAACGTAATTAAATCACGACATTCATCCAAATAACATAATTGACTAGATTATCATTAAATCAAAATAAAATCCCCAAGGAAAGTTAGAATATCATCATCATTTTACTAACTATCATCATACATTCCATCCCAACTTTATACATGAATAAAATTATAACGAAAAGGAAATAAACACTTAGAATGGATGATCTGGGAAGGTAGTAGTGTTGAAAAACCTCCTCATCCAGGAAGCACGTCGAGACCACTTCTTCTTCCTCCTTCTTCCTTTTCCTCTTCCTCTTCCTCTCTTTAGGGTTTTCAACAATGGTTATACGGAAGCGCCCTTTTCTCTGCCTCTTTATGTTCCTTTTATACTAATTTAATTTTTGGGTAAGTCTAAGATTTTTCGAGGTTCGAAAGGTTCAAAAATTCCTCGAAACATGAAGTTCGTGAGTGTCTGTACATCTGCGATGCAGGCCACTATCGTGGCTGACATCTAAGCCTTCTGTCATGATCGTGGCATACAGGCCACGATCGTGGGACATTCCTTGAGGCCAAACTTAAAGCTTCTGTTACAATCGTGGCCTACCTACCACGATTGTGGGCCTATTTCGTGGCCTAGATTTTCTCTGAAACTCATCCAGTTTTTAATATTGACCCTAAAATATTAGCAAACACATCCAAGTTCCTCAAAAATATAATATTTAAGCTCAAAAACTTGTACCAACCCATAAAACACTTAAAACACAAATAAATCACAAACTAACACAATTTTAACCTAAACACATATCAAGTGATCGAATTAACAGCTAAATGGATATCAAACTATGCCCTAACACACGATGCAATTTATACTTATCAGAGGCACAAGGGGGTAACATAGGGCTACATCATCGGAATGATGTGTTTAGAGATTGTGCTAATAAAATTAATGCAATTAATTTAAAATATGATAGGAATGATTTTAATTAGTGAAATAAACAACAAGGAAAATGGTTAATCAATAATTAGTTTGATCGAGATATGATGAATACATTATGGCTAAGCCAAATTCCAACAAGTAAAGCTCATTTCTATAATGAACTCTCTTAGGTTATTCTTTAATAGATATTAAAATAGAAAATAACAATACCATAAAGAATAACCCCTTTATGTTTAACAACTTTTTAACTATCTTGGCAGGATTTGATGAAGCAATCTCTAAAAGGCTATAAACAATCATAAAGGCATTTAAAGCTTATAAGTTTAACAGGAAACTATAAATTATGAAAGAAGACCTGGAAATTTAAATAAGGGAAGGGAGATAACATAATTAAAAACATATAGAAGGAGAGCGAAGCTCTAAATCAATCTCAAAGCAATTGTTATACTAATCCTAACATTATAAACTTCAAATAAAAGAAAAAAGAAGCATTGCTGAGATATATTTAAGCCTTAGAGATTCATTCTTCCCTAACAAGACAAAGATCAATAATATAATAGTTGAAAAATAAGGATAGGAATATGAGTTATTTTCATAATCAAATCCTGATCAAAAAGAAAAACAACAAAATAACTTTTTTACTTAAAAATAATGAAAGATTTTACACCTCATTACAGGAGCTAAAAAGGATCCTATTAAATCAATTCAAAGGTACAATTGGTAAACTAGCTAATATTGCCACTTCCTTATAGGAGACCAGTCCTTCTTTACATAGATTAATCCATAAAGAGTAGTGGTTAACAACACAATACAACAAAGAAGATGTAGAGTTAACTCTCTTCAATATGAATTTTGAAAAAGCTTTAAAATCCAATAGACTAAATGTAGTATTCCATCGTAAAAACTAGGACTTGGTTGGAGATTATATCTCAAATGTCATATTGGAACTGCTCTCAAATGGTAACATGCTCAAAGATATGAATAGAACAAACATTTTCCTTATTCGAAAGAAGCGAAACCCTATCAAATTTCAAGATTGCAGGCCTATCTCACGTTGCAATATGATTTATAAAATTATTTCTAAGAAACTAGCCACTAGATTGAAAGGAAAACTTACATCAATCATTAATCTAAGCTATGGAGCTTTCATATAGTGAAGGAGCATAGGTGATAACATTCTTCTGTTTAAAAATCTAATTAAGGATTATTATAAAAACAAAGGTATAAAGAGTTGTGTAATGAAAATAGCATTTATAAAGCATTTGATTCATTTGTTTAGTATTTTATTATGGATCCAATGGAAGCTTTCAATTATCCTTCACAATTTATCAAGTAGATTAAGCTCTTTATAATAACCATTTCTTTTAGCATCTTGGTTAATAGAGAAACCGCTTAAATGTTTAAAGGATAGAAGGGACTAAGGTCCAGGGATCTCTTATCCCCCTATCTCTTCACAATATGCATAGAGACTATATCAAGTTAGTTTAAAAGAAGTATTAGAGAAATGGATAGATTGAAATATCATAATAAATACAAAAAAATTAAGTTCAACAACTTGTCTTTTACTATTAACCTTATCATATTGAGTGAAGCACATGAAAATTTATTAATGTGCTAATGGTAACAATTAACCACTTTAGTATCATATCAAGTCTAAAAATTAACCTTGCTAAGAGCAACATCTTTATCTTAAATGGAATCAAACTAGCTGAAAACTTGGTCATCTAGTAGGGTTAAACTTGAAAGCCTTCCTTTCAAATGTCTTGAAAATTTCAATAACATTTACTAAACTAACCTATAGAGCTTGGTTACCCATTTTGCTGAAAATTAGAGAAGTATAGGTATCTAGAATAACAAGAATATTTCATATACTAGAAGACTTCTCATATCCTGCATTTGAAGTAACCTTTATGTGCATCGGAGTTCTCATTTATTGCTCATTTGAAATATAGACTAAGAAATAGAGAAAGCTGTAAAGAACTTTTTGTGTATTGGTTGTTAAAAAAAAATACATGCAAAGATAAAGTGGATAGATTTTTATTTCTCTGAACAATATGTTATCGACTAAAAGACTATAGAAGCTTAATATAGAAAAGGAATCTCTATGAGTACGGTGTATGCGCACTCAGTTCTTTATGGGGAAAGCTTATTGAATTTCAACTCTATGTATATACATATTGAGCATTACTTCAAATAATGACATTTAGGGATACTATGAATCAATGTATAAAATGCATCTTAGGGAACGAGAATGCAACTACTTTTAGTTTGATAATTAGCATAAACAAGGACCATTATACAAGCTTCTTAACATCCACTATCTCAAACATATAATGCCAACTAATGCCAAAGTTAATTAAGTGGTGAATGGAAGAACCTGGAGATGTCAGTTGAGAGGATTGTCTTTTATAATGTCCGATATACTAAGTTATAGCCATAAAACTACAAGAGAAGGCTCAAACGATAGAGACAACTCATAGTAGCTTACATATAAAATATTCTTAAACTTATTTGAAAAAGGTTGAATAGGAAAAGTAGTATAGGATAATGATTGCATCACAAGACTGCTTTCATTCTTTTGTTGACCTTGGAGCAACGCCTAACACTTAAGACAAAATTATAGGAATTTCAATCATAAACAATTGCTTCATTTATCAACAAGAGCTAGAAGTCATAAAAAATTTATTCTTAAAATGCAATCATATAATAGAAGTATTGAAGCAGGTTATGCAATGTTGCGATCAATTATGTACAGAAGATGAATAGGAAAACGTCATTCATTAGGCAAACAAGGTTAAGTATCACTCTAAAGGAGACTAGAAGCTATTAAGGATTACTTTCAATGATTGCATCGATGTAGGTGGAAGGGAAAGAAAATGAAGAATCTTCAAACAAACTCGTCGGGACAATAACAAGTTAGAGAAGTTGCTCCAGCCAAAGGCATTCATATTCAACTAAGTGTCTGTTTGAATGAGCTTATATCGGTAGAGTTTTTGTTAATAGAACTTTTCTAAAAATAATTTTTCTAAGAAGTCAGTTGACTGTTTGACTGTCATTCAAATAAAGCGTTTTTGAAAGAGCTTCATATAATAGACTGTTTGACAATATAAAAATAAAAAAGATTTTTAATTTAACTATATTTTATTTTGTAATAAAATTATTTGTGTATAAATATTATTTAAAATATATTAAACAATATGCAAAGCACAATATATTAAT
>JAOQMP010000001.1:16203994-16221319 GCA_027563575.1 Erythroxylum pedicellare
ATAATTAATGATATTAATTAAAATGAATTTAATTTAAAAAACAGTGCTATTATTTACTATGAAGGAAAAGTTCTTAGAATGAGTCATCATCATGACAACCTGAAGTAATTGCATCTATATAGATTCATGGTAATATATCATGAAACAAACATAACACAAGTCATTGAAAAATTATTGGTTTTAAATGACGAAAATGAATAAATCCAGGAAACAAAAATAATTAGATTTGTATTTGCTAGAAGACTAATTAACAACTTCAAAAACCCGAGCGCAAATGCCCACTGGGTGTCGTGCTCGGAGTCTGACCTCGCCAATTCAGGACCCGTATTTTCAGTGATTTTGGCTGTCCCCATGACCAAAAGGATAGTATAGAACTTCCAATCTCCAAGCAAACTCTCATATGTATCTTTGCTCGTATAAATATTATTAGAAAATTGAAAACTAACGAAATTCTCAATCATTGCCTTGCTCACCACCTGGGAGACTTCCTTTATGGAATCCTCGTATCAACTCTGTCCTTTCTTCCAATTGGCGATGTTTTGGTAGTTTCAGGTGTTAAAGACTGAATCTTTTTAAGGGCCTCCCTCCCTGACTTTGCCGGTTTCTTTTGGTGGGCTTGCTCGGATTTCTCTGTTGGAGGTATTCCCTTTTTTCTTTTCCCTTCCCGATATGGAAATGTTTTGAATAAAATATAGAACTCTTACGTATGTTTAGATGGGTAGCTAGAGTTTTGTAGCTTGAATTCTCACTGTGTGCAGAACATATCTTCGATTGTCTTTTGAGCTTTATCATTGTTGTTCTGATTTGGCTCTGTTTTGCTGTTCGTATTATCTTGTTATCGGTTTCCTGCAACTTTATTCGAGTCGTAGCGTCAATATTTTATATAGTTAAAATTCGTTTCTTCTTGCATCTAATCCTCAGACATCTTTTTGGATGCTGGGGGAGGGGTTTTTAACTATAATTGGATGAAACATCTGTATTGGGGTTCTAGAATGTGTGATAATTGACGGTTTAGTGGTTTGAGTCCACGGTTGGCTGCCAAGTTTTGCGTGGCTCTTTGTATGCTGCGGACAGTAGTTCATGGATATGGATTTTGGATCTGAAAGTTTCCCCCTTGTAATGATGTCTCAAATTGTCAGAAGAAGTGTTTCTCTGTTCAGCCAGAAGGAAGAAAATTTCTATACATTACAACACATCTAATTAGGTTTCTCAGTCACCTCTCACCCCAAATAAGAATAAAATTAATATTAGCGCTATTTGATGTTTCTCATTTTTTTAATATTAGCACTATTTGATGTTTCTCATTTTTCTAATTTTCTCTTCGCAATGCAGCATCTAGTGCTTGTTATTAATGGCAGACCTCAAAGAACGTCTACTGCCTCCCAAACCTGCTTCAGCAATGAACCTTAGAGAAGCATCTTATCGGCCATCTGCCTCTGGACGCCAACCTTTTCAAGGTGTGGATGTTTTGGGTCTGAAAAAGCGTGGCCAGGGTCTTCGGTCTTGGATTCGTGTTGATGCATCTGGAAACTCCCAGATTATTGAGGTTGACAAGTTCACTATGATGCGTCGTTGTGATCTACCTGCTCGTGATCTGCGCTTGCTTGATCCTTTGTTTGTTTACCCCTCAACAATTCTTGGTAGAGAGAAGGCTATTGTAGTAAACTTAGAGCAGATTCGGTGTATAATAACAGCTGATGAGGTTCTGCTGCTCAATTCCCTTGACAGCTATGTGTTGCAGTATGTTGTAGAGCTACAAAGAAGACTAACAGCACCTGGTGTAAGTGATGTTTGGCAGTCAGAAGGATCTGACTTCAATCGAAGTAGGGGGAGAAACTTTGACTATGTTTTTGAGAACACATCTCCTGATTATTTACCCTTTGAGTTTAGGGCTCTTGAAGTTGCCTTGGAAGCAGCTTGTACATTCCTTGATTCTCAGGTTTGTAAAAGAGAGACATGTATCTCTGATTTGCATGATTTTGAATGAGCTCGATAAGAAATCATCTATAGATAATGTCATGTTTGATATGCTTATTTTTAGTTTCTTTTTATTTTTACCTTTCCTCTTATGTTGACCATTCCCCATATTTGAATTAGTCATCCATTTTACAACATAGAAACTTGTAAATGTTAGCAAATAATGTTTATTTTTCTGGCTTCGCCCTAAATTGTTATTTACATGAGTGGCCCATGCAATATCTAAAAAGTTCATTTTTAATGAGCTGAGTTACTAAGTCATCTAATTTAACCTCCCAAAGGCAGCAGAATTGGAAATTGAAGCATACCCACTACTTGATGAGCTAACATCGAAGGTCAGTACATTAAATTTGGAACGTGTGCGAAGATTGAAAAGCAGACTTGTTGCATTGACTCGGAGAGTTCAGAAGGTATTGCTTTTGTTCTCGATCCAACTTCACCACTTAGGAAGCCTCTTCTATTTGCAAATAGATTTTCTCCAGTATTTATCCTCTTCTTCATATGCCTTGTTGTCTTGTACATGCACATAGGTTAGGGATGAGATAGAGCAGCTCATGGATGATGATGGAGATATGGCTGAAATGTATCTAACTGAGAAGAAAAGGCGGATGGAGTCGTCAGTTTATGGTGATCAGTCACTAATGGGATTCAGATCAAATGATGGTGGAATATCTGTTTCTGCTCCGGTTTCACCAGTTTCTTCACCCCCTGAGTTACGGAAGCTTGAGAAGAGCTTGAGCATGGCAAGGAGCCGGCATGATAGCATGAGGAGTTCTGAAAGTGCTACAGAGAGCATAGAAGAGTTGGAGATGTTACTGGAAGCATACTTTGTTGTCATCGATAGCACTCTTAACAAATTGACATCGGTAAGAACTACCATTAATGTAATTCATTCTATCATTTATTATTTAGAATTGTAATCATTTCTCAATGTTTCAGCTGAAGGAGTATATAGATGACACAGAAGATTTCATCAATATCCAACTGGTACAGTTCCCACTTGCTATTCATCATTCTTGTCTTTTGGACACTACTTTTGGGTTAAAAGTTGCCATAAGTATTAGCGCCTCACTTAAAATTTTGTGCAAATTATACTTCCTTTTTAGATATTGGAAAATGAATCAATTCCTGTTTCATGTAACTGAAAGAAAAAAGTAATAACAATGGCTTTTTTCTTGTTTCTGCAGCAATTGTTTAATTTTAGTTAGTGAATTGTTAAATTGAGTTGTTTTCACTGCAGGATAATGTTCGGAATCAACTGATCCAGTTTGAACTGATACTCACGACTGCAACATTTGTTGTTGCCATATTTGGAGTGGTAGCAGGTATCTTTGGCATGAATTTTACGGTTTCATTGTTTGATAATCCATATGCATTCAAGTGGGTTCTGATAATTACAGGGATCAGTGGAATAATTATATTTTGTGCATTTTTGGGGTTCTTTAAATACAGAAGACTCATGCCACTATAGACATATTGAGGAATCACAATTTAAGTGAAGAATCTATTGGTATTGATTACATTTGGTACTTTGTAGATTAAATTAAAGAGAATGAATGGATGGATCTTTTATGGACTAGTTCTGCAAGTTCTTTTTTCTTTTATTTAGTTGCAGATTTGTTTATTCTCAATGTAATGGTATCGACACGATTGATATTTAAATTTGAATCGTGAAACATGTTATACACCAATGCGCTTCTATTTGGATTGGCTTTTTAACTGGATGGCGTTTATTTGGAGGATCTTATTCTTCAGACATGTTGGAGGACAAGAATATCCGGGGGTTATGGTAAGGAAGAAAATGCCCTGATGCAGCTGTTGTACCTAAGTATCAACAAAACTAACATTCTTCTGGTTTTCATAATCGCGACTCTATTTTGCATTTGGCTGTTTCTTGATCAGAAAGACGAAAGTCCCCAACATACCAATGAATAAGGGTTGTTCTAACTTCTAGCTGTTGCCTTCCCTTAATTCTTCGTTTCATCTATTGCTTTCAAGTTACCACGTCAAATTCCCAACTATCATTTGTTATTAAACAATTTGTCATTATATCTTAGGATTGTTTAATTCAGAATAATATTTTGTGACAGATGTTTAAATCTGTTATTTAATTTCATGTATACATATTATAAAGTTAATATGTACCTTCAAAAATCCATTTAATATGTTCTTAGAGTTTGTTATACTAACAATTTTGTCAAAATTGTGTGTGACACCTAGCATTTTGTGTGTTCTATAGCTGTTGGCATGGCAGGATATTAGAAAACTGAGAGGGGAGTATGAAAGGTGAGCATGTGATTCGAAGTAAAATGATTGGGGGAAGTGTGAAATCCTTAAAACCATTCATTGGTTTGTTGGGGGCTTTTGTCTTTCTGATTAACAAAACAAAGAGTTGCTTGAAGGCAGACTTACTTAGGTAGTTGTATTTAGCTACCATAAGTGCCAATAAACATTGTCTTATTCAGATCATTCAACTGTTTCTTTAGTCTTCAAAATTAATTTTTCATTAAACTCTTATAAGATGTTTGGATCATCTGCTAAAATAGATGAGGAATGAAATATATCTTCTTAAGAATATAATAGATGAGGAATGAAATGGAATGAGTATTATTTAGTTTGGTGTATTTTTAAGAATTTCTAATGATAATGTATACTAATGTTTGGTTTTAAAACTTAAATTTGGAATGACAAAAGAATAACTAACAAAAATATCAAAATATTTATTATAATTCCTATTAATACATTCTCCTTATTATTATTATTAATTCTTCTTGTTGTTGTTGTATGTTATTATTGTTTTATAAATTTTTGATCATTTATCTAAAAAGAATAAACTTATGCTTAGTTTGAAACCTATTAGTGTAGTTAAAATAAGTTTCAATTTTCTTAAATTCTAATCAAATATTCAAATTAAAACTCATCATATTGCTCTAGAGCATTCTACATAAATTAAATGGTAGCAATAAACTTAATAAAAATACTAAACCTCAAATTAAATAATTAAGATAGTTATAACTAATGATTAAAAACTCAACTGGTTGGATCGGTTCAACAGTAAAAACTTTGAATCGTCTAATTTTTTGGCTTATTTTTTAACTTTATGGTTCAATATATTTTAACAACTCTTTTTGTTAAAAATCGATCAATTTATTAATTATTGATAAATTTTTATAAATTAATAAATTTTTGTAAACCAAAATAAATTAATTCATTTTCATTTAATAATATTTTTTATTAAATTTTAAATTCTTCGATAAAGAAGGACAATTTCTTTCAATCATATTTTATTTTCTTTAATTTTATTCAATCTTTAACTAATTTTATAATGATCTAATAAATCTTTTAAACCTTAAACATGATGTCCTACTGGTTTAATTTTTGCTACAGTTTTTAAAAACATTGGTTATAATTATTCAATTTAATTTTTTTATTTCTCATAAGTTAAACATGCAGATACGTAAATAACGTACTTGTTACTTTTACCACTCATTCATGATAATCATTGAACTTATGGATAACCATAAAATGTTCAAATACTAAATTAATTTGTTATATCAATCAATATTAATTACTCATAAAATAAAAAAAGAAACACTTAAAATTAAAATAAAATCAAAGTTTAGAACAAAACCTCCAAAAATTACAACAAGAGTTTTAATTGCCTTGGAATAAAAAAATTTAAATTTAATCATTTAACTATAGTTTCAGACAAAAATACAAGAAAGAAGAAAGAACACAAAAGGAAGGCAAAAGAAAAAAAATGAGAATGAGAGTGTGTGTAACGGTTTTTCCCTCCTTTCTTATTCTAAAACTAATCCTTTTAATATTTTGGAGATATCCTTTAAACAAATAGGATTGAGACAAACTAAATTTCTTATAGTAAATCTGAGTCATCTTGCTTTGCCTTGTTGGTTTAAGTAAAATTCTTGGCTTTTATTTTAAACTAAATTTGATCTAATCTTTACTCATCACTTTTTAAAATAAAATAAAATTTTCAAGCTAAATTTGATTTAATTTTACTAATTGAATACTAAAATCAGCCTGAAATAAAAAATTAATATGACATGATCACATTTTCTCAATTATAATAAAACTGTCAAGATTATTGTTCGTAGCAATACAATACTTTAAATAACCACTAGAATTATATCATTTTCATAGATGCATTGCATCCGACAACATTTAGTTCGCATTTATTACAATAGAAGGTGGGATGATTTGTTTAAAGGATTACCAGTTGGGACTTGTCCTTTAAGCTTTATTTCTCTTTTTGGCCCACCAGCGTGTCCCTTGACGTTTCACCTTGTCTATCTTCTTCTTCTCGTATTTTTGTCATTCAGTCTCCTGTACTTGGGATCTGAGGATTGAAAATGTATAACAACGGTTGAACATTCCCTTGTGGAACAAGAAACCAAGACGGAAATAAAAGAAGAGTCTCATATAGGGAGAGAAAAAGACGAGAAACCTTCTCTATTTTTTCACTCCGCTACATTTCAACACAATGATTACAACTATATATAGGCTTTATGTCGTGACATTTAGAAAGCACGTAGCCTTTTACGTAGCCTCAACTTTAGTGGTCAAATAGATAAAATTTTATCCCTAAACTATAGCAAGAGAAGAAAGAAAGTGGTCATGTTATGAGAAACTAAAACGAAAGTAGTACATTGAGCTGATAAAGTGGCACACGATCTAATAAAGTAAAAACAAGGCGGTACACATTTTGCCTTGAATTAGTCAACATTCCTCTTGTTAATTCAAGCAAGAGAAAGAGCTCCAACCATGCCGCAAAACTTCTGTAGCTTACTCTTTAGCAAAGCTTTTGTCAACATATTTGTCGGTTGTTCTTCAATGTTGCACTAACTTAATTTTATTTCTCCTTTAGAAACACATTCTCTGAAGAAATGATACCAAATCTCAATATACTTGGTTCTTCCTTGGTGAACTGGATTTTTAGGGATATTAATAGTAGACTTATTGTCACAACAAATCGTTGTTGGCTTTAGTTATTGTTGTTTCAAATCTAGTAATATCCTTCTCATCTAAATTGCTTGACATAGCCCTTCACCACCAAGCGTGCTTTGTTCCTTTTTAATGTACCGTCAGGATTGTATTTGGATTTGAAAATCCATTTGAGACCAATTACATCTTTCCCATCAGGAAAATCTTACAAACTCCATGTATGGTTCTTTTCAATAGTTGCCAACTCTCCTTTTATTTCTATAACCCATTCTTCTTTATCAATTGCATCTTCATAACGAGTAGGTTCTATGGCAATACAAGCAAAATCAGAAGAAGCATAAATATCAGTTAAACTTCTAACCCTTTTAGGAGGAGAGTCTGAAGTATAATTAGTTGAGAAAGAAGTAAGTGTATTGGAGCTCGAAGCATCTAAGCTAGAATTCGAATAGGTAAAATCCAAATATGAAGCTACGATTTCTTTGGCAGCCTTCATGGTATCTTCTTTTTCCCAGTCCTAAGCCTCATCTTCATTGAGAACTACATCTCTATTAGTGATTAATCTTTTGGTGATGGGATTAAAGAATCGATAGCCTTTTGTTTCCTTATTATAGCCAATGAGCACACATTTGGTGCATTTCTCATGAAGTTTTCTTTTGACTTCTACTAAAACATGTCCATATGAAATGGATCCAAAAATCCTTAAGTGAATTACATTTGACCTCCTTTGTAACCAAGCTTCATAAGGAGTTTTCCCTTTAATAGCTCATGTTGGCAACTGATTGAGAATATAAATTGTTGTAGCCATTGCTTCAACCCAAAAATAGGATGGAAGGTGCTTATCATTCAACATTACTCTTAGCTGCTTCAATGATTATTTTATTCTTCTACTATGCTTCCCCATTTTGTTGTGGTGTATAGCTTGCTGTCAGCTGCCTTTGAATCCCAAATTGGTTGTAAATTGATTCAAAATTTTGAGATGTAAATTCAGCCCCAATATCAGTTCGTAAAGTAGTGATAGAATTTTTAGACTCCTTATCTTCTACTGCTTTGAATTTCTTGAAGCATTCAAAAGCTTCTCCCATTTCCTTAAAAAAATATGCCTATGTCATCCTTAAAAAATCATCCACAAAGATTAGAAAATACTTACTTCCTTTTAGTGATAGTGTCTGCATTGGACCACAAATGTCCTCATGAACAAGCATAAAAGGTTTTATTTCCCTTCAAGACTTATTCACCAAAAACTTTTCACGACGTTGTTTCCCAAATATACAAAGCTTATAAGTCTTAAAATCATTGATTTGTACCACTGAAAGTCCTGTCACCATATTCTGGTTATAAAACTTTTACAATGTGTTAAAATTGAGATAACCTTTTGTACTTAATCATCACTTAAGGCTATAAAGACATTAAGATCCAATTGTGAAAACGTGATATAGAACATTCTATTTTTTGACATTTTTCTTGAATGCACCAAATACTTGCTCCTTTTATCATAAATCAAACACTCATCATTGTTAAAGACAACATAGTATCCTTTCTTCATTAGCTAACCAAAACTCAGAAGATTGTTAGCTAAGCCAGGAGCATGCATGACAGTGTTGATATATTTCGTATCAACTTTGCAAATCACAGACACTGTGCCGACACCATTTACCTAAACCTAACTATTATTTCCCAATATCACTTTGATGTCATTGAATCATCAATCTCCACAAAATAATTTTTTTTTTCCTGTTATGTGATTACTGTAGCCACTGTCTAGACACTACAAGAAAAGTCTAAAATCGTGACAGAATATTATCGATGGTAAAGAAACCGTCATTAATGGATGGATATATTGTATTGGTCGATAAAGTTGTCCGAAAAATGGAAAAGATAAAATTTTTCATTTCACCTCATCTATCTTCTTCTTCTCATATTTTTGTCATTCAATCTCCTGTACTTGGGATCTAAGGCTTGAAAATGTACAACAACAGTTCAACATCCCCTTATGGAACAAGAAACCAAGACGGAGAGAGGTGAATAAAAAGAAGAGTCTTGTATAGGAACTTAGGAAGAGAAAAGAGATGAACAGTGGAGAAACCTTCTTTATTTTTTCACTCCGTCACATTTCAACACAATGGTTACAACTATATATAGGCTTTATGTCATGACACTTAGAAAGCACGTAGCCTTTCATGTAGCTCAACTTTAGTGGTAAAATAGATAAAATTTTATTCCTAAACTATAGGAAGAGAAGAAAGAAAGTGGTCATGTTCTGATAAAGTAAAAAGAAGGTAGTACATGATAAAGTGACGCCCGATCTAATAAAGTAAAAACAAGGTGGTACACATTCTGCCTTGAATTAGTTAACATTACTCTCGTTAATTCAAGAAAGAGAAAGAACTCTAACCATGCCGCAAAACTTCTGTAGCTTACTCTCTAGCAAAGCTTTTGTCAACATATCTGTCAGTTGTTCTTCAGTGTTGCACTAACTCAATTCTATTTCTCCTTTAGAAACACATTCTCTGAAGAAATGATACCAGATCTCAATATACTTGGTTCTTCCTTGGTGAACTAGATTTTTAGAGATACCAATGGTAGATTTATTGTCACAATAAATCCTTGTTGGCTTTAGTTGTTTTTGTTTCAAATATAGTAATATCCTTCTCATCGAAATTGCTTCACAAGTTGTTGTTATTATTGTGCTATGTATTTAAATTTTTGTGCTTGATAAGGTGGCAACTTATTGCTTCTTTGATACCCACAAAATGGCTCCTCCACAAAAAAAGCATAACCCGCGGTACTCGTTATGCCATCTACACTTCCAACCCAATCACTATCAATAAAAGGTACAAGATTACACCCTTCATTTTTAACATATCTGATCCCAAAACCTAACGTTCTTAGAATGTATCTCAAAATTTTCTTAGCAACTCTAAGGTGATGTTTACTTGGATTGTGCATAAAGTGTGAAATAAGGCTCACAAGAAACATGTGATCTGGCTGAGTGTGAGTAAGATACATCAAGCCACCCACCGAGCTTCTAAAATACTTTTCATTTGCCTTCTCAAATCCGTTACCAATAGATAACTTTTCTTTAACATTAAGGGGAGTCTTAACTGCCTTGTAGTTCAACATTCCAAACTGTTTAAAAGATCTGTAGCATTTTTTTTGACAAAGAGAGATTCCACCTACATCTTGAGCAACTTCTAAGCCAAAAAAAAAAAATCCCAAATCATTCATATCAAAGTTTCCATCATAGACTCTTTGAAACCTTTCATCAATGCAAAAAAGTTTCTAGTATAAATTATATCATCCACATATAAGCAAACTACTAAAAAATCATTTACATAACTTTTAACATACAAAGTAGGTTCGCTAGCACGCCTTAAAAATTATTTTTAGTAAAATAAGTGTCAATTTTGCTATACCAGGCTTGTGGTGCTTGTTTAAACCCATATAGTGCTTTGTGTAGTTTATTACACCTTGTGTTCAAACCCTTTGACTTTAAAACATTCATGCTATCTAACGTACACATCTTCACCTAAATCTCCATTAAGAAATGCTGATTTTACATCTAATTGAAAAACATACTAGTCATGATGAGTATTTACCATAAGTATTTACCTTACCGTATCTAAAAGTACAATAGGAGAGAAAGTTTTTAAAAAACTCAATACTTGGAACTTGAGCATAGCCCTTCACCACCAATCGTGCTTTGTTCCTTTTTAATGTACCGTCAGGGTTGTATTTGGATTTCAAAATCCATTTGAGGCCAATTACATCTTTCCCATCAAGAAAATCTTACAAACTCCATGTCTGGTTATTTTCAATAGTTTCCAACTCTCCTCTTATTGCTATAACCCATTTTTCTTTATCAATTGCATCTTCATAACAAGTAGGCTCCATGGCAATACAAGCAAATTCAGAAGAAGCAAAAATATTAGTTAAACTTCTTACCCTTTTAGGAGGAGAGTTTGAAGTATAATTGGTTGAGAAAGAAGTAGGTGTATCAGATCTGGAAGCATTTAAACTAGAATTTGAATAGGCAAAATCCAAATATAAAGCTATGATTTCTTTAGCAGCTTTCACTGTATCTTCTTTTTCCCAGTCCTAAGCCTCATCTTCATTGAGAATTACATATCTACTGGTGATTAATCTTTTGGTGATGGGATTAAAAAGTTGATAGCCTTTTGTTTCCTTGCTATAGCCAATGAACTCACATTTGGTGCATTTCTCATCAAGTTTTCTTTTGACTTCTACTAGAACATGATCATATGACATGGATCCAAAATTCCTCAAATGAATTACATTTGGCTTCCTTCGTAACCAAGCTTTATAAGGATTTTTCCCTTTAACGGCTCATGTTTGCGACCGATTGAGAACATAAATTGTTGTAGCCATCGCTTCAACCGAAAAATAGGATGGAAGGTGCTTATCATTCAACATACTCTTAGCTGCTTCAATGATTGTTCTATTCTTCCACTATGCTACCCCATTTTGTAGTGGTGTATAGCTTGCTGTCAACTGCCTTTGAATCCGAAATTGGTTGCAAATTGATTCAAATTCTTGAGATGTAAATTCAGCCCTAATATCAGTTCGTAAAGTAATGATAGAATTTTCAGACTCCTTTTTAACTAGTGCTTTGAGTTTCTTGAAGCATTCAAAAGCTTCCCCCTTTTCCTTAAAAAAAATATGCCTATGTCTTCCTCGAAAAATCATCCACAAAGATTAGAAAATACTTACTTCCTTTTGGTGATGGTGTCTGCATCGAGCCACAAATGTCCTCATGAACAAGCATTAAAGGTTTTGTTTCCCTTCAAAACTTATTCACCAAAAACTTTTCACGACGTTGTTTCCCACATGTGCAAGGCTCACAAGTCTTAGAATCATTGATTTGCACCACTGAAAGTCTTGTCACCATATTCTGGTTATATGACTTTTGCAATGTGTTAAAATTGAGATGACCAAACCTTTTGTGGTAGAGTACTGAATCATCACTTGAGGCTATAAAGACATTAAGATCCAATTGCAAAAACATGATAGGGAACATTCTATTTTCTGGCATTTTTCTTAAATGCACCAAATACCTGCTCCTTTTATCATAAATCAAACACCCATCATTGTTAAAGACAACATAGTAACCTTTCTTCATTAGCTAACCAAAACTCAGAAGATTATTAGCTAAGCCAGGAACAAGCATGACATTGTTGATATATTTCGTATCAACTTTGCAAATCAGAGACACTGAGCCGACACCATTTACCTGAACCTAACTATTATTTCCCAATATCGCTTTTGACGTCATTGAATCATCAATCTCCACAAAATAGTTTTTTTTTCCTGTCATGTGATTACTGTAGCCACTGTTTAGACACTAAAAGAAAATTTTGAAATAGTGACAAAATATTATCAATGTTAAAGAAACCGTCAGTAATTATGGATGGATATATTGTATTGGTCGGTAAAGTTGTCCAAAAAATGGAAAAAATAAAAATTTTCGTTTCACCTCATCTATCTTCTTCTTCTCGTATTTTTGTCATTCAATCTCCTGTACTTAGGATCTAAGGCTTGAAAATGTGCAAAAACAGTTCAACATCCCCTTGTGGAACAAGAAACCAAGACGGAGAGAGGTGAAATAAAAAGAAGAGTCTCGTATAGGAACTTAGGAAGAGAAAAGAGATGAACAGTGTAGAAACCTTCTCTATTTTTTCACTCTGCTACCTTTCAACATAATGGTTACAACTATATATACGATTTATGTCATGACACTTAGAAAGCACATAGCCTTTCACGTAGCCTCAACTTTAGTGGTGAAATAGATAAAATTTTATCCCTAAACTGTCATGTTCTGATAAAGTAAAAAGAAAGTAGTACATGAACTGATAAAATGGCATACGATCTAATAAAGTAAAAACAAGGTGGTACACATTCTGCCTTGAATTAGTCAACATTCCTCCCGTTAATTCAAGCAAGAGAAAGAACTCCAACCATGCTGCAAAACTTTTGTAGCTTACTCCCTACAAAGCTTTTGTCAACATATATGTCGGTTGTTCTTCAGTGTTGCACTAACTTAATTTTATTTCTCCTTTAGAAACACATTCTCTGAAGAAATGATACCAAATCTCAATATACTTGGTTCTTCCTTGGTGAACTAGATTTTTATAGATATCAATGGTAGATTTATTGTCACAATAAATCCTTGTTGGCTTAGTTGTTGTTGTTGTTTCAAATATAGTAATATCCTTGTCATCCAAATTGCTTGACAAGTTGTTGTTGTTATTATGCTATGTATTTAAATTTTTGTGCTTGATAAGATAGTAACTTATTGCTTCTTTGATAACTCCTCCACAAGACAAAAAGCATAACCCTCGGTACTCTTTATGCCATCTACACTTCCAATCCAATCATTATCAATAAAAGCTACAAGATTAGACCTTTCATTTTTAACATATCTGATCCCAAAACTTAACGTGCTTTGAATGTATCTCAAAATTCTCTTAGCAAATCTAAGGTGATGTTTACTTTGATTGTGCATAAAGCGTGAAATAAGGCTCACAAGAAACATATGATTTGGCTGAGTGTGAGTAAGATACATTAAGCCACCCTCCGAGCTTCTAAAATACTTCATTTGCCTTTTTAAATCCGTTACCAATAGACAACTTTTCACTAACATTAAGGGGAGTCTTAACTGCCTTGCAATTCAACATTCCAAACCTGTTTAAAAGATTTGTAGCATTTCTTTTGACAAAGAGAAATTCAACCTAAATCTTGAGCAACTTCTAAGCCAAAAAAATCTAAAATCATTCATATCAAAGTTTCCATCATGGACTCTTTGAAACCATTCATCAATGAAAAAAAGTTTCTAGTATAAATCATATCATCCACATATAAGAAAACTACTAAAAAATCATTTACATGACTTTTAACATATAAAGTAGGTTCACTAGCACCCCTCAAAAAATTATTTTTAGTGAAATAAGTGTCAATTTTGCTATACCAAGCTCGTGGTGCTTGTTTAAGCCCATAGAGTGCTTTGTGTAGTTTATACATCTTGTGTTCAAACCTTTTGACTTCAAAACATTCATGCTGTCTAACGTACACATCTTCAACTAAATCTCCATTAAGAAATGCTGATTTTACATCTAATTGAAAAATATACTAGTCATGATGAGTAGCCACTATAAGTATTAACCTTACCGTATCTAAATGTGCAACAAGAGCAAAAGTTTTTAAAAAAATCAATACATGGAACTTGAGCATAGCCCTTCATCACCAATCGTGCTTTGTTCCTTTTTAACGTACCGTCAGGGTTTTATTTGGATTTCAAAATCCATTTGAGACCAATTACATCTTTCCCATCGGGAAAATCTTACAAACTCCAAATCTGGTTCTTTTCAATAGTTGTCATGTAGCACTCCCTTACTACAGGGTATACACCGGGATGCCCGAAGGTCATTCCGGTACATATCCTACGATAAGGGCGAGCTACGTTCGATCATTACCTTCTGTTCATATGGCATGGTATCATAATTCACTTATAAAGCATCCTAAGAAAAACCACAATATTTTAAAACCAACTTTTTCTTCATTTCATTTCATAAAAACCCGATTGTCTACATTGTGACTTTCAACAATTTCCATATGTACATCATCAAATCCTAATACAATAGTACTACATGAATGAGGAAAATATATACAATCTAACTGATCTATCCAAAAATCCCAGCTGATTGACCTTTGAGCTATGACTTCTCTTACCAATCACAATTTAAACGGCTGGTAGAACCTCTCAGTAGTTAGAGTCGTCTCTCAGTACTAAAAAGACAACATTGCAATTTTGGTGAGTTTTGCGAACTCAATGAGGTATCCATCATCGATGGTTCACTCATTTCATGCAACACATCAATTCATATCACAATTATTTCATAATTTTGCATTTCACTTTATCAAACATACTTAATAAGATGCATATGAAATGGTCATGAGATACTTTCCAGTTGTTACGTTGTTGTGACTGGGTGCCTTAACTGTCCCGTATATATTTTGAATATTGGGCTCATTTATATTATCCCTTCTTCGATGAGGATACAGGGCTCATTACATGTTGAGCTTGAGGCTCTGAAACACTTTTGAGCTCGAGGCTCATTTCCACACATTGAGCTTTAAGCTTTGATCGTTGGCTGCCGTAGTCCCAACTTCCATTATCTGATTATGCCTTCATGAATGGAATGCACGTAACACAATCAATCACTTGATAAAACACATAGGTCTCACATTCACATTCAAGCAGTACTTCAATATTTCAATCCTCATTACACAATCATTAGACCTTCTATCCGAAATTCACAATCAAATCACATTCATTCATTATTCAAAACATAATTATAAGCAAACAATAACTGAGAGAAACCATTTAGGTTACTCACTGATTACTCCCGAAACTATTGCTTGGAAGTTCCGTCAACATCTGTGGGTTGACGTTCCAATTGCTCCTCTATAACAAACAACATACACATATATCATAATTTGCATAATCATAGGTGTATTCAAAAATGCACATGTATGAAATAAATTATGTACAATGCATGTTCATGATAATCTCAGGTATCATTCCATAAATTCTTCACAAAACTATCCCAATACCAAAACTCATCTAAGTATAACTTATACTTAGGTTTGTACCTCACTAAACCCATTGAACTCGCAATTCATTTCTCATTGAATCACTTAAATTTTTCCAAGACACCCCTTTCGAATCTACTGTTCATGTATAATCAGAAGGTGAAAAAAACGTAATTTGGTCAAACTCTCTTCTAGGAAAGTATTTCTATATGTCTTATCTTTCTATTGACACCAAAATCACTCAATTTGGTTCAGCAATGCGAAAGTTATACTCCAAATATTTTTGGACTGCTTTTATTTTGAGACAGTACCCCCATACTCAACTTCCATCTAAAAATTGAAGCTCTTGGAGTACGATTTAGAATTTGATTCCTTAACATAAGTTGTATAACTATGTATCTAATTTAATTTTAATAAAAAATAACTCAATTTGGATAACTATACAAAAAGATATGCCCAAAATATTGGGTTATGTTAAGTAGAAAAACACCAGTTTATAAAATTTAAGAGTACACACACTATACCCGTCCCATGTTTTTCACTCAATATCTCTCACTTCATTTTGGATGAATATGATTTTTGGTGATAATGTAGAGCAATGTCTTACAAATCCAATGGTTCAATAATTAGGTCATTTGGATGTCTAGAGGAGAAGTTATGACCAAAAGAATCCATTTTGCTTTTGGTTCTGTCTTAGTTTTTCCATCGTCTTAGTTCCTATCATCTTAGTTTCCATCGTCTTAGTTTCTATCGTCTTAGTTTTACATCGTCTTAGTTACTATCATCTTATTTTCCCATCGTTTTACTTTCCATCGTCTTAGTTCCTATCGTCTTAGTTTCCCATTGTCTTAGTTTCTATCGTCTTACTTTCCATCGTCTTAGTTCCTATCGTCTTAGTTTTTATCTTCTTACTTTCTATCGTCTTACTTTCCATCATCTTAGTTCCTATCATCTTAGTTCCTATCGTCTTACTTTCCATCGTCTTACTTTTGCATCTCCACATAAAAAACTCATAACTTTCGACTAAGATGTCCAAAAACTTCAAACTATATGCCGTTGGAAAAATAAAAGAAAGATCTAAAACTTAAAGAAGGAAACTTTGCCAAAATCTAACTAGATTAATTCAGATTTTCTCTCGAAGTCAGAACACGAATTTTACGTTCAGCTCCCAATGTACTACACCCAGTTCTCAACTTCATGAAATTTTGAGACTCTTAGAGACAGAATTGAAATTTGATGTCTTCATACGAAATGTAGCCATACATCTTTAGGTTAATCCAATTTAAGAATCATCTCGTTGGGACAACTAGAGAAGACATTATGGATAAAAGACTGAAGAATATTCAGTGAGCATTTTTCAGATTTTCAAACTTTCAATATTTTACATCTAACTCATCTTCTACCTCAATTATCTCTTCCATTACATTTCCACATCATTATCTACCCAAATAACTCAATATATCAGTAAAAAAAACTCATGGTTTATAATTGATCCTTAACCCAAAAATAGAGCTTCAAACATGTACCCATTCATCTTAATTTTCTGCACTCACCCTGACTCCATTATATGCGACATCTAACTTCCAAAGCATCTCTATAACACATTATACATCATTAATGATCAATTAAAATGATACAACATGACATTTACAAAGATATTTCATCATCAACGACACACATACATACACACAAAAATCAAGTTATCAATCCTATATTTCTCATCATTCGAGTTTCATTTTAGCAATACCCATAACATTTAAAGCATAACTTACTTGATTT
>JAOQMP010000001.1:16273783-16291403 GCA_027563575.1 Erythroxylum pedicellare
CATTTACATTTTGATATGTTAAGTTATGAGGCAAGATTGAGTGTTATGTTTTTATGATTAATTATACTTAACATGTTCTATGTGATGATATGTTGAACTATGAGCTGCGAATTTGAATAGTGAATGATTGAATTGCTAGTCCAATGAGATATAGACGTATATGAATATATGAAATATATGCATATTTGATTGTGTGGCTCATTTCTAGTGGCTATAAATGTATTAGCCACTGAGCTATGTAGCTCACCCCACTATTCCTTCCTCAGGTGTAGAAAGAGACGAGTAACAACCCTTGCAAGGTATTTGAACTCCAAGATAGTTAGAAACTTTTGTAATTAAGTTAGTTTAGGAACTTTTGTATTTTAGAATTATTTTAAGCATAAGCATTTAATTGTATCATGTGTATTTTGTATTTTGTAATAAACTTTGTTTGGGTTCTTTAATGAAATATGATTGGATTTTGCTTGTGATTCTCAAAATTTTAACTATTTGATGTTCGACTATTATAAGCACGCCACCCTTATGGGCTGACTGGCTTTGTTACGTCTCTGAATGTTTGTGTTCCAAAAACGGTATCCAACAGTGTAAACACTAAAATTGTTTTGACATTTGATACTACTAGTTAGGATTTGTAATGGAGATGCCTTGTAATAAACATCCATGCCATTCAGGATATCTGGGTCAGATAAATTACTGTAAAGAACTTTAGACCACATAACGCAATTAGAGAAAAAGCTTATCTTTTCCTTCTTATGATAAGCCCAATTTTGAATGACTTTCTAGTAGCAGTAGTAAAATATTTGATATGAGATATCCATGCTTATAGAGGTAAGATGTTAGGCTTCATCACATTTCAATAAGATCTAGTATCCATATATCTAATAGTTTTAATTGGCTTATCATGTAACAACCCAGATCACCCGCCCACAAATATTGTCCACTTTAAGTTGCCCCTCTCCATCCTTAGAATAGATCAAAAGATTATTAGTGAAGACTATGATAAATTGATCTAAATAAGGATGGAACACCCTGTTTATGAAATCCATAAATACTGCAGGTGCATTTGTCAATCCGACAACATCACTAAGAATTCAAAGTGTCCATACCTCGTCCGAAAAGAAGTCTTGTGCACATCATTCTCATCAATATTCAATTGATAGTACCTAAACCTCATATCTATCTTTAAGAATACTGTAGCTCCTCTTAACTGATTAAACAAATCATTGACCCTAGGAAGTGGATATTTATTCTTGATGGTAACCCTATTTAACTGCCGATAATCAACATATAAGTGGAGGGTCTCATCCTTCTTTTTGACAAACAATATTGGTGTTCCCCACGATGAATGACTTGGTCAGATGAAGCCCTTGTCTAATAACTCTTGTAGTTAAATCTTCAATTCTTTCAATTTTGTTGGTACCATGCAATACGATGGTATAGATATTGGTGTTATCCCCGGGATCAAGTCAATAATGAAATCAAACTATCAATCAGGTGGCAATCCAGGTAATTCCTATGAAAAGACATAGGGAAACTCACACATAATAGGGACATCTCTCGGTTCAACCGTCTATACCGATGTGTCAATCACATGTGCGAGGTATGCCTGGCATCCATGATGAATCAACCTCTTAGCCTTGATCATCGATATCAAACAACTAGGGAATATCTATCGGTCACCGATAAATTTAATTAGGACTCCACCTTGAGGGTTAAATTTCAATTCTTTTTTAAAACCATTAACCTTGCTGCGATATCTCTCTAACCAGTCAATCCCCAATATCATCTCGAAATCTCAGAGATCGAGGGGAATAAGATCTGCCTCTAACACAACATCGCCGATCTTTATCTCACAAGCCGTATATACTTCATCACAAGCCATTTTCTCTCCAAGAGGAGTGACTATAATGAGAGGGGGATCTACCAGTTCCAGGGGATGACTAATATCCTCTGGCTCAGGTCGCAAAGGTCCAACCTTGCGACGACTTACCCTTCCTATGTTATCACTATAAATTAAAGAAAAAACATTGTTTAATAAAATAGATCGAGCTAAGCCTAGCTTATTCGATATCCCATACATCTCAAGGAATGTGGACAAGTACTCTAATCGAGGTCAAAATCATCCGACCGTTAAGGACGTCAACTTAATGATCCGAGACTCAACTTCTCAACCAAAGACTTTCGACACCCATACTCGACTCTTAAGGCTCATGAACTTTTTGAAAACGAAAATAACAATTTTAAAAATGTAAAAACCATGCTCTGATACTAATTTAATTGTCACGACCATGTACCACATCGGGCCTGTGACAACCGTCACATAATTGAGTTAAGGACGCTCAGGGTATCCTTAATCCGACTATGTAAGGCTAACTGAACATCTCTCCCTTTTTTGTTGAAAAATTTGGGCAGCATAACGGCTGTATTTTAAAAATCCCAAAACTCAATCAAATACCTGCAAACTCTAATGGTTGTCGCCTCTTATCCGCGATCCTAGAAGACTTTCATCTTTTCTCAAATGATTTTTATCTTCTTAGTGGTGAATTCTATCAATTCAACTCCTTCAATTTTGGTTGTACCAATCTCATCCCAGCACAGAGGTGTCATGTACTTCCTTCCATAAAGTGCTTCATATGGTGGCATATTGATACTTGTCTGATAACTATTGTTATAAGCAAACTCTATCAAGGCAAGTGCCAATCCTAACTCCTTTGGAATTCCATCACATATGCTCTTGGTATGTCCTCCAGTGTTTGAATGGTCCTCTCTGACTGATCATCGGTCAAAGGTGGGAAGAGTAAAATCGTTAGGGGTTTGGCCCGAGGGGTAACCTAAAGCGGACAATATCTGTGGGCGAGTAGTCTGGGCTGTTACAAATGGTATCAAAGCCAGTACCTAAACCGTTGTGTCAGCTAGGCTGAGCCCTAAAGAGGGCTGGGCCCTAAGGGGGTGGAGAGTGTGAGATTCCACATCGATTGGAGAGGAGAACGAAGTATGCCTTATAAGGGTATGGATACCTCTCTCCCATAAGACACCCCTTTCCAAGGGTGGAAGAGCAAAATCGTGAGGGGTTTGGCCTAAGGGACAACCCAAAGCTGACAATTTATGTGGGTGGGTAGTTTAGGCTGTTACATATCATATGTATCTTATTGTAACAATTAGATATGGACATAAGGACGAGGAATATTGATAGGCTTTGAATCTAACTTAAAGCATGATTATTATGGCATATATCAATTATCATCCTTAGTATCAGCATCGTCATCTGCTACATCTTCAGATGAGTCAAACTCATCATCAGAGGAATCGATATGTACAATAAATTTAGTTTCTTCATCTTCATTGGATTGTTCTTCAATGTTGTTGTTGCCATAGATTAACATGAAAGCCTCAATAGATTCTAATAATTTTAAACCCCTTTTGTTGTTAGGACATTATTAAGCAAAATGTCCTTATTTGACACAAATAAAACAATGATATGCTTTTCTAGCATAAAGGGCTCTCTCTTGAAAAAATCAAACAAAATTTTGTCATTTGCTTATTCAAAATGGGTTTTTATAACATTTAGTATAAACTTAGGATTCTTTAGATCATCTATAGGAGAACTTCTTGTGATGATATTTCTTTTCAGTATGACACTCACAATCTTCTTTCTCCTTATATTTGATCTTTTGATAAGGCTTTTTGTAAGCATTTTTCAGAAGAGGACCACCTTTAATCATGTTTTTAAAAAACACTTACTGATCACAAATTTTGTTAAGACAAGTTATTGCAAGTAGATAAATCTCTTTAAGAGATATTTCGCTAATATCTCAATATAAATTTGTAATGGCCCTTTAAACTTTAGGTTATAGTTCATATGGAAGAGATGAAATAAATGTATAATGGATACTGACATTATTGAAATATCCTTCATAAGTTGATAATGGTTCTGAAGATCTCTCTGATCCAAAGAATAACATTTCATTTCAAAATATTATTGGCAGTTTTGCTTATCAATGAGGTAAAAATATCCAATACAATCTTTATGGATAACACCAAGAAAAATACTTGAAGGTGCCATTTGAATGAATATATTGGATTTTTGATAGTAATCCAGACTTTGCCACTATTCTTTTAAAGTACCAATGAAACAAGAAGTAAACTCACACAAGATATCTCCTAAAGTAGTAGCAAGTTAAGTCATTTGTAAATCAATCCAAGCATCAAATTTATGTAGACAAACTCTCCATTTTTGGGGTCAAAGATCATCAAAAGTAAACCAAGGTCCTAAGATAGGCCGTGGTGGATGTACTTGCATAGTTAGTGGATAAGGTTGTAGGGGTTCGGCCCTTGTTGATTCAGCTTCACTAATTTTTGGTTCAACTTATGGGTTGAGAAGTATTTAGCATATCCATCATTATTTGGGCTAATTCAGATAAGTTTGTAAATTGTTCAAAAACTCTAACGATTGTTCAAAATCTTCAGATACTGATAATTGGCTTTTAGATTCATCTGATTTAGAGTTAGAAATTGGTTTAAGAGTTATAATGAACTCTTATAGAGGGGTTTTGCCTTTCTAGATGATTGAATAGGTTGGGTTCTAGGTGATGAATTTGTTGGAGTTTTAATTTGGAAAGGTTTTATCCAAGGATCAACAGGTTTAGTTTAAGAAGGTGATGAATCAGTTTTTTGTTTCGCTTGCCATAGGCTTTTAATTTTTATAGGTTTTGTAAAGCTATTGGCCTAGCGAGTAGTCTATTGTTTGATCAAAGGATATCTTATTTTAAACATCTTTCCATAATCAACTACTTATGGATAAGTTGGAGTTGAATAAATGGGCTAGATGATTAGAAAAGTTATAGGGTAAGCCCTATAAATAGTCTTTGACTATTTTGTTTACATATCTGCTTCCATATGTTGAAGTGCCTTTTTGACTCTTTTGAGTTTTGTTCTTTTATAGTGAAATCGTGTTCAAAATATTAAGTATCAATATATCTTCTTATATCAGCATCAAATTAAACCATTTGATCTCATAATGAATTATACATCTTTTGGATTTGAGAAGACACAATTATACCCTTTTTTAGTAGATTGTGTTTGTTAATTAAGACCATCAAGATTATTATCAATGAGTTGAAGAAAATTATTTGAGCAACAGTACTATCTGTTTGCCAATTAAGTATCTTATTAGTGGGATTTGAGACAAAGGTACTATGAGAAGTAATTTATATTTATAAGGGTTTGAAATAACCATATTAGTGTCATATGTCTGTCTCTCCATAGGAGGAAATTCTTCCTTGTAAGGTCATATCATCAGACATGGGATAGGTGTTAGAGAAGCAACAAGAGTGGAAGGGATAATAGGCTCAATTTTAACGTGGATTTTAACTTTAAGGAACTAATGCTCCTTTCCAACAACTCTGAGAAGTTTATAAATATTCTCAATTCTGGGCTGTGGAGTTTTTAGCCCAACTTATGTCTAGAATCTGGGTCATGATCATCATATGCAAGCCGAAATGATTGTGAAGGTTGACAATGATGAATTTGTTTGGATTGTTGCCTTTCTTTTTTTTTTTGAACTTTTCACGTCTCTTTATACGTAGGCCTCATCATCACAGTGAGATTCATCCTATTCTATAGTATGTCATATCTCACAATCTTGTTCATATATGGGTGGATCAACATGCCATATGAAGTGTCCTCGATGATGACTAATATACTCAGGTTTGCCATCAGAATGTATAGTGGACAGTGAGTCCACTTTCTCCTTTTTGATGTGTGAAAACTGGTTCTAGCATTAAAATTGGGCCATATGTGTCAGATGATCCAAGTTGTTCATCATTAGGCATAGTGTAGATGGATTTAACAGATCCATCACTCAATGTCTTGAGAATGGGTGGAGTGGTAGTGTGGATAGAATGTCTATGAGGAGCATGAAACACATTTTGGTAATTGGTGATCTATTTTATAGGAATCAATTTTTCAAGCTACATTAATGCTAATTTTTTTGGGATTTGGATAAAAGTGATCTGGTGATGGGCTCGATCTATTACCATTTATAATATGAAAAGATAAGTTTGGAAAATTGAGATCTACAATAAGATTTTGGAAGCAATAAATCATTTGATGGTGTAATGTAACCATAATTATTATAGGGCTTTGTTCAATTCCAATAATTTGAACTTGAACTTGTAAACTTTCAGACAAAGTGGGATCATCTAATTTTATGTTAAAATCAGTAATTGTAAGGATGATATTTCCTTTATTTAGGGGGTTAAAAAGATACCAATCAAAGCATTTTAGTATGTTATATAGACAGTGTAAAGAAGAGATATTCGAGCAATAGCTGGAATCTATTTTCTTCTATGAAGGGTGAGAATCAATTTGATAGAACCAATGTTTTGATGGGTATGATTTTGATCTCTTCAAAGAGCTATTTGTTCTTTGAATTTTTCTAGTTTAGCATATTGCTCTACTGACGTACTTTTAAACCACACTATTCCAATGTGTAACTTTGGGTAATCTCTTTTACTTTAGGATAGTAAGAATAGTGCGAATGCTTCTGGCCTAAGAAAGATTATGAGAATAAATACTTATGGACTTAATAAAGGGAATGAATTATTATGGAAACAACTTTCCTTAGAAAGATGAGTAATTTCAACTATATTTTTAATTTTATTGAACAAAGTTCTTTTGACATTTAAAGGAAGGTTTATCTTAACAAATTTTTTATTAAATCAATAAATTTATTAATTAGTTGGTTAGGTTTTGTAAACTAATAAATTTTTATAAACTATAATAAATAAGTTAAGTTTATTTGATCGTCTTTTTTCAATTAAATTCTAATAAAGATAATTTTTAATTATATTTCAAGTTTTTAATTATACCTAATTTTTTATATATCAATTTTATAGCAATTTACTACTACTTTATTAGCTTAATTTTATCTAATTTTTAAATATTAAAACTATAAATATCACTAGTGAGTGGCGACCTGGTTGCTCCGTAAATAATACGAGTAATCACATGAAGAAGACAGGACGATTGACAAGCAAGAGTGACCTAAATGGTTTCAGCTCCTCACTTAAAGCTCTCTCTTTCAGGAGGTCTTAAGCTCGAGTCACGCTAAAGAAGCAGAAATAAGAAATGTTTCTGTTGATGATCCTCTAGCCCATTGAGCAAAGCTCCTTGATCAGATCAATTAAGGACACCTCGCTTCCAGCGGCAGAGTGGGAGTTGGAGCTACTAGAAAACCTAGGGACTAATGAAAACCTGATGCTGAGCAGCGAGGGGCCAGTGATTAATCATCAGCTGAATAATCAAGTATGTGAAGACTCCTTATGCGCAGAAGTGTGTCAAGCAACGTAAAAACCTGAGGAATCTTAGGCATCTAGGTTTACATCCTCTAGGAATTGGGTGGGGTCTTAGGTACGGAGGAGTAGTCCAGCTAAGTCACAGTACCTAATGTAATAAAAAAATAAAGAAGACAGGACGATTGAAGTGACCGTCCATGAACCACCATTTCCGCAGAATATTTTACGCCACCTCTCTGTCTCTTTTACGTAGGAGAGTATATCGTAATTATGTTTCATTAATTCATCGATATTCCGAGAGTCGCTGTTCAAACTTTGTTTCTGTTCCTCTCGAAAATCACTCACAGCCATTCACTTCTTAACTACTTTAATGACATTACCACTTTACAAGTTAACACCCCTTCTTTCGGCAGCGTCCCTCCCTTTTTCTCCCACCAGTTTGGTGAGTTTCTTACTGAAAGTTATGTTTCTCAAAGAACTTCGACAGTATTATTTTTCTACGTAAAGAGAAATCATGTTGTAATTGATTATTCCATAAAATGTGGCCCTTTTGGTTGCTCACACACAAGTTCGAAACTTTTTCAAGGAAGCATGAGCTGGAAAATGGAAATTTTTCGTTGGTCTTGAAGCTCTTTGTGATTGTTGTATGATTTACTAAGACATGGTAAGTTGGTAAGCGTTAGCTGCAGTACGAAGTTGGTAGTATACGTATTTTCATATGTTTATGATCACATACTGTATTTGATCCATAAGTTTGCTTCAACGTATTGGTACCCCTTTAGTCCTTATTGCTGATTATCCTAGAATTTTCTTTGATGGGACATTTCTCTTTGAGGGTTGCCTGAAAGATTGTAACTTTTTGTGTTTGATGCGAAAGGAATTTTAAAATGGGCTTTCTGATGTTGTTCAATGAATTTCCTTTGGTTTCAGAATCCACTTTTGCAGTAAGAAGATAGGTTTGACTGAGTAAGCGTTTGAGGTGTCATCGGGTCTTTTGTTATGGGTACCGAAGGAAAAAATCCAGAAAATAGAGGTGATCGAATTCCAGAAAACGCCAAGGAGATGTTAAAATCATTGGCATCCAAGTGGGAGGATGTTCTTGATGCTAATGCATTGCAGATCATCCCTCTCGAGGGTGCCACGACTAACGAGGTCTTCGAAATAAAATGGCCAACAAGTACAGAAGAAGCATTGCGTAAGGTTGTGGTTAGGATTTATGGTGAGGGTTTGCAGGTGTTCTTCAACCGAGATGATGAGATCAGGACATTCGAGTTCATGTCTAAGCAAGGGCAAGGGCCTAATCTGCTTGGACGGTTCCCAAATGGGCGGATTGAAGAGTTTGTCCATGCACGGGTACGTTGGCATCTGGAAATCGTTCTCTTATCTTTTAACTAACAGTCTGCACGTTAGACTCTAATTCATTTTTTAGTTTGCTTATTACACGATTTACTTGGAATTGATCACTTTTTTCTTGTTTATAATAGATCAAATATATGACCTAGTTGTTGCCGATGGGGTAAAAGTGCGCATGATCTGTCACAATTACTTAGGTCAATGCAAGGAATGGAGTTTCCTGTGGTCTTAATTTTTTCAGTTATGTACCATTGGTCAAACCCAACCGTAATTGTTGAAACCTGCATGACTCTCCTGGTCAATGCAAGGAATGGAGTTTCATGTGGTTTTAATTTTTTCAGTTATGGTTTGACCGTAATTGTTGAAACCTGCATGACTCTCCTCGTCAGTAAGCTGATGCTTCACTATTCATTCACATGCAAATCTTTCTTTATGTGTTCCTTTTTTATCAATAAATTCTAGGTGAATATACGATGATAATCTTGTTCACATCTCTAACTCTTTAACCACGTCAATCTCGGCAAGTTTAACCTATTTTCAGTAATATTATTATTTAAGAAGCCCATGCACGTGGTGCTTTCAGTTTATCTTTTAAATTCCTTAAGTTTGGTGATTCAAAGAGATAATAGGCAAAACAAGTGTTTGGTAAAATCAAATGACACTTTAGATTGTCTACAGAAAATTTATGTTCCATAGATGGCACACATATTGTCCACCATCTCTCTTTATGAATTTCAGACATTGTCAGCATCAGATGTGCGTGATCCGGCTTTATCTGCTCTTATAGCAGCAAAGTTAAAGGAGTTCCATGGTCTTGATATGGCTGGTCCAAAGCAAATATCCTTATGGGATAAGTTGCGGTATGTGATACCTTTCTTTGTTCACGCGAACATGATCAGGATGCTTGATATCACCTTCATTGAGTGCTGTACTTTTCGTGATTCAGAACTAAGTACTGTTTTCATGTTCTGTCAGAACGTGGCTTAAATCAGCTAAAAGTTTGTGTTCTTTGGAAGATGCTGAATCTGTTCGCTTGGACACCATTGACGGGGAAATTATGCTACTAGAAGAGAAGTTTTCAGGGGATGAATCCATAGGTTTTTGCCATAATGATTTACACTATGGTAACATAATGATCGATGAACAGATAAAATCTATAACACTAATTGTAAGCTTCTTGTCTCTTTTGATGGTTAATTCAATCTCAAGTTTTTAAGAAGTTGATTGGCGGCTTCTTCTGTATTTCGATTTGCGCAGTCACATGCCCATTGTTACATCTTTACTGTCAAAACGTTTTCTGATCGTTTCTCTTAAAATTACTTGAAGGATCATTATCCTTGAACCTTACGCTTGAGAGAGAACATTAACAGACATCGAGCAGAATGTAATTTTTGTAAATAATAATTTATACTAACTTTATTATTCTTTTACCCAGGACTATGAGTATGCTAGTTACAATCCTGTTGGCTTTGACATAGCAAACTACTTCTGTGAGATGGCTGCTGACTATCATTCTGATACACCTCATGTTTTGGACTACAGTAAATACCCTGGTGCGGTTAACTTCTAACTCTGGCCTGACTGCAGAGGAAAGGTATTTTCTTTATTTGATTTGAGTGTTGTAACAGGTTTCGAGGAACGAAAAAACTTTGTACGTTCATATCTGAATCTGAATGCATCAGGTAATTCTGCGTCTTTGTCATTCTTACTTGGCTGTTCCGGATGTGTTAAAAATTCTGTTGCAACTGTGGCGTGGTGTTGTGTGCTTGTTCAAAGCCTAAGTTGCAAGGACAACAGACTTGCCAGCCTAATTGCAAGCACCACTACCGTGTCAGCTCTGCAATTCTGCATATTGCATTTAACTTCAAATTTTGGGTTCTCTTGCTAGGTTCTTCGTGGGAAATGATTATGTTGCATTTTCATGTCTAATTTACATTAGTAAATCGAAAAAAGTTTGAATCTTTTGTTGAAGCCATCATAGTTTTGGAAACTAAGCTGTTGGTTGGATCTTGTGCAGGTGATCATTCTAGCGATGGAGATCTGGAACAACTACTGGAAAAAGTAGAGAAATATGGACTTGCAAGCCATCTCTTTTGGGGCTTATGGGGCCTTATCTCGGTACAAGCTTGGACCATGGACTACATTACTGACGACTGAATTTGCAATAAATTTGATAACTTTCTGTTTATATCACATGTTATGACAAGTTAGAAATCATTCAGGCAGTTAATTTGCATGGGATTGATGATGTTCTCTTGTAACATTTTGACTTTTCAGGATCGAGTCAATGAAATTGATTTCGACTACATGGGGTATGCTAGACAGCGATTTGAGCAGTACTGGCTTAGGAAGCCTGAGTTATTGGGCTCTTCAGAAGCTACTCCTGATGGAGCCATTACTGGTAATTAGATCCATATGTTTGTTAGCAGAAAGAGACAGCTAATTGTGTTGATGCTGTATAATATACATTTTCTGCCCCCCTCTTCTCCTTATGTTTTTATACAAAAATTATTTCGTAAAGTAAACTGTAATCTTATAATAACAAAAGAGCACTTGATTTGCATTTAGTTTTGTTAAGTACAAATGGTAGCCAAAATTGCTAGAGTAACGAACCCATACATTTCCCATATTTTGGATTTAAAATGGCCCGAGTTTAGGAGCTTGGTAACTCTATGGGACATCAATGAAAGGTTAATAAACCAAAAAGCCAAACAAAATGCGGTGATTCGTGTTGCCGAAGACAAATATTGTTGATCATATGTGCGTGACAATTCCATGATGGTAATGTTTTTTCTTGTTTCTGTAAGCAAAATATAACATTCCTAGTGAAGTGGAAGAATGTTTTTCTTTTTTCCTGATGTTGACAAAAAATGAGTGATGTTTTGCAGGCAAAGAAAAAGAAGCTGCCGGAAAAGAAGTAACTGAAAAAGAAGCCGCTGCTGAGAAGACTCCCGGAAGGACATCAAGCGGAGTATTTAGGAAGATAAGAAATATGATGGGTTTCAGAAGGAAGAGTAAATGAGTACTCTTGGAAGTTTTTGTTCATCAACACTCTCCAGTCCAGCTGTTTCCCGTGGATTTACACTCATTTTTCTGTCGCATATACATTAATTTGAAAATATGTATAAATTTTATGTTAGGTATAAATTACTTTATTGACATCTATATCATCTATTTACATGTGTAAAGGTTTTACTTCTACAGCAATAGACTCGTTGCGAGATGTTCGATCGGTTCAATTGAAAAATAGTAATTATTATGAACATCAAGAAGATGACTTTGAATGCGGAGAACGAAGAGAAGGATAGAGGTTTGGATATGGAGTTCTTTTATTAAAGTCTTATTTGGACAAAGAAAAAAGATTTCCAGTGTAAAGACGATGATATGATAAATTTACCCAAGTTAGGTTTTAATGTATGTTACACATAGCTCGCTGAAAGTCCCCACCATAATATTCTTCTTTCACCCTCCGAGGTGAAGGTCTGTATAACCCAAGAGATAGGACAACCCACAAATTGCTTACCTTTACCGGAATTGGCATTTCTGTGAACCCTATCAACTGACTGAAGAGATAGCTACAGCATCGCGTGCAATTATTGTTGGACATTTTTGCCCTCAAGGTTAAGGGCATTTTTGTCCTTCTCCTTTTAAATGGACAGTTATTAATTGTAATTTTGGTTTTCAATAACTTATCGGTTAAGTTACGTAATTCGATCTAGATAAGGGTAATAAAGTGGCTCAATAAATGATCTAAGTAAATGGGTCAAAGTCTGGGAGGAAAATGGATCCCTTTCAGTGTGGACCTAGACCATATCGGCCTTGTGATAGGGAAGCCCGATATGGAAGCTATATAAAGGTTAAGGTCTTCTGCAGTTACTTAGTGATTCATGAGCATAAAGTTCTCTGACCCGTTAAGAGAGCTCGTGATTAAGTAAACTGTAGAAAGGCTTAGACCGAACGACGGTGAACAACTTTTCCAACAGGCCCAGAAGAATCGGAGATCATTTGGATGGCAAAAATTGCTACGAAAGTCGGAATGGAGCCGAAATCAGGTATTCCACATTTCCTTCGTGTTTACCCATTCATTTTTGATCCTGGGTATGTAATAGGGTCTGTACTACGTGTAACACTCATGAGACTCCAGGTTCCTTAGATACAGTTCATATTCTCACATATTATCTTATTCAACTTAAATATCTAGTTAAAGCATTAGTTTCTGAGAAACTTACAAACCGAACTGTAAGAAACAATGAACAGATCACAACAAAACATAACCACATAGATTATGCATCTTCCAAGGATCGATTGTATATGCATAGGTAAAAACAAAAAACATATACTTGGGTTCTTGTATGTAATTCCACCGATTAAGGAACGCAGAGTTCTCGTGCTTTAGTTTGCTGGAAAAAATTCCAAGAAGGAAATAACCAACGTTGAACCAAAACCCAAATAATCTCAGAGTAAGTTCGTTTCAAAACATTACCTTTTCATTTATATATATCATCTGTGAATAACCACCATTAGTGGTTATTCTTGCAAGATGATATTTAGACCCATCATGGGTGTAAAACGTCATCATCTACCACTCACACATAATGGGTTTAAAACAAAACTCTGCAGTACTCATACTTGTTCAATAACTAGTGTGACTAGCATACGATGAGAGTACATTGTCATATATCTGTTAGGAGTATATGACATCTCGATTAATAAATTGATCCTAGGACTTATATGCCCTTGAGCAGACATTGTATGCTATACCCTAGGTCATATCTCGCATTTGCATTGTTTTTCGTTGATCTCAATTAGTTTCTTTAAGTCATGACTGTATTCAAGTTCTCTCCTAAAGAGACGATGGCCATCTATGAATACTTTTCATGCGAGTCAATGATCTAAATTAAATGACCTTCCTCTGTTCTCAATTCTCTTTTGAATTAAATTTAATTTGCTTTCCTAGAATTATTCCATAAGATCGCATCATACATGATCTCTTGGCAATAACCTAAAGTAGCAAACCTTAAATTCAATTCTCAAGAATAAAACAAGAGTCATAAGGGTATATGATGAGGTTCTTCTTAACCTCAAGGGTCTCACACAATGTAAGATGAGATCATGCGACTTACATTAATCCCTTTTTTTTGTGGTCAGTTATGCACACATGGTACGAGTCATGTGCTACGGTATTTACCCACTTCGTTTGACTTGAACATCTTTTAATCAAAGAAATACCGTACAGATGATAGTTCAAACATACTCAATGTTTAACTTGAGTTCACTTATCTACTCACCAATTTATTCAGAACCCACATCTGGCAATGTAAGACAGATATAGTGATTAATAAATCACTTTGAACCAATTTCCTTGCGGCATCTATGGTTTAAGTTTCGCGCTCTCAATTATCACCTAGATAATAAACTTTAAACATGCCTCATCTCTAGCAACCATAAACACTAGAGGTGATTTCCCGTGTGAGAGGGCCAATCTATAATCTGTCTCATATACTTATGATTCATCTCAAAATATATTTGTACATAAAACACATATATTCATGAATCAAATGATACACAATGTATAATCTTCATCATACATTATATCTAAACAAGTGACATTAGACTAAGTAAACATACATAGAAAAAATGTTTTATCAGTACATTTCAACATCTACGCAGTCCTAGTGACTTTACATGCCCAATAAATACATCTCTAGAAATTGGCTTTGTCATTGGGTCTGCTATCATATCTCGCGTAGATATATATCTCATGTTCACTTCTCCTCGTGCAATTATATCTTTCATATAATTATACTTAGTATCTATGTGCTTTTTCTGACAATGAAATTTGGGGTCTTTAGTACAAGCGATTGCAACTTGATTATCATAGTTGATGGTCACTAGATTAATTTCGCTTTTAGTGACTCCCAAATGCACAATAAATCGATGAAGCCACACAGCCTCTTGTACTATAGTTGAGAATGCTATAAATTCAGCTTCCATTGTGGATAATGCAATGTAAGATTGTTTCTTACTTTTCCAAGATATTGCTCCATGGTTTAGTACGAATACATATCCTGAGGTAGATTTTCTCTCATCTAAATCTCCTCCCCAATTTGCATCTGTATACCCTTGTATGCATAAATCATTTCCTTGATAACATAATGCATAGACCATGGTTCCCTTTACATACCTCAATATTCTCTTTACTGCTTTCCAATGTGCTTGGCTTGGATTTGATTAATATCTACTTACCATCCTAATAGCATAACAAATATCTGGTCTTGTACACATCATTGCGTACATAAGACTTCCAACAGCACTAGAGTAGGGAACATTCTTCATTTTTTCCCTTTCTTGTGGCATTGACGGGCAATTTCTCTTAGTAAGGCCTTCATTTTTAGCAATAGGATTATCAATTGGTTTGCAATCTTGCATACGGAATCGTTCAAGAATTTTTTGAATATACATCGCTTGTGAAAGCGATAATAATCTCTTTGAATGATCTCTTGAAATCTTGACTCCAAGAATGTATGTCACTTCAACCCTGTCTTTCATTTCAAATTCAGATGATAACCATTCTTTAATTTCTGTAAGGAACACACAGTCATTACAAGCAATCAATATATCATTTCCGTATAAAGGTAAAAGTGCAAATTTATCTTTGGATCTTTTAACATACACACAATGGTCTTCATCGATCATTTGAAAATCATACGAAATGATTACATTATGAAAACGAATATACTATTGTCTTGAAGACTACTTCAGGCCATAAATTGATTTTAATAATCGACATACTTTATTTTCTTTACCTGCCTTGATGAAAGCTACAAGTTGTTCTATATAGATTTCTTCATCTAATTCTCCATTGAGAAAAGCAGTTTTTACATCCATTTGATGCAATTCAAGATCCATACTGGAGACTATAGCCAGAATAAGACGGATTGAAGCAAACTGCACAACAAGTGAAAAAGTTTCCTCGTAATCAATTCCCTCCTGTTGTGTGTACCCTTTTGCTACAAGACATGCCTTATATCTTTCAATATTTCCATCAGCTTTTCGCTTAATCTTGAGAAACCACTTATTCCCAATTGCTTTATGCCCTTCTGGGAGGTCAACCAAGTCCCATACTTGATTTGAGCTTAAAGAAACCATTTCTTCTGTCATTACTTTCATCCATTCTTCTTTAGCAGGGCCAGTAAAAGCCTCATTTACATTCCTTGGCTCTTCTTCCTCTTGCGGAACAATCATATTAATTTCTCCTTCAATCTCAAAACGACGTCGGGGAATCGTCCCTCGATTACTCCGTCTTAACCGAGGTTCATCATAAACAAATTTATGATTGATCTGATTGCTCCCACTTGGATCAGCCATTATAGAGAACCTTTCTGTGGAATTGCTCCCACTTGGTTGAAGTTCCCCATCTTGATTCGTCATAACAGAATCATTCTGATCAAGCGACTCATATATTAATAGGTCTTTACCTATTTCGCCTTGCTTTGGAAAATCATTCTCTAAGAATGTTACATCTCGTGATTCAAATTCAGTTACACCTCCATTACTTTGTTCACTAATGAACACGTATCCTTTTGAGTATTCTGAGTCTCTAATAAAAAAACTTTCTCTCCCTCTTGGGCCTAATTTTCTATGTTTTTGAGAGAGATCATGAACATATGTTGCACACCCCAAGGTCTGAGACTTGACATATCAGGTCTCCTACCAGTCCACAACTCATATGGTGTGTAAGTAACTGATTTTGTGGGCACATGATTAAGTACATAGGTGGCTGTTAGCAATGCATCACCCCAAAAGGTGATTGGTAAATTTGCTTGGGCCATCATAGACCTAATCATTTCTAATAGTGTCTTATTTCGTCTTTCAGCGACACCATTTTGTTGTGAGGTCCTAGGAATTGTTAATTGCCTTTCTATTCCTTTCTCATCACATAAAGCTTTGAACTTTTCTGAAAAGTATTCTTGTCCTCGATCAGTTCGTAATGCTTTTATTTTCTTATCTAATTGATTCTCAACAAGTTCATGTATTTTATGAAACAATCGAATGCTTCCGATTTATGAGAAATCAAATAGATATGACCATACCGAGTATAGTCATCTATGAACGTGATGAAATAAATTGCCCCACGTCTATCCCTTACATTCATTGGACCATAGATGTCAAGAATGAATTAATTGCAATGGATATAAAGCTCGTGTTCTCTTTCCAAATGGCGTTCGTGCCATTTTACTAACTAAACAATGCTCACATGTAGGTAGATTTACTTGACTTAGATTACCTAAAATTCCTTCTTTAGCTAATCAACTGATTCGATTTGGACCAATTTAGCATAGTCTAGCATGCCACAAAGTTGCGTCATTATTGGAATTACTAGATGTAAATAAGAAATAACTAATATTATTATTTTTCTTTATCACATCCATTACAATAAAACCATCCAATAAAAAACCATGACCGTAATTAATAGATCCAAGATACAAATCCATTCCACCTCTATGGAAATTTATATTAAAACCAAGTTTAACTAACATGAACACAGATAAAAGATTCCTACGAATCTGTGGAGAAAATAATACTTCATGTAGGATGAGGGATTGCCCTTACATGTGCCAATACCTTGTACAGTAACTTTGGAATTATCACATACATAAAGCCATCGAATACCATGTGGGAATTTATGAAACTCAACGAAGGCATCGTGATCCTTCGCTACATGGTTGGTTGCTCCTGAGTCTGTAATCCATAAAAGGATGTGATTCAGTTAGAAAAACAGAACAAGAAACATTCATAGATCAAATGTTTGTACTATAAAGTTGTACCTTCTTGGGCTCGGTACAATCTCAAGCAAAGTGGCCCTTATTACCACAATTATAGCACTTTACATGTTTCATGTTCTTTTTTTTGAAGGGACATTTTCCCTGTCCACATTAGTTCCATTTCGGCTTCTTGGATTCTTGAGGAGA
>JAOQMP010000001.1:16323631-16354957 GCA_027563575.1 Erythroxylum pedicellare
CAAAATTTTTATATGGATTATAACATAAGTAAAACTAATATCAAAAACAAATATTAAAACATATAAAAAAGTCAAATAATATTATATAAATCTCAAAATAAATGTGAAGATGTGTTTGTGAGTATTGTGAAAATTATATGTAAAACATAAAGGCAAAAGAGACTAAAAATAGGCTCATTAATTGATCTGAAAAATCTACCTGAAAAAAAGCTTTTTTTAGAAGCTCCAAATTTAAGTTTCTTAAAAAGTTGTATTTTGGCTGCCAAAAAAGCTATATCTATTAAAAAAGTACTTTTTTATTTTACAACCAAATACTCATTTTCCTTAAAAAAAGTTTTTGGGGTGAAAAAAGTACTTATTCACCTTCCAAAAGCTCAATCAAACAGACATTTATAATATAATGAAATGAAATAAGATCGAATGAGAGAGTTTCACATTACATCACGTTCCATCCTAAATAGTAAAAATAATTAACATTCAATTTGAAGGGTTTAGAATAGAATATAAAATACTAAACAATATTTTACTATATTATATTATAAATTCTTATTCGAAACAACATTTCACTATATTACATTATAAACCCTTCTACCTTTGTCAAACAACAATTTTCTAATATTACATAAGTTTTAAATCATTCCATTTTATTAAAAACCTGACATCCAGCCAAATACAACCTTAAGAGCTCCATTACATTAGAGTTCTAATAATGTGCAAGTTATTTCTCAACATCTTGCATCTTTTTACTCGGTCTAATTGAAGTTCTAAATTTTCACTTGTCATTAATTAGTGAAGAAACTTTATTTATTTAACCATATTAGAATAGAAGCTTTTGAGGTACAATCAATTCACCAATGATTTTGTAACAACTGAATGCTAAGTTAGCACGACCTAAATGTTTAAACTCACGGATAATTCAAAGAAGGTAATATTTATAAAAATATTGATTCAAAGCGGAAAACAAGCGTCGGCGTTTGCATCCTGATTGACATTCCGTAGTTAATTAATGATTGAAAAGCAGAGTATTTCTGGCACGCTGAAAAATAGAATATGGTTTTGGGGAGGCTGTCACTAAGTGAAAGTTCAACGCCTAATTCTAGAAAATTGAAAAGGCCACTGCTTCTAGTCTTTCTTAGCCCCACCTTGAAAAAATTTGTCAAACTTGGTTGGCTCGTCACTTACAATGTCGGTCTTCCCTTTTCCTCAATAGCTTCTTCTGACACTTGGTAAAGAACACTTGGGGTTGGGGATGTATCCCTTTATTAATTCTTTCAGTTTTTAGTAGTGTAATTTGTAAGTTCACGGCTTTTATATGAGCTCTTAAATTAGAGTAGAGGTGTCTAATTTTTTACGGTCATACTTCAAATTTTAGTTTCACATAAAAATAAAATAAAAGATTACCTCTTTAATAACGATAATGGTAATAATAGAAATTAAAGCAAAAGAAACAAACGAACTAGTTAACATGTTGGTGGTTGGTTGGGGTGCGTCAGAGAAATGACGTCATCTCCTCAGTCACCTTCTTTACTTTTATCCACTAACTCTTTTTATTTTTAGGATCAACGGTCAGGCGCTTAACAGTCCTGCTAAGATTCCCTTCTCAAAGACTAAGACTACGACCAATTACCAACACGAAAATGTAAAAGTTTAATAAAGAATGGCGAAGATGAGATCCAAATCTTTGGTCCGAGTCTTACTTCCAAAGCACATGTTGGAGACTCAGTTTTTGGCGTGCTCTCTAATTCAACAACTAGACTTTCCCATGACTTCAATTCTGCCTCACATTAGAGCCAGAGGTCCACCGCTCTTGGCCCACCTTTTTGTTTTTTTGTTTTTGCTTAATTTGTGCTTTTAACATATTATTCTAGTCGGCTCACTCAATCACCTAATTTCAATTTGTACTGCATCTTTCTCCATGTTTCTTCTCTCAAATTCGCATTCATTGAATCTATTTATAAAAACTTGTTTGAAAGGAGAAGACCATTCTCAGACTATAAGTCACGTGATGCCGTTTTTTTTAAGGAGACTGTAGACATTTAGATGCTATATCATTAAATTTTATTTTCAGTTAATAATACATTATTCATCTTTCATAACGTCATCAGGAGTTCTTTAACTATTTTCCCTGAAACTACTAATTAATAAATCAAGTTATAAGTAACCTTGGTACTGCTTATGCCTGAAAAGCAAGCAGGAGTTACTGGAGGACTGAAAACGCAATTGGCGGAAAGTATGTAGCAGCAAGAGTCTAGAGGGTATAAATTTAGTTAGACATAGGATGTCGGTCAAGATGAGAGCACGGTGTGGGTTGCAAGTGGCCGCAAATCGTAAAAGTACTTCTCAATTAATAGTCAAATGGACTTGAAAGGTTTTGAGCACGTTCGGTTCATGACGGTGACAATGAAACCACAAATTTGACACGTTCCTCCTCAAGTTGCACGTTCTAGTAGCTCTTTTTTCTTTCCAAACACTTCTTCTCTTCTAATTTGTCCTTTATACATATTATGGTGATATTAATAGAGTTTATATTTACTTCAGGAACTTACATATACATTTGAATGTGTTGCATCACACTTTCTTATTCAATCCGAAGAACTAATGTTGCCATATAAAGGCAAGTTTGGGGGTAAAAATGAAAAAAAATAATCCTCATCGAGGCCAAATTGAAGAAATGTTGCCCAATAATCTATTTAAATTGGACTTCCAGCTTAATTAAAAATGTTACAAAATAACTGAAGAGAGTCTAACATTTCATAATCCAACAATTAGAGATGAATATCGAAGTTGGCCAAATTGGTGGAAGATTGTGGATATTAACTGGCCACCAAAACCATATGGATTGCGGGTTGAAAGTTGAAGCCAAATATTTTAGGTTTAAGTCTAAACTCTTCCCATTGGACACTACTATTCAGATAATGTGGGATAATAATGCCTTGGTTAGTTTCTGTCGGTTTTGCGCAATTGGAATTGGGTCAAAGTCTCCTTAAATGGTGGGGGTATATTTGGAACAGTAATGGTACTAACTCTGCTCTAACGTGGAAATGGAGCAACGTTTTCAATTCATGTTGGAATGGGATAAGAACAAGCTAAGAACATCACTTTTCTCTTGGTTGGTCCAATCACAATTTGCACAACGTCATAGAAAAGCAATTCACAAATTTCAGAAGGCCCAATAACATCAAATAATATATATGATTGGAAAGTAAATCATATATTAGATATACGTGAAAAGCCTTTTAGAAGGAAAATTTATGAGCTAAATTGACAATTAAATCTCATAATTTTAAATAGAAACTTACAATAATTTAAAGTTTCCAAGGTACTGACCCTTTCTTGAAACTATATCACAAAACGACTATAAGTTATTCCACCAAATTTCAATATTGAGTGTAGGTTGAAACCTCAATTCGATAACACTCTCAATCTAATCCTAAAACAAACACTCAAAAGATAATTTATACCTAAAACTATTAATTATAAAATGAGAAAGACCTATCGACTGACTCTTACCCTCTTTCTTTTCCTTTTCATACTACATCGGGGACTCTGAAGGGCATATAGGGAAAGAACAACAAGCAAACAACACCTTTGAACAGACAATTGACTAATCAAAATCGGGTTGTAGACTACTGCAGTGTCTGGTAGACTATTGTGGAACAATATGAGAACCTTGTGACTATCGATAAGTTCCAGGTATGATGGTCGAGACATAAAGCCCTTCTCTCCACGAGCACACAACTCTCAGCTTTCCTCTTAGGAACCTTACACTCCCATAACTTTTTCCCTTTTGAAATAATAGTCGCAACAGTACCTACACTCTTTCTCGTTAAACTCTAATCTTATAGTGAAATCATTTTATGTAGTCATAAACTGTCTTAGACTTTATGAGACACAAGATCCTCTGAAAAGACGAGTTTAGAGCGTACTTATCTCTGTATAATGACAGATAGTAATATTGCTCAAGACTTAGGCTTTCAGGAGAGGAAGAATTTAAAGAAAATGGAAAACACACAAACTAATATTAATTGAAATCAAACATTGAACTTCTTCCTCCTTACAATGGAAGAGGTGCCTTACTTTTATAGGTGAAGCAAGGGTAGAAAAGTCAAAACACTCAAAAGAAAACAAACAACTTTAAAAAAGAAAACAACTTTAAGTATAATAATCACACCTTTGATAAAACTACTTAAAAAAAAGCAAACAAATTTATAAAAATATACAGTATGATGATAAGAAAGAATCTTACTTAGTGGTTTGTAGGCTACAAAGATTCTCTTTCATTAAAAAATGTAAAAGAAAAACACCTAAGAAGGTGAGTCCTGTAGAATCTAATACATTATTTCTTACGTATTAGTTCATGCTATGATTGTAAATTGGACAGAGAGGTTGGATTACTAGAACTATCAGTATCATTTGGATATGTCTTTTGTCGCTTACTGTGACTGAGCTCACATATGTGAAATTTGTGGAGGAATTGATTTAAGCCATCTTCATTAGGACTATAATTATCATCATTAGAGTTTTGAGCATCCTGAAAGACTGAGTTAAGAGGCTGAAAAGTTCCTGTAAGGTCTAAGACAAATTCTTCTGTGTCATATTGAGGGCTATTGGGACCTGGTATGTCAACATTTGGTGCTTCTGGTTCACCAGGAATAAATTCACCTAGATAAGGTCCAATAGAGGAAGAAATGGTCGGTGTATCAGAAAAATGATTGATTTCTTTGAGAAAATCTCTAAGAGATTGGAGCACATTGTCTTGATATTGTGGCCAATATAATGAAGTATGATAAAAATGGACATGGTGTTCAATGTAAAGGGCACCAGTATATGTTTGACGATATGGATGATGAAGGATGAAGAAATAATGAGTAGATTGTAGTCTAGAAAAAACTTTCCATAGACGATGTTGTGAAATAACCATAGAACATTGTTGATTGATCTAGTGGTTGAAACCACTCAAGAAATGTCCATAACAAAGACCTTTCGTTGTTTATGTCACAGAGATGTTGGTAGAGCTGAAGAGGGGATAAGGTGACAACATAAGCATAGAGGGTAGAAAGTGCCCAAAGATACCATAATGTATATTCAGAAAGGGGGTTATGAAGAAAAGTCACATTAAGGTAAGGTGTTTTGACGTTGAACAATGTGGGACTACCAAGAGAGTTAGTTTCACTGAGAAAATGATGCATATAATAAAACAAACTCATACGAGCAAGTGAGGCAATTTAAAAAACATTGGTAGGTGTACTAGCAATAGGAGGAAAGTATTTCTTTCTGATGGCATAAAGGGTTTGATGAGCCGTAAGAGCTTGAAAAAATAAAGGGGTTGAGAAGAAGATACCTCGCTGAAGAGGAAGAAGATATTTACAATGAGGAACAAGAAAAATATCTAGAGGCTAGGGCGAATTCTGGGTTAATAGCTTGGATAAGCATGAAGTGTAAGCTGCCTGGTGTGGTATCAGAGCCATCTTTCATATCTTGGTCGGTAGTAACATTGTCTCTTGATAAGAGTGAGTTAGTAGAGAGCATAACTGTTATAGAAACACTACCAAATGACCCTGTTCATATGTCTTCAACTTTGTCTATATCTAGTCTACCTTTTAGGGCTAATCGTGTTTTGTCTAATCGTATTGAAAATCTAGTTGAAATTACCAATGTTTTTGTAGAAAATCGTGTTTGTCAGTCTTCTTTACCTTTGTTGAGTCCTTACAATAACTATTTTCGTGATCATTCTTGGACAAGAAGTATACGTACTATTTTGTCTACATCTAGACCAAAAGTTAAAGAAATAATCCAAAGTTCTAGATTGAGATACCAAAGGAGTTGATCTCTCTATGGAGAGAACACAACCATATACATCTATATGTATGAGCTATATGCCTTGTTTTCACACTTCATGGAAGAAAGGGAAAACTTGCTACAACCAAGATATCTCTACTCAACACTACCTACACAATGTACAAAAATGCTTCGATTGGTACTTTGCTGACTACTCTCAATAATGGAAGTGTCATTATGACAATAGCACCTGATTTAACATCAAGTTGGATGATCCCACTTTGTCTGAATGGCTACAAGTTCAAATTCAGATCACTGGAGCAGGTCAAGATCCTATAACCATCAAGGCTACCTTACATTATCAGATGATCTATCATCTACAGAATCATATTTTGGACCTCAACTTTCCAAATTGTACTTTGGATGCTCTTTATATGGTTGCTGATCGTTCCAATGATCAGAATACTATCATCCAGATCTCGAAGCAATTACTAGCTGTAGAGCTTAAAAAGTTGATGCCTACTGAATGGATCACTAATTACCAAAAGGTGTCCATGTGCCTTATCGACACTATTTTCATACAACCACTCCTCCGATTCTAAAGACATTAAAAGATGGAACAGTGAAGTCCATCTATGCAAAACCCAACGAAGATCCATCTGGACCTTCTACATCCGGTGTTATTTTTTTTATCTAACCCGTATTTTCTCATACGAAAGGTAAATTGGCCCTCCTATCTATTATTTTAAATCTAATGGAGATCCAGTCTATGTAAACCATCATCGTGAAAACTTTGTGTGGGATGTTGATCCATCTATATGTGAACTTGACTGTGAAGTATGTCTCAACCCTACGTCAGACAGTGATGATGATGATGAGCAGTATTCCAGACGACGAAGGAGGAAGAAAAAGTCTAAACCATATTATATGCCTTCTCAATAGTATCATCCATACAAGGATGATTCAGATCTGGATGATTCTAAAAAATCTAGTGGTTTATCCATAGAAATATCCAGACCTAGATCTCTTTATGAGATGTTGAAATCTTCTACCTGTCAACCTAAGCCAACAAATTTTGGCATTACTTCTACTTCTGTACCTTGTATGATGGTTAAGCCATACGAAGAAGAGTTTCTCTACACAGGAGTATAGATGAAACAACTAGGGTTATCTCTAGCCCTTATATTCAAGCCACAGGAATCACTTCATAAGGAACACTAGTCTCAAATCCTTCTAATGAAGTTCTTAATTGGCAGACATCGAATGCAATAGCATAGAGCAAAGTACTTCAAAGAATTTATTCCAAGCTCGATGGAACCAGTTAACAGACTCATGCTACTCAACATAAAGTTAACTCTGTCTTTAAGTAGATCCAACAACTGTACCATTCATGCAAAACTTAGATCAAGCAACTTGATGCCGATCTTCGACATTACATTGCTGTGCAATATTTTAAACCTAACTTCAAAGTCAAAACTAAAGAACTCAAGAAGATACAAGGAAATGTGCAACACATAGAAGCTGATATGCAATCTGCACAGTCTAAGATTTTATATGGCTCATCTTCTTCAGTATTTCCAAATATACAACAATTATACACTCCTCCTTTGTATCAGACATATCCAGAAGAAGCTGATTATTCAAAGGTCCTCACGTTCAACTATCCTTTGATTAGAAAACATATACATCCTCAAGCAGCTCAAGCAAAACATAAAAAGCCAAAGTCAAAACCAAAGTTTGAACAAGTTCTTGAGCCATCACCTTCATATACTAAACCTGAACTAGTTAACCAGTGTAGTAAACCATTACAAGTCCAAACACCTCCCACTTCTCCATCGAAGTCTCATCCTTAGACCTTTACTAGGAAGGATAAAGCTCCTCTGACATAGTTCATAACAACTCTTGCACCTACACCTGCTGTAGAAGATTCCTTTGCTCAATTAGATAATTCGGACGCTTGTTCTGAAGCCTCTATCCCAATATCTGAAGTCTCTGCAAAAATTTTTGAGTCATCATTTGAACAGATCTCTGAATCGTCTTCTAATTCCTCAACACAGCTAGCTGATCTATCAGACTTTGCATAAGTTCTGATGACTATTCCTGAAACTACAAAAGTTGACTCAGAAATAAGTGAAGCAGAATCCACAGGTACTGAACCGTTCAAACCTACACTAACACTACATGCAACACTAACTCAACCAGCTGCACAGATCAAGCCTACTTCAAGACCTTGGTTTACTTTTGATGATCTTCCACCAAAGAAATGGACAGACCATTTACATAAATTTGGTGCATGGATAGATCTTTAAATGACTCGACCGAATAATCCTTCATAGGATATGTTGTTTGAGTTTATTTCTAGTTTCACTGATGCTTTGCGAGAATGGTGGCAAAGTATTAATGACTATTGAAGTCACTACAGTCGGAGCTCTTCTTGGAATAATGCATAAGGAATTTATTGGTGACTTTCAGCTTATAGATAAGCAAATCTGTCAGGGGTATTTTGTAATGAAATGTTGTTCACTTGATAAATGTGATTTAGAGGCGCATTTTCAATGTATGATGGAAAGGTATTATCTTTTCAATGGATGGAATAATGTTAATCTTCAATATAGTTTTATCTCATCCCTTCCAGATCAACTACAACTAGATATTACTAATATATCTCTTAGAGAAATCTACCAGCTTGTTTTGGCCTCTCTTGATAAGCTTTGTGATCAATATGCCTTATTTAATAACTTCATTAAAGGTGGTCAACTTTTCAAACAGGTTTATAAAAAGCCTTATCTTTAAATTAAGTGCAAAGACAAAAAGAACTGTGATTGTGGCAACAAGAAGAAATCTCATCCCAATCATGCTTATAATCGATGAAAGTTCCACAGACAAATGGAGGTTACAAGCCCTTCAAGAAAACTTATATTAGAAAAGATGGAACCAAACGAAAGTTTTTTCGATGTTCGAGAAGAAATCCGATCATACTCATAAAGTTAATCAATGTTTCCTCTGTAGACAACCAAGACATTTTGAACGTTCTTGTCCTCACAAAAGCAAAAAAGATGTCAAGTTATTGAAGCAAATGTAATCAATCTTGCCCATTCCTTCTTCTAATAACTTTGAAGATCTTGTTAAGGAACAATCTATTGAAGATGAAGACACTAAGTTTGCTGTTTCTGTTACAACCTCTGATGATGAATCCTCTATCTCTTTAGGGGATGATTCTCTATACATGTTATAACAGACCTGCATGAAGTTAGATCGTACTCTAGTTCAATGACCATATGTCCAGATCCTACTCTTCAAACAAGATAAATATGGTCGCCCCATTAAAACTATTGGATTTTTGGATATTGGATCCACTCGTATGATTATGAAGCCCAACAATTTACCTTATGAGGCATGGACCTCACATGATGATACTTTACTGCTACAAATGGCAATTCATTCAAGATCAGACTTATTACAAAAAGAAAGGTCGGGATACGATTCTTTTCACAGTGTACAGTTTGGACTAAAGTACTTGGCAGCAATCAACCAGGCCTAGATATTCTTATTGGTATAGATGTATACAGCAAAGCCTCACCTTTACAGATCCTACCCACAGGCCTCAGGTATCGATCATTTTAAAGTCCCTACACTGAAGTGAAAAATGTGTTTAAAATGTCTTAAGTTCTTACACCATATATCTCATTGCAAGATAAACTTTTAGACTACTGTCCTGAATCATATACACAATTTTCTCATCCATATCCTTTTTGAAAAAATGTTGACTTTTTCATAAGTCTACCTCTAAAAAAGAATGAGGATATCAATCCTAAGAAAGCTACACATCCAAGCATAATCCCTGATGACCTCAAACTCGCACAAGATAAGTGTGCTATCTTTATGAAGCAAGGACTCATTGAGCCCACAAAGTCAGATTGGGCTTGTCAGGCATTCTATATAAACAAATGTTCAAAGCAAAAGCACAGTAAAAAGAGATTAGTGATTGATTACAAACCTTTGAATGCATTCCTACAAGATGATAAGTTTCCTCTCCTTAATATCAATACTCAGGTACTATTTTAAAAAGAAGTTGTTGTCTTTTCTAAGTTTGATCTTAAGGCAGGATTTTGGCAATTGGGTGTTCACTTGACTGAAGAGTACAAAACTGCATTATGCATTCCCAATGCATAATACCAATAGATTGTTATGCCATTTGGGCATAAAGTTACCCCATCACTGTTTCAAAGAACCATGACTAGGATCTATGAGCCTATTCTCAACAATACAATCATTTATATTGATGACATTCTCTTGTTCTGAAAGACTCATGAGGAACATCATGTCTTACTTCAGTAATTCTTAGATCTTACTAAATAGTATGGCATCATGCTTTCAGCCTCTAAAAGCATCATTGGTACAAAGGAGATTGAATTTCTGGATATGCATTTGAAAGATGGATTCCACCAACCTAGTCCACATATTGTGTAAGAGCTGTTACACTTTCCTGATGAATATCTCATTGTGAAACAAATACAATAATTCCTTGGGATTGTTAATTACATTTGTGAGTTCATACTACAGGTGGCAGCTTACACTTCATGCTTATTTAAGTTATTAACGCAGAATCCACCCTAGCCTTTAGATATTTTTCTTTTTTCTCTTTATAAATATCTTCTTCCTCTTCAGCAAGGTATCTTCTTCTCAACCCTTTTATTTTTTCAAGTTCTTTCCTTTCTGGCATCACAAATAAATACTTTCCTCCTATTGCTAGTACACCTACTAATGTTTCTGAAGTTGCCTCACTTGTTGGTATGAGTTTGTTTTATTATCTACATCATTTTCTCACTGAAACTAACTCTCTAGGTAGTCCAACAATGTTTAACCTCAAAGCACCTTACCTTAATGTGACTTCTCTTTATGACCCCCTTTATGAAAACACATTATGGTATCTTTGGGAACTTTTTGCCTTCTATGCTTATGTTGTCTTCTTATCCCCTCTTCAACTCCGCCAATATCTTTGTGACATAAACAATGAAAGGTCTTTCTTATGGGCATTTTTTGAGTGGTTTCAACCACTAAATCAATGGAAGTAACAATGTTTTATGGTTATTTCACAACATCGTCTATAAAAAGCTTTTGCTAGACGACAATCTATTCATTGTTTCTTCATCCTTCATTGCCCATATCGTGAAACATATATTGGTGCCCTTTACACTGAACACCATGTCCATTTTTATCATACTTCATTATATTGGCCATGATATCAAGACAATATACTCCAATCTCTTAGAGATTTTCTCAAAGAGATCAATCATTTTTTTGATACATCGATCATTTCCTCCTCTATTGGACCTTATCCTAGAAGTACCAGATGTTGACATACTAGGTCCCAAACAGAAGAATCAGTCTCAGAATTTGCAGGACCTTTTGAGCCTTTGACTCAATGTTTTAGGATGCTCAAAACCCTATGATGATAATTACAGTCCTATTGAAGATGAGTTAAATCAATTCCTGCACAAGCTTCACAGATGTGGGCTCAGTCATAATAAGCGATAAAAGACATATCCAAATGATACTGACAATTCCAGTAATCTAGCCTCTCCATCCAATTTGCAATCATGGCATGAACCAATACGTGACAAATAATGTATTAGATTCTATAGGACTCACCTTTTTAGGTGTTTTTCTTTTATGTCATTTGATAAAAGAAAATCTTTGTCCCACAAACTACTATGTAAGATTCTTTCTTATCATCATACTGTTTGCTTGTAGAAAGTTGATTGCTTTCTCAAAGTAGCTTTGTGAAAGGTATGATGATTATAATTAAAATTGCTTCTTTTTTAAAGTTGTAATTAGTGTGTCTTTTGAGTGTTTTACTTTTCTACCCTTACTTCACCTATAAAAGCAAGTCTCCTCTTCCATTGTAAGGAGGTAGAAGTTCAACGTTTGATTTCAATGAATATTAGTTTGTGTGTTTTACATTTTCTTTAAGTTCTTCCTCTCTTGAAAGCTTAAGTCTTAAGTAATGTTACTATCTGTTATTATATAAAGACAAGTATGCTCTACGCTTTCCTTTTCTGAGGATCTTGTATATCAAAAAGTCTATGACAGTCTATAAGTGCATAAAATGATTTTGCTGTAAGATCAAAATTTAATAGGGAAAGAGTGTAGGTACTATTGTGACTATTGTTTCAAATGGGTAAAAAGTTGTGAGAGTGTAAGGTTCCTAAGAGGAAAGCTAAGAGTTATGTGCCCGTGGAGAGAAGGACTTTGTGTCTCGGCCATCATACTTAGAATTTACCGGTAGTCACAAAGTTCCCTTGTTGTTCCACAATAGTCTACCAGACACTACAGTAGTCTACAATTCGACTTTGGTTAGTCAATGATATGTTCAAACATGTTGTTTTAGCTAGTTGGTTGTCGTACTTTTCTTGTGTACCCTTCGAGGTCCCCGTTGTGGTATCAGAGCCATCTTTCATATCTTGGCCAGTAGTAACATTGTCTCTTGATAAGAGTGAGTAAGGAGAGAGCCCAACAGTTATGGAAAACACAGAAGCTAATATTCATTGAAATTAAACATTAAACTTCTACCTCCTTACAATGGAAGAGAAACCTTGCTTTTACTTTTATAGGTGAAACAAGGGTAGAAAAGTAAAACACTCAAAAGACACACTAATTACAACTTTAAAAAAGAAAGCAATTTTAAGTACAATCATCACACCTTTCACAAAGCTACTTTGAAAAAGCAAACAACTTTCTAAAAGTAAACAGTATGATGGTAAGAAAGAATCTTACATAGTGGCTTGTGGCCACAAAGATTCTTTTTCATCAAAAGTCGTAGAAGAAAACACCTAAAAAGGTGAGTCCCACAGAATCCAATGTATTATTTGTCACATATTGGTTCATGTTATGATTGCAAATTGGATGGAAGGGCTAGATTAATACAACTGTCCATAAAAAAGACCTTTCATTGTTTATGTCACAGAGATTTTGGTAGAGCTAAAGAAGGAATATGGTGACAGCACAAGCATAAAGGGCAGAAAGTGCCCAAAGATACAATAATGTGTTTTTAGAAAGGAGGTCATGAAGAAAAGTCATATTAAGGTAAGGTGCTTTGAGATTGAACATTGTGGGACTACCAAGAGAGTTAGTTTCACTGAGAAAATGACGCAGGTAATAAAATAAACTTGTAAGAGTAAGTGAGGCAACTTCAGAAACATTAGTAGGTGTACTAGTAATGGAAGGAAAATATTTCTTTGTGATGGCAAAAAGGGTTTAATGAGCCATAAGAACTTGACAAACAAAGGATTTAAAAGATAAAGGGGTTGAGAAGAAGATACCTTGCTGAAGAGGAAGAAGATATTTATGATGAGAAAAAGGAAGAAAAATATCTGAAGGCCAGGGTGGATTCTATGTTAATAACTTGGATAAGCATGACGTGTAAGCTGCCACATGTGGTATGAACTCACGAATTGATTAACAATCTCGATGAATTGTTGTATTTGTTTCATAGTGAGATTTTCATTAGGAAAATGTAACAACTTTTGTGCAATATGTGGAACAGGCTGGTATAATCCATCTTTGAAATGCATACCTAGAAATTCAATCTCCTTTGTACCAATGATGCTTTTTGAGGCTGAAAGCATGATGCCATACTATCTAGTAAGATTTAAGACTTGTTGAAGTAAAGCCTGATGTTTCTCATGGGTCTTTGAGAACAGGAGAATATCATCAATATAAATGATTGCAATGTTGAGGATAGGCTTATAGATCTTGGTCATAATTCTTTGAAATAGTAATGGGCAACTTTAAGCCCAAATGGTGTAATAGTCTATAGGTATTGTGCATTAGGAATGCAGAATTTATTTTTGTACTGCTTAATCGGGTGAATACCCAATTGCCAAAATCCTCCCTTAAGATCAAACTTGGAAAACACAACATCTTTTAAAAATAGCACTTGAGTATTGATCTTAGGGAGAGGAAACTTGTCATCTTGCAGGAATGCATTCAGAGGCTTGTAATCAATCATTAGTCTCTTTTTACTGCACTTTTGCTCTGAACGTTTGTTCACATAGAATGCCTGACAAGCCCAATCTGACTTTGTGGGCTCAATGAGTCCTTGCTTCAAAAGGATAACACACTCATCTTATGCTAGTTTGAGGTCATCAGGGTTCATCCCTGGATGTGTAGCTTTCATAGGATTGATATCCTCATTCTTTTTGAAAGGTAGACTTATGAAAAAATTAGCATTTTTCCAAAGAGGATATAGATTAAAAAACTGTGCATGCGATTTAGGACAGTAGTCTAAAAGTTTATCTCGCAATGAGTTATATGGTGTAGAACTTGAGAAAGTTCAAACACATTTTTCACTTCAATGTAAGGACTATAAAATGATCAATATCTGAGGCCTATGGGTAGGATTTGTAAAGGTAAGGCTTTGCTGTATACATCCATACCAATAAGAATATCTGGGTCGGGTAGATTGCTGCCAAGTATTTTAGTCTAAACTGTACACTGTGGAAATAATCGTTTCCCGACCTTTCTCTTCGTAATAAGCCCGATCTTGAATGAATTGTCATCTGCGGTAGTAAAGTACTCAACATATAAGGTCCATGCCTCAGAAGGTAAAATGTTAGGCTTCATAATCATACAACTGGATCTAGTATCCATAAATCCAATAATTTTGATGGGGCGATCATATTTGTCTTATCTAAAGAGTTGGATCTGGACATATGGTCATTGGACTTAATTACGATCTAATTTCATAAAAGTTTACTATAACATGTATAAAGAATCATCCCCTACAAAGATAGAGGATTCAGAGTCAGAGGTCGTAACAGAAACAACAAACTTAGTGTCTTCATCTTCAGTGGGTTATTCCTCAATAAGATCTTCAAAGTTATTAGAAGAATAAAAAGACAAAATTGATTGCATTTGCTTCAATAACTTAATATCTTTCTTGCTTTTGTGAGGATAAGTTCGTGCAAAATGTCCTGGTTGTCCACAGAGGAAACATCAATCAGCTTTATAAGAATGATGAGATTTCTTCTTAAAGAAGTGAACAGACTTTCGTTTTGTTCTATCTTTTCTCATATAACTTTTCCTGAAAGACTTGTAACCTTCCATTTGTCCGCGGAACTTTCATCGATGATAGATATGATTGTGATGAGATTTCTTCTTATTGCTACAATTACAATTCCTTTTATCTTTGTACTTAATTTAAAGATAAGGCTTCTTTCATGACTGTTAGAGAAGTGGACCACCTTTAACGATGTTCTTAAATAAGGCATGTTGATCACAAATCTTATCAAGAGACACTAAAGCAAGCTGGTAGATTTCTCCAAGAGATATATTAGCAATATCCATTTGTGAAGAAACAATGGTCCATTGTAGCTCTTGTTGCAGTTAATCTGGAAGGTATGAGATAAAAGTATATCAAAGATTAATATCATTCTATCCATTTAAAAGATAATACCTTTCTGTCATACGTTGAAAATGCTTATGTAAATCTTGCTTGTCAAGTGAACAACATTTCATTGCAAAATATTCCTGACAAATCTGCTTATCTATAAGCTGAAAGTCACTAATATATTCATTTTGAATTATTCCAAGAAGAGCTCCGGCTATAATGGCTTAGATATATTGAAGTCCTTGATAGATATATTGAAGTCCTTGATAGTCATCAATACTTTGCCACCATTATTGCAAAGTACCAATGAAACGAGAAGTAAACTTAAACAAAATATAATGTAAAGGATTATTTGATCGAGTCATTTGAAAATATATCCATGCACCACATTCGTGTAAGTGATCCCTCCATTTCTATAGGGGAAGATCATCAAAAGTAAACCAAGGTCCTGAAGTAGGCTTAGTCTGTGCAACTGGTTGAGTTGGTGTTGCTTGTGGTGTTGGTGTAGGTTTGAAAGGTTCAGTACCTGTGGATTCTGTTTCACTTATTTCTGGTTCACCTTCAGTAGGTTTAGGCATAGTCATCAGAACTTGTGCTAAGTCTGATAGATTAGCTAGCTGTGCTGAGGAATTAGAAGACAATTCAGAGATCTATTCAGACGATGACTCAAGAATTATTGTAGAGACTTTAAATATTGTGATAGAGGCTTCAGAACAAGCTTTTGAATTATTTGATTGAGTAGAGGAATCTTTTACAGAAGGTGTAAGTGCAAGAGTTGCTTTGAACTCTGTTAAAGACATTTTATCCTTCCTAGTAGAGGTGGCAGATTGAGACTTCGATGGAGAAGTGGGAGGTATTTAGATCTATAATGGTTTACTCCACTGGTTAAATGGTTCAAGTTTAGTATACGAAGGTGATGGCTCAGGAACTTATTTAGGCTTCGATTTTGACTTTTGTATTTTGGGTTTTACTTAAGTTGCCTGAGGATGTATATGTTGTCTGATCAAAGGATAGTTAAACTAGAAGACCTTTGAATAATCAGCTTCTTTTGGATATGTCTGATACAGATGAGGAGTGTATACTAGCCGTATATTTGGAAATACTAAAGAAGATGAGTCATATATAGTCTTAGACTGTGCAGATTGCAAATCAGCTTCCATGTGTTGCACAATTCCTTGTATCTTCCTGAATTATTTAGTTTTGATGTCGAAGTCAGGTCTAAAATACTACATAGCAATGTAATGTCAAAGATCAGTGTCAAGTTGCTTGATTTGAGTTTTGTATGAGTGGTACAATTATTAGATATGCTTAGATATGATGTCAACTTTATGTTGAGTAGCATGAGTCTGTTGACTGATTCCATCTAACTTGAAATAAGTGCTTCGAAGGATTTTGTTCTGTGCTATTGCATTTGATGTCTACCAATTAAGAACTTCATTAGAAGGATTTGAGAACAGTGTTCTTTGTGAAGTGATTCTTGTGGCTCAAATATAAGGGCACTAGAGATAACCCTAGTTATTTCATTTATACTCCTGTGCAGAAGGAAACTTTCCTTCTTATAGTTTAACTATCATACAAGGTATAGGAGTTGGAGTAATGACAGGAATTGTTAGCTTAGGCTAGCAGGTAAAAGATTTCATCATCTCACGAAGAGATCTAAGTTTGGATCTTTCTATGGATAGATCACTAGAGTTACTGGAATCATTTAGACCTGAATCATCCTTGCGTGGATGATATTGTTGAGAAGGCATACAACGAGATTTAGACTTTTTCTTCCTCATTTGTCATCTGGCATACCTCTCATCATCATCATTACTGTCTGACACAGGGTTAAGACATACTTCACAGTCAGGTTCACATATAGATGGGTCAATATTCTATACAAAGTGTCCACGATGATGACTTATATAGACTGGATCTCCATTAGATTTAAAATAATGGATAGGGGGACTAGATTTACCTTCTGTATAAGAAAATACGGGCTAGATCGAAAATATAGAACTCGATGTAGAAGGTCCAGATGGATCTTCGTTGGGCTTTGCATAGATGGACTTTATAGTTCCATCTTTTAATATCTTTAGAATCGGAGGAGTATTTATATGAAAAGAGTGTCGATGAGATGCATGAAACACCTTCTGGTAATTGGTGATACATTCAATAGGCATCAACTTTTTTAGCTCCACAGTTGGTAATTGCTTCGGGATCTAGATAATAGTAGTTTGATCATTGGCATGATCAGCAACCATATAAAGAGCATCTGAAGTAGAATTTGGAAAGTTAAGGTCCAAAGCATGATTCTATACATGATAAATCATCTAGTGATATAAGATAGGCATGATAGCTATAGGATCTTGATCTGCTTCAATGATCTGAATCTAAACTTGATGTCGTTCAATTAAAGTGGTATCATCCAACCTGATGTTGAAATCAGGTGCTATTGTTAGAATGACTCTTTCATTGTTGAGAGTAGTCAACAAAGTACCAATCAAAGCATTTGGGTACGTTGTGTAGGCAGAGTTGAGTAGAGATATCCTGGCTGTAGCAGGTATTCCCTTTCCTCCATGAAGTGTGAGAATAAGGCGTATAACTCCTACATGTAGATATGTATGGTTGTGTTCTCTCAAGAGAGAGATAAGCTCCTTTGGTATCTCAAGTTTTACGTATTGTGCTGCTATAGTAGATCTAAATCCACACTATTCCAATTTGGAACTCTGAATTATTTCTTTGACTTTTGGTCTAAATGTAGACAAAATAGTATGTATACTTCTTGTTCAAGAACGATCATAAGAATAGATACTGTAAGGACTCAACAAAGGTAAAGAAGACTCACAAACATGATTTTCTATAAGAATATGGGTAATTTCAATTAGATTTTCAATATGATTAGACAAAACACGCTCAACACTAGAAGGTAGACTAGATATAGATAAAGTTGAAGACATATGAACAAGGTCATTTGGTAGTGTTTCCATAACCGTTGGGCTCTCTCCTTACTAACTCTTATTAAGAGACAATGTTATCATTGGCTAAGATACAAAAGATGGCTCTGATACCATATCGGGGACCCTGAAGGGAACATAGGGAAAGTACAACAATCAACTAGCTAAAACAACACCTTTGAACAGAACATCGGCTAACCAAAGTCAGATTGTAGGCTACTGCAGTGTTTGGTAGACTATTGTGGAACAACATAGGAACCTTGCAACTATCGATAAGTTTCAAGTATGATGGGCGAGACACAAAGCCCTTCTCTCCATGGGCACATAACCCTCAACTTTTCTCTTAGGAACCTTAAACTCTCACAACTCTTTTCCCACTTGAAACAATAGTCACAACAGTACCTACACTGTTTCCCCATTAAACTCTAATCTTACAGCAGAATTGTTTTATGTAGTCATCGACTGCCTTAAACTTTCTAATACTTAAGATCCTCATAAGAGGCGAGTGTAGAGCGTACTTGTCTCTATATAATGACAGATAGTAACATTACTCAAGACTTAAGCTTTCAGGAGAGGAAGAACTTAGAGAAAATGGAAATCACACAAACTAATATTCATTGAAGTCAAATGTTGAACTTCTACCTTCTTACAATGGAAGAAGAGCCTTGCTTTTATAGGTGAAGCAAGGGTGGAAAAGTAAAACACTCAAAAGACATATTGATTACAACTTTAAAAAAGAAACCAACTTTAAGTACAATCATCACACATTTCATAAAGCTATTTTGAAAAAACAAACAACTTTCTAAAAGCAAATAGTATGATGATAAGAAAGAATCTTACATAGTGGTTTGTAGCCCACACATATTCTCTTTTATCAAAATACTTAAAAAGAAAAACACCTAAAAAGGTGAGTCCCATAGAATCCAATGCATTATTTGTCACGTATTGGTTCATGCCATGATTGCAAATCGAATGGAGAGGCTAGATTACTGGAACAGTCATTATCATTTGGAGATGTATTTTGTCACTTACTATGACTGAGCTCACATATGTGAAGTTTGTTCAAGAATTGATTTAATTCATCTTCATTAAGACCGTAATTATCATCATTAAGGTTTTGAGTATCCTGAAAGACTGAGTCACGAGGCTGAGAAGGTCCTGCAAGGTCTAAGACTAATTCTTCTATGTCATATTGAAGGCTATTGGAACCTAGTATGTCAACATCTGGTGCTTTTAGTTCACCAGGAATAAATTTACCTTGATAAGGTCCAATAGAGGAGGAAATGATCGGTGTATCAGGAAAGTGATTAATCTCTTTGAGAAAATCTCTAAGAGATTATAGCACATTTTCTTGATATCGTGGTCAATATAATGAAGTATGATAAAAATGGACATTATGTTTAGTGTAAAAGGCACCAGTATATGTTTCACGATATGAATGATGAAGGATGAAAAAATAATGAGTAAATTGTTGCTAACAAAAGCTTTCCATAAATGATGTTGTGAAATAACCATAGAATATTGTTGCTTCCATTGATCTAATGGTTAAAACTACTCAAGAAATGTCCATAAAAAAGACCTTTCATTGTTTATCCATAAAAAAGACCTTTCATTGTTTATGTCACAGAGATTTTGGTAGAGATGAAGAGGGGATAAGGTGATGACACAAGCAAGAGGAAGCGGAAGAAGATATTTACAATGAGAAAAAAAATTATTTGGAGGCCAGGATGGATTCTGTGTTAATAACTTGGATAAGCATGAAGTGTTAGCTGTCATGTGTGGTATGAACTCATAAATGTAATTAACAATCCCGAGGAATTGTTGTATTTGTTTCACAACATGATTTTCATCAGGAAAGTGCCTTTGTGCAATATGTGAACTAGGTTGGTAGATTCCATCTTTGAAATGCATACCTAGAAATTCAATCTCTTTTGTAACAATGATGCTTTTAGAGACTAAAAGCATGATGCCATACTGTTTAGTAAGATCTAAGAATTTCTGAACTAAGGCCTAATGTTCCTTATAGGTCTTTAACAACAGGAGAATGTCATCAATATAAATGATTGCACTGTTGAGGATAGGCTAACAGATCTTGGTCATGGTTCTTTGAAATAGTGATGGGCCAATTTTAAGCCCAAATGGCATAACAGTCCATTGGTATTGTATATTGGGAATGCAGAATGCAATTTTGTACCACTCAGTCAGGTGACCACCCAATTGCTAAAATCATGCTTTAAAATCAAACTTAGAAAAGACAACTTCTTCTTTTAAAAATAACACCTGAGTATTGATCTCAGGGAGACGAAACTTGTCATATTGCAGAAATGCATTCAGAGGCTTGTAATCAATCACCAATCTCTATTTACTGCACTTTTGCTCTGAACGTTTGTTCATATAGAATGCGTGACAAGCCTAATCCGACTTTGTGGGTTCAATAAGTCCTTGCTTCAGAAGGATAGCACACTTATCTTGTGCGAGTTTGAGGTCATTAAGGTTCATCACTGGATGTGTAGCTTCTGTAAGATTGATATCTCATTCTTTTTGAAAGGTAGACTTTTGAAAAAGTTAACATTTTTCCAAAGAGGATATGGATGAGAAAACTGTGCATGTGATTCAGGATAGTAGTTTAACAGTTTATCTTGCAATGAGTTATATGGTGTAAGAACTTGAGAAAGTTTAAACACATTTTTCTCTTTAATGTAAGGAATATAAAATGATCGATACCTAAAGCCTGTGGGTAGGATTTGTAAAGATGAAGCTTTGTTGTTTCTATCCATACCAATAAGAATATCTGGGCTTGGTAGATTACTGTCAATTACTTTAGTCCAAACTGTACATTATAGAAAGAATCGTATCCTAACCTTTCTCTTTGTATTAAGGCCGATGTTGAATGAATCACCATCTGCAACAGTAAAGTACTCATCATATGAGGTCCATGCCTCAAATGGTAAAATGTTGGGCTTCATAATTGTATGGCTGGATCCAATATCCATAAATTCAATAGCTTTGATGGGTAGATCGTCTTTGTCTTTTCTGAAGATTTGGATCTGGACATATGATCATCGGACTGAAGTACAATCTAATTTCATGCTAGTTTGTTGTAACATGTATAGAGAATCATCCCTTAGAGAGATAGAGGATTCAGAGTATTCATCATCAAAGGTTGTAACAGAAACAACAAAATCAGTGTCTTCATCTTCAATAGATTGTTCCTCAATTAGATCTTCAAAATTATTAAAAGAATGAATAGGCAAGATTGACTGCATTTGATCCAATAATTTGACATATTTTTTGCTTTTGTGAGGACAGGTTTGTATAAAGTTTCGTGGTTATCCATAGAGAAAACATCGATTAGCTTTCTGAGACTAATGAGATTTCTTCTTGAAGAATTGAACAAACTTTTGTTTTGTTCCATCTTTTCTCATATAAGTTTTCCTGAAGGGTTTGTAACCTTCCATTTGTCTGCGAAACTTTCGTTGATGATAGACCTGATTGTGACGAGATTTCGTCTTATTTCTACAATCACAGTTCTTTTTATCTTTGCACTTAATTTGAAGATAAGGCTTGTTGTAAGCCTGTTTGAGAAGTGGACCACCTTTAATGATGTTCTTAAATAAGGCATGTTGATCACAAAGGTTATTAAGAGAACTAAAGCAAGTTGGTAGATTTCTCTAAGAGATATATTAGCAATATCCCTTTGTAAAGAAACAATGGTTCGTTATAGCTCTGGTTGTAGTTGATTTGGAAGGGATGAGATAAAAGTATATCGAAGATTAACATCATTCCATCCATTCAAACGATAATTCCTTTCCATCATACATTGAAAATGCTTCTGTAAATCTCGCTTATCAAGTGAACAACATTTTATTTTAAAATACTCTTGACGGATCTGCCTATCTGTAAGCTAAAATTCACTAATAAATTCCTTATGAATTATTCCAAGAAGAGCTCCGACTGTAGTGACTTGGATATACTAAAGTCTTCGATAGTTGTCAATATTTTGCCACCATTCTTGCAAAGTACCAGTGAAACAAGAAGTAAACTCAGACAAAATATCCTATAAAGGATTATTCGGTCGAGTCATTTGAAGATCTATCCATGCATCAAATACATGTAAAAAATATCTCCATTTCTTTGGGGGAAGATCGTCAAAAGTAATCCAAGGTCCTGAAGTAGGCTTGGTCTATGCAGTTGGTTGAGCTAGTTCTGTTTATGGTGTTAGTGTTGGTTCGAAAGGTTCAGTATTTGTGGATTCTACTTCACTTATTTATGATTCAGCTTCAGTAGGTTCAGGCATAGTCATTAGAACTTGTGCTAAGTCTAATAGATCAACTAACTGTGCTGAGGAATTAGAAGACAGTTTAAAGATTTATTCAGATGATTACTCAGAAATTGTTGCAGAGACTTCATATATTGGGACAGAGGCTTCAGAATAAGCTTATGAATTATCTGATTGAGTAGAGGAATCTACTACAGTAGGTGTAGGTGTAAGAATTGCTATGAACTCTATCAGAGGTGTTTTATCTTTCCTAGTAGAGGTGGAAGGGCGAGACTTCGGTGGAGAAGTGGGAGGTGTTTGAATCTGTAACGATTTACTCTACTGGTTAACTGGTTCAAGTTTAGTATATGAAGGTGATGGCTCAAGAGCTTGTTTAGGCTTTGATTTTGACTTTGGCTTTTTAGTTTTAGCTTGAGTTGGCTGAGGATGGATATGCTGTCTGATCAAAGGATAGTTGAACTTAAAGACCTCTGAATAGTTAGCTTCTTTTGGGTACGTCTGATACAGAAGAGGAGTGTATACTGGCTGTATATTTGGAAATACTGAAGAAGATGAGCCATATATATTCTTAGATTATGCAGAATGCATATCAACTTCTATGCGTTGCACAATTCCTTGTATCTTTTTGAGTTTTTTAGTTTTGACGTCAAAGTCAGGTCCAAAATACTGCTTGGCAATGTAATGTTGAAGATCAACATCAAATTGCTTGATTTGAGTTTTGTATGAGTGGTACAGTTGTTAGATATGCTTAGAGATAACATCAAAGTTTTGTTGAATAGCATGAGTTTGTTGACTGATTCCATCTAAATTGGAATATATTCTTCTAAGGACTTTGTTTTGTGCTACTGCATTTGATATCTACCAGTTAAAAACTTCGTCAGAAGGATTTGAGACAACTATTCCTTGTGAAGTGATTCATGTGGCTTGAATATAAGGACTAAAGATAACCCTAGTTTTTTTGTCTATACTCTTATGTAGAGAAGGATACTCTTCTTCATATGGCTTAACCTTCATACAAGGTATAGGAGTAGGAGTAATGACTTGTTGGTTTATGCTAACAAGTAAAAGATTTTAGTATCTCACGAAGAGATCTAGGTCTAGATCTTTCTGTGGATAGCCCACTAGATTTGTCAGAATCATTTGGATATGAATCATCCTTGTGTGGATGATATTGTTGAGAAGGCATACAATAAGTTTTAGATTTTTTCTTCCTCCTCCATCATCTTGCATACCGCTCATCATGATCATCACTATCTGACTCAGGGTTGAAATACACTTTACAGTCTGGTTCGTACATAGATGGGTCAACATCCTATACAAAGTGTCCACGATGATGACTTATATAGATTGGATCTCCATTAGATTTAAAATAATAGATAGGAGGATTAGATTTGCCTTTCGTATTAGAAAATACAAGTTGGATAAAAAATATAGCACTGGATGTAAAAGGTTCAATTGGATCTTCGTTGATCTTTGCATGGATGGACTTCACCGTTTCATCTTTTAATGTCTTTAGAATTAGAGGAGTGGTTTTATGAAAAGAGTGTTGATGAGGCTCATGGAATAGCTTCTGGTAATTGGTGATCCATTCAGTACCCGTCAACTTTTTAAGTTCCACAACTGGTAATTGCTTCGGGATTTAGATGATAATAGTCTGATCATTGCAACGATCAACAACTATAGAAAGAGCATCCGAAGTTGAATTTGGAAAGTTGAGGTCCAAAGCATGGTTCTGTAGACGATAGATCATTAGGAGATGTAAGGTAGTCTTGATAGTTGTAGGATCTTGATCTGCTCCAGTGATCTGAATCTAAACTTCCAGCTATTTAGATAAAGTAGGATCATCCAACCTGATGTTGAAATCAAGTGCTATTATCCGAATAACACTTCCATTGTTAAGAGTAGTCAGGAAAGTGTCAATCAAAGCATTTGGTACATTATGTAGGCAGTATCGAGTAGAGATATACTGGCTATAGCAGGTATTCCCTTTCTTCCATAAAGTGTGAGAACAAAGTGTATAGTTCCTATATGTAGATGTGTATGGTTGTGTTGTCTCCAGACAGAGATCAACTCCTTTGGTATCTCATGCTTTACGTATTGCTCTATTGTAGCAGATCTAAGATCACATTGTTCCAATCTAGAACTCTATATTATTTCTTTGACTTTGGTCTAGATGTAGTAGACAAAATAGTATGTATACTTTTTGTTCAAGAACGATCACGAGAATAGATACTGTAAGGACTCAATAAAGGTAAAGAAGACTCACAAACACGATTTTCTATAAGAACATGGATAATTGCAACTAGATTTTCAATACTATTAGACAAAACACGCTTAATACTAGAACGTGGACTAGATATAGAAAAAGTTGAAGACAGATGAACAAGGTCATTTGGTAGTGTTTCCATAACTATTGGGCTCTCTTTACTCACTCTTATCAAGAGACAATGTTACCGCCAGACAAGATACGAAAGTTAACTCTGATACCTCTGTCCTAATATCTAAAAGGCACTTGCACGGCTTCATAACTAGACACGGTCACTTGCACGACTATCTAGGTGACCGTATCTTATCCAAAATTTTAAAATATCATGAATATTCATGGTCTTAATCAATCACATGGTCGATTACATGATTGTGTATACTTAGGATATGGGCATGTGTGTTTCGCACAGTCAAGTATGTCTTTGACTCTTGCCATCCAGTTATAAACATTTGTAGTTACATACACAATTTTCACATACAATTGTATATGACAGGGATATGGATATGTCAAATCTTACAGTTTCACAGTTACTCACATGGTCGTGTAAGTCAAGGATATGAGTGTGTTGTAATCTACACGATCACCATTATTCATCTTAACTTCACTCGTTCATTATTTCAATAATCTTTGAGAATATTCAAGATCACCAAAACTCGCTTTACCTCTAAATAAGACTAGATACACAACAATCTCCTCTTCTAGCCCTTTTTTTGGAGGAGTCCTAAATTCCTCAAATGTCTATTTAAGAGACATCCCAACGATCTTACTACAAGACTCATTCTTGCTCCTGGTAACCACTTTTATTAACATATTAGCGCCATTCATATTTGTATGAACTTCTTCAATTGTAATTGTTATTCCTCAATCATGGATCTCAACCAATGATACCTAAAATTACATGTTTTGTGTGAGAATGATATATGGTATTCTTAGTCAGGTCCATAACACTTTAGCTATCACAAAATACTACATAATTATCTTGCTTTACATTTAGCTCTTGGACGAACCTCTTTAGCTAGAGTATATCTTTACTTACTTCCACAACTGCTATATACTCCGTTTTAGTTGTGGATAAGTTACACACTTTTCTACCTTCAATTGCCATGAGATGGTTCCCCTTGCAAATTTAAATAAAAAATATAAAGTGGACTTTCTACCATTAAGATCTCTGGTCATATTTGCATCTATATAACCCTCTAGAATTGGCTCTCCACCATTAAAACATAAGTTCCAATTGAAAGTTCCCCCATAAATATCTCAAAATTCATTTCACTATTTCCCATTGAACCTTCTCACTAATCTAATAACTTGTGCGATATCCAATCTTGTGCACACTATTGCATACATCAAGGAACCAACTTCAAATGAGTATGAGATAGAAAACATAACATCTTTCTCCTTTTTCATAGAAGGGCATTCATAATAACTTAGCTTGCAGTGAGGTGCTATTGACATGCTTATTGGCTTGACATGTTTCGTATTAAACGTGTCTAACACCTATATAGCTCTCCTGTGATAACCATAGTTTTCTACATTTCTGGTATTCAGTTATTTCTATGCCTAAAATTTGCTTTATAAGGTCAATATGGTTCATATCAAAAGATTTGGAAAAGTCCTTCAGTTTGAAAATTTTTCTTACATCTGAACGCGCAATCAATGTATCATCAACATATAAAAGAAGAATAATGAAGTTTCCACTAGTGAACTTCTTAAAATACACATAGGGATCGACAAAAGTTCACTTATAGCCATTATCTTTCATAAATGAATCAAACTTCAGATACTACTGACTTGGTGCTTGTTTCAACCTATATATGCTCTTCTTTAAATTACAAACTAGATTCTCCTTGCCTTTAACCTTGAATCCATCTAGTTGCTCCATGTATATCTCCTTTTCTATTTCTCCATGCAAGAATGCTCTTTTAGCATCTAATTGCTTGAGTTCAAGATCCAGATTGATAGTTAGACCCAACACAGTTCAAATTGAAGTCATCTTGACCACTGGTGAGAAGATTTCATCAAAGTCAATCCCTTTTTTTTTTGGTTGAATCCCTTCACCATTAGTTTTCCCTTATGCTTTATCAGCTTATCACCATCTTTCTCTATCTTGAATACCTATTTATTCTTTAATTTCATTTTTCCTTTTGGAAGTTTCATTAGCTCATAGGTTTCATTATTCTTCATCAAATTCATCTCCTCCTACATAACTATGAACCAAAGATCTTTATCTTCATATTACTTTGCATCTTGTATGGTTTAAGGCTCCCCTTAAATAGTAACTAGAAGGTATTAGAACTCAGATACCTTGTAGAAGACCTTTTCTTTCTAGTTGACCTTTAAAGTTAAACATCTTCTACCACCAAACTAGGTTGCTCCCCCTGCTCATTATTCTCACTGGCCTTATCTACATCATCGTTCGAATATGACTTATGTAGTTCACCACTATTAGGATGTATTTTATCATTAAAATCATATACCTGCTTATATTCTTCGTCCCTTTCACTTGTGGGCTGACTATCAAAAGTCAAAATAAGGGAAATATCAATGGAACCATTGGATGAACTACCAAGAAGCTTGGGGGAGGAGGACGTAGGACTAGTGGAACGTATTAGCTGTCCCTTATCAGGTTGGAGAGTAATTTTGCCTCCTTGAGTAAGGTATGTACTTATCTCATATTCAGGGAATACTACATCTCTACTTGTAAAAACTTTTTGCTTTTTTGGATCATAGATATAGAAGCCAAGCTGTTCATCATTACAATTAACAAATATACAAGGAAGTGCCTTTGAATCAAGTTTCTTTCTTTGCTCCTTGGGCATGTATGTAAACAACTTGCATCCAAATACCTTCTGATGTTAGTATAAGGGGTTTTTTCCTGTCCACACTCTCTCGAAAATCTCAAAATCTAAAAGAACTTACGGAGCTCGGTTAATTAAATAAACAATCATTCTAATTGTATCACTTCAAAACATCAACTTGGACATTTGAGTATGCAACGAACCTTCTCCACAATTGTTTTGTTCATTCGCTGAGCAACACCATTGTGTTGTGGAGTACTAAGTTCTGTTTCCTTATTTCTAATTCCATGCCTCGCTCAATAATCTTCCAACTCTTTGAATGTATACTCTTTTTTGTTGTCTGTCCGCAAGCACTTCAATTTTCTCTTAGCTTCCCTTTATATCATAATGTGAAATTTTTGAAAAATTTCATAAACTTGACTCTTTACTCTTAGCATGTAGACCTAAGTTCTTCGCAAGGTATCATCAATAAATGTAACATTATTTGTTACCTCCCAATGACTCGTCTTTAATAGGATTGCAGACACATCAAAATGCAACAACAATAATAAAAACAATAATCTAGTAAAACTTTTGCTGATAAGTAGGGTTTGGAGAGATCTAGTAATACACAAGCTTACCTTTAACTAGTAGAGAGAAAATTTTTAAATGACCCACATGAAAAAAAACTAAATAACACAATAAAGATATATAAGGGGAAAATAAGTAAATAAATAAATCAAACAAATCATTATAAGAAGAAGAAGAAGAAGAAGAAGAAGAAGAAAATAATAATAATAATAATAATAATAATAATAATAATAATAATAATAATAATGATGATGATGATGATGATGATGATGAGTTTAATAATATAATCAAGAATAAAAAATAGCTTATATGGGAGGAGGGGTATTTTTGTCATTTCGTTATATGTTTTGTTTTTGTCCTTAGGACAAAAATTTTCGTATCACAGTCTTGAGAGGAACAAAAATTTATGTTCTTGTCTTTCGAAGACGGAACAAAAATGAATGAATACGACAAGCAAACACTACAGAGGACAGAACTTTTATGTCCTTGTCCTCTGTTCTCGCGTTCTCAGACGCTGACCAAACACTACGTCAAAGAATAAATAAGAGGGAGATTCTGGGTATTAATTACAAAGAGTACAATTTTGGTTGTTGACTCTTTCATTAACTATTAACCAATGTATAAAAGATGCTCCAACGTAGCATTATTATACACAATCAACCCATTATGCAAGCTTCTTTGAAGAGTTTACCACAAGATTTTACAATGAATTAACTTGAGTTATGTCTCAACTAGGTAATTAAGTCCTACCCACTGGTAGTTAACCATGTTGCTCGGAACATTGGAGCAGCCCCAAGTGTGGTAAGAAGGCCACATCTAGTAGTTACCTTATATTATGAAATTAACTTTAAAGGAAGATAATATGGTAGAAATTAAGTTACCAACATTGAATTATCAGTAAAGAGGGACTAATAAGTGCCAACTGAAATATCATAGCCATTTTTTTTTTCATTCCCCACAATGCTTTATATTCGTTGCAACTTTGTTTCATATTTTAGAAATAGTCTCTCTACTAGTTAGGAATAAGACTGCATATTACTGAACCTCTCCAAACCCCACATATCAGCAAGATTCATACTGGTGTTGTTAGTTGATTGGTTGGTTGCAACTTTGTCTCCTATGTTCAGCATATGGAATGAAATCTAAGAAACATTTATTTTTTATTTGGATTTTCTTTGTTAGATCTCGTTTCCAAAACTCAACTCTTGCTCAGATAATATAGATGTTGGACACCGTTTCTAAAACCCAACTCTTACGAAATCATAATCACTGAACTTATTTCAATGAAGTTTCCTTAACCATCATCGAATCCTCTTCTTGTTTTGATACCACAACTGTGTTAGTCCCCAATTCTGAAGCCCAACATTTCTTATCATAAGACGTGTGCTTGTGCTTGTTATCATGCAAGGTTATTCCCATTTAACCCTCATTAGTCATCCTTGGTTCATCCCCATTTTTTAATACCGTAATATCGGGCCCTATCTTCCAAATCTTACTTATACTGAAGCAAATACTCTATGCTCAACTTTCGTCCAGATATTCAACATCTTAGAGGATGGGTTAAAATTTCTATTCCTTCATATCATTTTACAACTTTATGCCTCTAGTTTATCTAGAGGTTCATCTCATTTGGAGGTCGGATAACGAAGTTATGGCTGAAAGGAAATCAAACAGGGTTTTGACGTCGATCATATTGCACCTATCTCGGGACAAAAGGCATAACTTGCTCTAGGGTTTTCAGATCAAGATCATTCTTAGAGGGTTCGAAAGAGGACTTCAAGATTTGCATCCTTCATAAAAACCTTGAAGACAAATTCTATCATATGAAATGAAGCAGACGATAGCATCAAATGAATAGTGTACAGAAAAAGAAGTTTAGGTCACATAAGTAAAAGGCAAACGAAGCAAAAAGCAGACCAAACAGAAAGCAGATGAAGCAGAAAGCAAACAATCAAAAAACAGACGAAGTAGAAAACAGACGAAACAAAAAGGTAGACGAAGCAAAAAGTGCAGACCAAGCCAAAGAGCAGACGAAATAAAAGATAGACGAATCAGAAAGCAGGCGAACTGAAAAACAGACGAAGCAAAGCAGACGAAATAGAAAGCAGATGAAACAAAAAATAGACGAAGAAAAAAGCAGACGAAGCGGAAAGCAGACGAATCGAAAAGCAGACGAAACAAAAGGCAGACGAATCAGAAAGCAGACGAAGCAAAGCAGATAAAACAGAGCAGATGAAACAAAGCAAACGAAGCAAAGTCTTAAGACAAAGCAACTCTTAAGACGAAGCGGAGTCAACTTAAGATGAAGCAACTCTTAAGACGAAGTAGAGTCAACTTAAGATGAAGCAAAGTCAACTTAAGACAATGCAACTCTTAAGACGAAGCGTCTTTATAGACAATACAATTCTATAAATGATATGACGTCATCACAGACAATAAGTCTTTATAGACAATACATCTTTACAGACGATACATCCCTACAAACGTAATGATGTCCTCACAGACAAGTAATGTCATCACAGACGATGCGTCTTTATAGATGATACATCTTTAAAGACGATGCATCTTTACAGACGATGCATTCCTACAGACGTAATGATGTCATCACAGACATTGTGACGTCATCACAGATGATATATCTTTACAGACAATGCATCCCTACAGACATAATGACATCATCACAGATGATGTAATGTCATCATAGATGATACGTCTTTACAGATGATGCATCCCTACAGACGTAATGATGTCATCACAGACGATGTGATATCATCACAGATTATACGTCTTTACAAACAATACATCTTTATCCTCCTAAGCATTTCCCTTTCTAAAGATCATAACTCTCGATCCAGAGGTCCAAAAATTTCATACTATAACCGTTGGAAAGCTAAAAGAAAGACTTACAACTTTCTAGAAACAACTTGGCTTAATTCAGTGTAGATTAATCCAGATTTTTCCCTTTAAGTCATAACACAAATTTTACCCTATAGAAGGCTTGTAATTTTGCATTTCACAAACTTGGAATGTCCTGAGCTTAACCATTTAGTTACCAAATTGACTTCATTAAACTCTCAAAACTTAACTCATTTGTCTCATCACATCCAACTGCATTTGATCAATCACAATTCCTGTCTTTCCTTTCCATGAATCTCACTTAGGCGTACGTGTGTATGTGTATGTGTATATATATATATATCCACAAGTTATGCTCAAATCTATCTGCTCAAGCTGATAATCATCTCAATATCATCCATACACAATTCATATTTCCTTAACCTCAAAAGAATAAAGTTTTTACAAAT
>JAOQMP010000001.1:16361185-16372457 GCA_027563575.1 Erythroxylum pedicellare
TTGAACACTTAGAAACTACTTTACTTCATGGGAAGGAGAATGTATCTTTAGATGCTGTGTGTTCTGCTTTGTATAGTCATGAATTGCAAAAGTAAGATAAAAAGAAAAGTAAAGCGGTTACAGAAGATGAAGCATTTATGGAAAGAGGCCGTCAGCAGAGACGGTCGAAAGGGAGAAGAGGAAGATCCAAATATAAAAAGCAGAGTAGCCAAAGATGAGTGTGCTTTCTGTCATGAGAAAGAGAATTGGAAGAAAGGCTGCCCAAAGTTGAAGAAGAAATGGTAGACTCCGCAAAATGCAAATGTTGCAGAATGTAAAGTGATTCAGAGTCAGATATCTCTTTGGTGGTATCACCTTCAACATTCCATTCAGATGAGTGGATTCTAGATTCAGGTTGCACCTATTATATATCTCCCATTTGAGAGTGGTTTTTCTATTTTGAAGAAATTAATGGTGGAGTTGTTTACATGGGCAATGACAATCCATGTAAAACAACTAAGACAGGTTCAATCAAGATGAGGAATCATGATGGATTTACCAGAATTTTAAAGGGATGTTCGGTATATGTCAAATTTGAAAAAGAATCTCATTTCTTTGGGGACCTTAGAATCAAAAGGTCTAGTTGTGATGATGCGAGATGGAATTCTTAACGCAACTTCGAGAGCACTTGTGATGTTGAAAGGCATAAGGAAAAATAAATTGTATTACTACCAAGGAAATACAGTTGTTGGGATAGCAGCGACAACAACTTCTAGTAGCAAGAAGGATGTAGATGCAACAAAGTTGTGGCATATGTGTTTAGGACATGCTGGTGAAAAATCCTTGCAAATTCTTGCCAAGCAAGATTATTGAAAGGTACGAAGACTTGCAAATTGGAATTTTATGAGCATTGTCTTTTGGGAAAACAAAGAAGAGTGAAATTTGGCACTGCCATCCATGACATTAAAGGTATTTTGGATTATGTGCACTCAGATGTGTGGGGAACTACTAAGACTCCATTTTTTAGAGGTAGGCATTATTTTGTCACTTTTGTTAATGATTTTTCTAGAAAAGTATAGGTGTTTACAATAATGAACAAAGATGATGTGCTTGGAGTTTTTCTTAAATGGAAAGCTCAAGTTGAAAACCAGACGGGAAAAAAGATCAAAGTTCTCTGAACAGACAACGGTGGAGAATACAAGAGTGATCTGTTCCAGGAGGTATGTTAAGAGTCTGGCACAGTTCTTCACTTTACAATTAGAAAAACACCACAGTAGAATGAGGTGTCGGAGCATATGAACAGGACACTGGTGGAGAAAGTCCACTGTATGTTGTCTAATGCTGGGTTAGTAGAAAGTTTTGGGCTAAGGTAGTAATATACGTTCAACATCTCGTTAATCGCTTGCCATCATCTACAATTGGTGGAAGACTCCATTAGAGATATGGACCTATAACAGATTATGATTCTTTGCATATTTTGGGCTCTACAGCATATTATCATGTTAATGAATCAAAGTTGGATCTAGGAGCAAAGAAGGCACTTTTTGTAGGCTTCAATGCTGGAGTTAAAGGATACCATCTTTGGTGTTTAGAGACAAAGAAGACTATCATTAGCAGAGATGTTACCTTTGATGAATGTGCCATGTTGAAAAAGGTGACAAAAGAACAGACTGATGGTACATTGAAGTAGGTGGAGTATACGTCAAAGCAGATGGAGTGTACGCCAAAACAGGTGGAGTTTGAACAGATAATGGTGAGCCCAACAAAAAGCATAATCAGTGACTCTTCTGTGATAGAAGAAGAGTCAGATGAAGAAGAGGTTCCAACCCAAGAATCTCAACAGCAACTAAAATCAATTGTTGTTAGAAGGACAAGACGAGAGATTCAGAAACTTGCTTGTTTTGCTGACATGGTGGCCTATGCACTTCTAGTTGTTGATGATGTTGCATCCAATTTTTCAGAAGCCATCCGAAGTATAGAAAATGGTAAATAGAAAGGTGCAATGGAAGAAGAGATGAAATCTCTTAAGACAAACAAGACCTGGAAGTTGACAAAACTACCAAAGGGAAAGAAGACAATTGGATACAAATGGATATTTGCAAAGAAAGAAGAATTTCTTGATAAGAATGATGTTCGTTACAAGGCAAGGTTGGTAGCTAAAGGTTATGCTCAGAAGGAGTGAGTTGATTATAATGAGGTATTTTCTCCTGTTGTTAAACATTCCTCTATTAGAATTCTGTTAGCCTTGGTAACGCAGTTGAATTTGGAGCTAGCTCATCTTGATGTGAAAATTGCGTCCTACATGGTGATTTGGAGGAGGAAATCTATATGTCTCAGCCAGATGGATTCAAAGTTGCTGGTAAAGAAAATTAGGTTTGTAAACTGAACAAAATCGTTGTATGGATTGAAGCAATCACTAAGGCAATGGTACAAACGATTTGATAAGTTTATGATAGGCCAGAAGTACATAAAAAGTAAATACGATCACTGTGTGTATTTGCGAAGACTTCAAGATGGGTCCTACATCTACTTACTCTTGTATGTTGATGATATGATAATAGCATCTAAGATCCAAGATGAAATTAACAAATAAAGGCTCAGTTGAATGAAGAGTTTGAGATGAAGGATTTGGGAGAAGCCAAGAAGATTCTCGGTATAGAGATAAGCAGGGATAGACAAGAAGGCAAGCTTTGGCTGACTCAGAAGCAGTATTTGAAGAAAGTACTACAACATTTTGGTATGAATAAAGATATAAAACTTGTAAGTACTCTGCTTGCTCCCCATTTTAAGCTTAGCAATCAGTTATCTACAAAGATGGATGAAGAATGGGAATACGTGGCGAGAGTCTCATATGCTAATGCAGTAGGAAGCTTGATGTATACAATGGTGTTTACGAGACTCGATATTTCACAGGCAGTTATTGTTGTGAGCAGATATATGCATGATCCTGGCAAGGTTCATTAACAAGCTATGAAATGGATTCTATGGTATAATCAAGATACTGTAAATGTTGGCTTATTATTTAAGCAGGATAAATCACTTAGTCAATATATAGTTGGATATTGGATATTGTGATTCTGACTGTGCAGGTGATTTGGATAAGCGATGATCTACAATTGGCTACTTATTCACTTATGCTAAAGCACCAGTTAGTTAGAAGTCTACTTTGCAGTCAACAGTGGCTTTGTCTATAATAGAGGTAGAGTATATGGCAATTACAGAGGCTATGAAAGATGCGATTTGGCTTCATGGATTGCTGAAAGACTTGGGAGTTGATCAGAAACACCTTGTGGTGTATTGTGACAGTCAAAGTGCTATTCACTTAGCAAAGAAATAGTTTTTTCATGCAAGGACGAAGCACATTGGCGTTCGCTATCACTTTGTGTGAGAGATTCTTAGAAAAGAGGAGATACTTCTCCAAAAGATACGGACTATAGAGAATTCTACAGATATGATGACCAACGTGGTGACAAAAGCTAAGTTTAAACATTTTTTAGACTTAGTCAACATCTTGCACTTTTGAGTTGGGGCGCCTAAGGGTGCAAATTGGAAGCACTACAAAGGCTATTTTGTTTAATTGGGAGGATGAATGATGCTTGCATTTGGTGGGACCCAAAATTGTTCCAAGGTGGAGATTTATTGTTTTGGTGGCTCAATTTCTATCCCATATTGGGATGAAATGAGAATGGGAGGAGTTTTTCAAGTTATAAAAAGAACTCCTCCTCTCCTACTCTAAATCATCCCAAAATTTGATATATACTCAAAATTTGTACACATATCAAATTTAGTATTCTCTTTTTAATAAAAGCAGGTTGTCTTAAGTGGTGCTCGGAGACTAGGCACAATTAGCCGAACTCCGTTATCAATTTTTGAGTGTGTTCTTTCCTTATCTCTTTTTTATTCCGCATTTATAGTATTTAATATTTATTTGTCAGGTTTATTTGTACGATTAGTTTGAGTGTATAATTCTATTCTTTTGTACGTTGTTGATTTGTACACGAGTCTAGGTTATGATAATATATTGTGCAAGTAAAATCTGTCTAGTAGTCTAGGTTTTAAGTGGGACCACTGTGACCCCTCCAGGATTTACTGGGAATTTATTTGGAATGGTAATTCTATCTTAGGAATCTACTTGATGGTCTTTCCTTAGAATTACCGAATCAGTAAAATTCACTAGTCATAATTTGAGTGAAAAATTACTCGATTTTTCTAACAAAAGTTTAAAGGAAACTTGATTTTATTGACTTGCTAAAAAATTTACATAACAAACAAATCACCTTTTCGTTAACTCCCATGTTGCCATTACTCTTAACTTTGCTAATATTTTACTCATACATAACAATAAACACTTAGCAAACCAGCAGACCAGACCACTACTTGACACCTACAAACAATACTTGACTCTTACAATCACAAATGTTTCAACCACAAATGATGGTAAAAATAAAATTATAAATACTTGGTAGATAATTGATTTAACCTTGAATTACATTCTAACATTCCTCCCCTTAATTCAAAGAGGTCCTTCAGTTCTTCAGCATCTATCATGGAATGAAATTTCTTGATTTTTGTTCAGCTAAGGCCTTTGTGAAAATATTTGTTGGTTGATATTCTGTGTTGATATACTACAACTTTATAATATCTTCTGCAACCAACTCTCATATGAAATGATGCTTGTCCTTAACATGTTTTGTTCTGTCTTGTTGAACTAGATTTTTTTGACATTAAAATTGTGAATTTGTTGTCACAAAATATCCAAGTCGCTTTATTGTTTTCTTAATTCAAATCTTATAATATTATTCTTAGCCAAACAAACTGACAAGCTATTATTGTTACTACTACATACTCTGCTTCTATACTTGATAGAGTTGTGCTTTGCTACTTATTTTAGGACCATAAAACAACTCATGAACCAAGCTTGATAACATAAGTTGTTGTACATTTTCTATCATACAAACAAGTAGCCCAATCACTATCAATAAAAGTAATAAGATTATTTAAATTGTCCTTTAAAAAACTTATGCCATCCCTTTAAAAATATGATGCCAAAATTTGAAGTCCCTTGTACATAACAAAGAATTCTTTTTACTGCCCCTAAGTGATTCTTAGTTGGTTTATGCATGATCCTGGAAATAAGACTTAAAAACAAAAACTATAGAAGGTTTTCTATGAGTGAGATACATGAGACATTCCACAATGTTTCTAAATAGATTCACATCAACCTTTTCTACTCCATCATCCAAAGAAAGTTTTTCATTTGTATTCAATGAAATCTTGACTGACTTGCAATTCTCCATTCCTGTTCTTTTTAACAAATCAATTTCGTATTTCTTTTGACAAATAAAGATCCCATTTGAATCTTGTATAACTTTAATTCCTATAAAATTATATAAGGGACCCGAATCTAAAATTTCAAAAATTTGTGTCATGGACCTTTTAAACACTTCCATCATTTAAGACGAACTTCCAATACAAACTGTGTCATCAAAATATGAGCAAACAGTGAAAAAAATCATTTTTATGTTGTCTAACATACAAATTAGGCTTATTAACACTATTTCAAAATTTATTTTGAGCAAAATAAGCATTAATTTTATTGCACCAAGCTCAAGGTCTTATTTAAGTCCATAAAGTGCCTTGTGTAACTTGTAAACTTTGAGTTCTTGATCTTTTATCACAAAGCCTTAAGGCTACTTAACATATAACTCCTTCAATAGATCATTATTAAGAAAGGATGATTTTATGTCTAGTTAATAAACTACCCAACCATTATGATCTGCTAAAACTAAAAGTATTCTAATAGTTTCAAACAAACTGGAGCATAAGTATCATTGAAATCAATACTTGGAACATATGCATATCCTTTAGCCACCAATTGTTCTTTATTTCTTTAAAGAACCATCTGCATTAAACTTGGACTTGTAAATACATTTTAGACCAATTGTTTCTTCCCCTTTGGTAAATCAACCAAGTTACATGTTTTATTTCTTCTCAATTGCTTTAACCTCCTTAACCATAGCCATATGCCATTCTTCTTATTTTACTTCATCTTCATAGCTACTAGGTTCTTACGCCAAACAAGCATATTCACATGATTGATAAATTTCAACAATATTTCTTACCCTTTGTGATGTTGATTTTGGAGATGATAGTGATGAATCATATAGGTTTTTTAATCTCAAAATTAGTAATCTCAACTATATTAGTGAGCTATGAATAAATTTTTTCCCAAATCCATGCCTAATTTTCATTAAAGACCACATAGTGACTAATAATTAATGTCTTTAAAATAGGATCAAAAAGTTTATAGTCTTTAGTTTCTTTGCTGTGGCAAAAAAAATGCATTTAACACTCTTGTCATCAAGCTTTCTCCTTAATTTAGTAGGGACAAAGGCATAAGAAATATAAGTACATATTTTCAAGTAAATTACATTTGGTTTGCAACCATGACATGCTTCATAAGGAGTCACATTTTCAACAGCTTTAGTTAGAGAAAGAAGGTAGACAATAACACCTACAGCTTTAACCCAAAACTTTTTGGGAAGATTTTTATCTTTCAACATACTTCTAGCTAATTTAACAATTGATCTATTTTTATGCCCAAAAACTCCATTTGTTAGGGAGTATATCTTGTTGTAAGTTGTCTTTGGATGCCATGATTGCTGTAAAAGGTGTTAAATTATGTGGAAGCAAATTCACCCCCACGATTAGCGCAAAGTTTCTGTAAAAGGTAACCACTTTGCTTCTCTATCATCACTTCAAAAACTTTTAAAGCATTCTAATACTTCTAACTTTTGTTTCAGAAAAGAATCCTAACACATTCTTGAAAATTCATCAATGAAAATTAGGAAATATTTTATTCCACTAGAAGAGGGTGTTTATATTAGACTGCACACATCTTCATGAACCAACATTAGAGGCTCTAAAGCTCTCCAAGAGCTCATTTTTGGAAATCTCTTAATGATTCTTCCTATAAATATAAGCTTCACAAAGCTTTCTTTGAATGTTGATTTTTGAAAGACCATCCACCATATTCTTCTTACTTAACAAAGTCAATTTATCAAAATTAAGATCAGCAAATCTTTGATGCCAAAGTAAGGAATCATCACTAATGACATTGAAGACGTTAATAGGAACTTGGGAAAACACAGCAAGAAACATTATTTTCCCATTTTAGAAGAGTAGTGTAAGTGCATGTTCTTTTATCGAATATCATACATTCATCATTATCAAACACAATATACCAACCTTTCTTCATTAACTGACCCATGTTGATGAAATTATGTCCTAAGCTAAGAGCAAATATAACATCATGCAAAAAATTGTCCAAATTTCGACACCACAAAGATAGTTCCAATTCCATATACCTGAATATGACTATTGTTCCTAATTCTTACCTCGGTCTTCAAGGACTTATCAGTTTCAATAAAGAATTTTTTTTCCAGTTATGTGATTACTACAACCACTATCAAGATACTAAATATCTTCAACGTTATCATAATAAGCAAATAAGCAAGCATGAAATAGGTTTCCTTATGAACTATCCTTTTTTTAATGTGAATTAGACTAATCTGTAGCCTTTTTATAGCAATATTTCTTGATATGATTAGGTCTTAATAATAATAACATTTATTTTGCCCTTTATTCTATTTATACTAACAATCTGTAGCTTTATGATTTGATCTTCCACAATATGAGCAAGGACGACAATTAGAATTATTACTTCTGTTAGGGTTTCTTTATTGGTTTTGCTTCTTTCATTACCTCCTCCTCTTCTATAGGATGATTTATTGCAACCCCGACTTAAGTTTCCATGACCTAAGCCATTTGAATTTTTCTTCAGGTCAATCTTTGATTGAAGAGCTTGTTGGAGAAGTGTTTTGATGTCCTGTTCATTCTCATGAGATTAGAGAGACCCCGTCATCTCATGAAGAGAATAGTTAGATAGATCTTTAAATTCTTCTATAGCAGCAACAATATGATCAAATTTGGAAGTAAGGCTTTGTAAAACCCTCTCAACAACTTTTTAAGTTGTTAGTTCTTCCCCAAAGGATCTAATTTGGTTCACTACTCAATAAACACTTGAAAAGAATTCTTGAATGGACTTAGAGGGTCTCATCATCAAATTTTCGAATTCCCGATGCATCGTCTACAACTTCACAATAAATACTTTACTTATTCTTTGATATCCTTCTTCAAGTAGGCCCCAAGCTTCATTTGACATTGTGGCAACCATCATCCGTGGAAAAATGACATCATTTAGTGCTTATTGGATCAACAATAAAGCTTTGGCATCCTTCTTTTGTTTCTCTTTTAATTCAGTACATTGAGTTGTAGTCAACCTTTGTACATCTATAAGATCATCATATCCACTTTCAATAAACAAAGTCCTCATTTTTATATGCCAAAAATCGGTAGTTAAAACCAAGAAAAATAGGAATAGTTTGGGATGAGTTTGAAAGAACAATAGCAGAAGATATTTTCTTTGAAATTGAAATAACCATTAATGACACTGTAAAACATGTTATGATACGAACTTGACAAGGTAGTGTAGTATAAAACCTGCTCTAAAGAATAACGTAAAAAGTTTGAAGGAAATGTGATTTTATTGACTTGCTAAAAACATTCACAGAGCAACTCAGTGACAGGTGCTTAAATGTAAACAAATCACCTGTTCATTAACTCCCACATTGCCACTACTCCTAACTTTCCTAATAATTTACTCACATATAACAACAAACACTTAGTGGACTAATGGACCAAACCACTACTTGACAACTACAACCACAGTGGACTAGTGGACCAGACCACTACTTGACAAATACAACCACTACTTAACTCCTACAATCACAACAGTTTCAACCATAACTGATAGTAAAAACAAAATTATGAAGACTTGGTAAATAATTGATTTAACCTTAAATTACCTTCTAAAAAAAATTTGGTGATGAATAATTTTTGTTAACATGCTTAAAGCCATTATAATTAAAGCAATCACTACCGATTCTCCTAAAGTCATGTTTGAACCCTAATAATATGACAAAGATGAAGCAATGTAAAATTGATTTGCTAATGGTTATTTAGGAAATGCATTATGCTCTCAACCATATCCTCCAAATTGTCCTCTATCATGAGATGAAAAAGTTTGGGTAGTTAATGTAATAAAACCCAAAAGTGTAATGGATGTTTTGGTGGAATTATCAGCCGCTAGACCTACCTCTTTGCTAAGCAAAAGGCCATATAAATCATTAAAATTAACCACTTCAAGTTGATTCTCAAGTAATTAAATGAAAGGACAATAAACTAATCCCAAATTGTTGGTGATAACTTGAACCAAATCATCTTCTTGCAAAGGATTCCCAATAGTAGGGAGTTGATCATATATTACTTTAGCTTTTTGAGTGTATTAAGCAATGTTCTCACCAATTTCCTTCTGTAACTTGTAAAAATTTCTTTTGATGATACAAATCTGAGCCTTAAAACCTGAGATATAATTAAGTAGATGTAAGTTTATTCCAAGCCTTCTTTCTATAAGAGATACCAACTAACTGAGGAATAAATTATTTAGAATGGAACCAATGATCAACTAAACACTATTTGATTGTAGTGTTAGTAAAATATTTGGATCAATATGAAATGCCAAATCATAGCTATGAAAAAGAGGCATAAGTTGAACCTCCTATAACAAAAATTGGTGGAATTAATTGATTAAAAATTGATTTAATGTTGTTAATGAAGTGGCAGAAGAAAATGGAATATTTGTCAGTTTGCCATAATTAGAAGAAAAAAAACAAGGATGGAATAGATTGGTTGTTAAGCTTTATGCTCTGGTACTATGATAAAGTTGTATAGGGTAGAAATTAATTTGATTATCATTATGCTCCAGTCCAAGATTATGGTAAAAAATAGCTCATACATGATAGTTTGTATGCTCCCAATATTGCTAATAATCTATTAAGTGTTGGATAGATGTCAAGGAATGGTTATAAACTAATCTTTAGTGATGATATATACACTATCGCTAACAAGAAAAATAAGCAAATTATTACAAAGGTAAAAACTCACTTCAACATTGTTTATCCAATCTCCTTAAAGATAAATCAAATTTTAATTTTGATAAGAAGATGATGAAACCTTCCTTTGGCATTTGCAATACAGATATTTGAATTATCAAGAGTTACAAATTTTAAAGAAAAAGAACACAGTGATTAATTTATCTAAAATTGGTGACATTGAAAAAGTTTGTTATAGTTGCATATATGGCAAAATGTATTATAGATTATTACAAGAAAATTGGGATTTAAAGATATTTAACTATTTGTCGTATACCTCAATAAAATTAAATAGATTGGTTGAATGTAAGGACAAAACAATTATTAAAATGGAAAGGAGCATTTTATAAGATAAAAACATTCTTAATTTCTTAAAAGTTAAAATTTTCACACAATATGTCCCTTTTTATTAATACTATTTTAAATTTAAATTTAAGAGAACTATAATTATGAAAAATAATTAATTAAGAAATTTATTAGCAATTTTTATAAATTTATGAAGATTTTTATTCTTTTCTTATTTATTGATATAAATTTATGACACCTATTTTTTATATAAGGTTTCATAAGAGTTGTCCTACTATAAGACTTGCTTTGAAGCTTTTAACTCATTAATAATAATTTTCAAAAGAATTTATTCCTATTAAAAGTATCAATGAAATTATTTATTTAATTAAAAATATATATATATAATCACTTCATGGATAGATTATTGTATTCTTTTTTCCAAGATTAATTTTAAATTTTAAATATGAGAAATAAAATTTTAATGGTTATTAAGTAAATTAAAGAAAATGCCTTTTTGCAATTTTTGTGATGAGATGTAGTTATAGTACTAACAAATAAATTATAGAAAATCGCATGATTATGGAAATTACTACTTGTGAAACAAAAAGAATCCTAATTAATGAAGATAAAATTTATATTCATAATTCCAAGATTAAAAAGGTTGGATTGTACTAGCTAAAACAAAGTAGGGAGTAGTAAAACTATGGCCATGTTTGGCAATCAGTGGATTGCATTAGCTGTTAGCTAATTCTATCAGTGAATAGCTGACAGCAGATTATATCGGCTTATTTGACCAGCTGATAATTTCAACTGTTTATTAAAAATGTTTGGTAAAATTAGTTGTTTAGTATTAGCTATTTATATATAAAATGACTTATGAGGACATGACTTAAAAAAGATTTATAAGGATGTGAGTATTACATCTTATTATTTCTTTGAATATTAGAATTTAT
>JAOQMP010000001.1:16380628-16397757 GCA_027563575.1 Erythroxylum pedicellare
AGATTTAAGAAGAGCTTGCATCTGGAGTTTCCAGATGGTAAAGTCTTCTTTACAAGAAAATATGTCCATTTCCTTGCCTACCATGATTGTTGTAATGTAAGAATCTAAAGATTTTCACTTACTGACTTTCTTGATGAATCTTTGATGCTTGAAGTGTCCAAGAAATGCCCCAGGAGGTCTTGAATGCTCTGATACAACTTTATGTTGGGATATGAATGCTTTACTGCTGTTATGCTTACAAGACTAATAAAACTTTGTAAACTTTGCAAAAATAATATGATTGCAGAAAATTCCAGAAGACTAGAATTTTTACTTGGTTCGATAGTATGAACTATCTACATCCAAGGTTCCCACCTATGGTGGTGATGATTTCACTAATCAAGAAGAAGATCAAGAGAAAAATCAATACAAAGATGAGTGTATCCCCTACATTTGCAAAGTCTCTCCTAGTACCCACAGGTGTACTCTAGCACTCTTTGAAACACTTCTCTCTAATCTCTTTCTTTTTACTCACAAATACATAATACAAGATGAATTGTAATTGCTTTGAATGTGTTCTGCTTTTGTTGTTGACTTCCTTTTATAGCTGTAGAAATTGGAGAAGATGGCTTTCAGACATCTATTGCTTGAATCAGACAACCTTCATGTGCCTTCCACATGAGCTTTTAATAAGCCTTCCTATGTTGTGCGTTTTTCATCTTCTTCAAATGTAAGTCACACGACTGCGTTTTGAGTGTCTTTGCTTCAGAAAACATGTTAATGACTTAAGCCACTTATGATTTTGACTTCAGCTGTTAGATGCTTCGAGAATTCTGCTCCCCCTTCTCTCTTCGACAACTCTCAGACACAAACACATATTTATTCTTGTCTTTCTTCAATTGTTGGTTCTATGTGTGGATTATTGGAGAATGATGCAATTTTCATCACATATACCATAACTTCCAAGATATGTTCTTTGATGGGAAATGTCTCTCCTTGAATACTCTGGACTTTTCTTCAGAAAATCCTTTATTCTGATTGCTTTATGGATATTGTATTGAAATTTTGGTGCAGGATAACTATCCTTATTGGAGGGCGGTGAAGTAGAATCCACCATAACCATGCCTTCAAACAAGATGAGTTTCAGAACTTTTGGTTACTAGTCTCAAGAGCACAAATAGCCTGAACCCAATGACAGTTCAGTTGTTCTATATCCACAATGAAATTTACAAATAAAAGATGGTTCATTACCTAAAATCACGAGAAGGAAGCTAAACTTTGTTCTCCCACTAAACCTCAAAATTTAATGATAAAATTTAGGGAAAAAAACTTAAATTGGTCCTTCAACTTAGGCGCGAGGTACACAGAAGTCCTGCAACTTTTATTTTTTTTGGCAAAATAACCTTAAACTTTCTCTTTTAACCTTGACTTTGCTGGAATATTTAGTTTGTACAATATGCTCTGCTCTGGTGGCATTGAATTTTTTATAATGAATCAAAAGAAGGGTAATTTCTCTATTTTGCTACAAAAAACACATAGTATGTTAACAAGTCAGCATACCCTTAAGTAAACAAGTACTTCATCAACACCTATCAGCATTTTTCTCTACCGATCTCCAGCATCCGCGTATGCGTAAATCTCTCCAGTAAATATCAAGCATTCGTTTCTCTCCAACATCCATCTCTAACGTTTTGATTCGATTAAGGTACCTTTATCTACTACATTGCATGGGCAATATTAGTTTTGTTACTTCATGTGGGTTCATTCAGGTTCTGTTGCTTTATACAGGTTCATCCATTGTTTCATGCTAATTTAACCCTTTCTTGTTGCTAACTCAACTCACCATTGCTTGGTTGCTGCTAAATCAACCATTGTTGCAGTCATATTACAAACATACATGAGTTTCCTAGTTTATGTATACATACGCAATATAATTTTTTAAATTTATTCTTCTGACCATGATGATAATTAATTATTTTATAACTTATGTTCTTTATCATGGGATTAAAATTTTTCTTTCTTATAAGAGGTTAAAATTTGATTGCATACTTGATTAAACAACATTTTGGTTAAGACTTATACACTATAATCATAAACATTAACATATATTAGGATATGCAGATTATGCAAATGAAAAAAAGCCTAAATCATATACTATGTAGATTATATTAGGATATGCAGATTACAAATGGCCAATTTATTTTCTTAGGTTTTCATGTAACACTCCAGTTTATTTTATGCTTCAATTTATTTTGAACTTATAGAAGCAAACCTAATAAAGTTATAAATTATTAGTACATATTTAGTACATTTATTTCATTTTGGTAATTTTGTTACATTAAGCTATATTGGTTTTCTAACATTTTGTCAATTGCAATGGATGGTAAATCTTCAAACTCAACTAAAAGGGGTTGTAGTGAAAAACAATAGGGTGAGGAGGTATTTTGTCAAAGTTGGTTACTTTTTGGACTAATGACAATCCTGGAAGAAGATTTTATAGGATCCCTAACTATGAGACATTTTCGTTACTAATAATCAATCTATTGGTATTTAGTAAGATATATATTATTGGTAATTATTAATATTTATGGCAATAGTATTGTAGGAAGGGGGATGTAATTTTGTTAGATGGATGGATGAAAATTTCAGTGAAAAGGTAAATGCTTTATAAATAATTTGAGAAAAAAAGGTTGAAGTTTAAGAACAAGAACTTGAAAGATGGTATATGCATAGATAATGTGCATAAGCTACAAGGTGAATTGGAAAAAGTGAAAGTGAAACTGAAATATTCAATATCTGAGATAAGAAGACTATAGAAGGTGACATATAATTACAAAGTATGTGTTGTAATATTTATAGCTATTTTCATAATTATTGAAAAGTTGAAGAATATAATCGTTATAAATTTTGATTTTATGTTATGGTAATTTATTAGTATTATCTTGTTGGATTAAGAATTTATTGTACTTATTAGGAAAATTATATTATTATCTTTTATAATGCTATTTATAGATCATCTTGTATCTAATTGTTGGTAAATCAAATGAACATGATATCGACAATAACTCTAAATGGCAATTTCAAAACTTAACCAACTCCCAAATGACATAAATAACATAATAACTCCAACAGTCAATTAACTAACTTCTATTTTACCAACTTCCAACACATCACAATAATAAGCAATTTCACAACTTCAATTTCCATATTAAAATTCCAAGCAATTTCAAGTTCATTATAAATTTAATTTTTAAATAGGTCCTAAATGAAACAAGTTCACAAACAAGTTTCTAAAGAGTAATTAACTACAAGTTCAAAAATCAAGTTGAATCTCCAAGCCTTATTATATTTGCATCCCTCTTATTACTTATGGCAGATGAAGGGATATTATTCCCACAATTTCATTGCAATCCTCTTAGCTAAAAGTCAATTTTAGTATGGGAATTAGAATTTATAGTAATGGATCATTGTGAGTTACCTGGCTTCATGATCTGAACATTATCTTCATTTTGTTTAAATATGAAAATGAACATGGTTATTTAAAAACAATAGTTTAAATACTAATATTAATATTATTGTTCCAAATTTTAGTTGGCTTACTTGATACTCAGTTGAACCAATTGACTCATTGAAGTGTACTCCATGTATATTCGTCCTTTTCCCTCTACCCCTACCCTTACCCTTGGTCTTACCACTATCTCTTCCTTTCATTCTGCCTCTTCCTTTTTCTCTAATCATTCTTTATACACTTTCTTGATCTTCACAGGTCTCTTCGACATATGTCACATTTGTTGATGCAATTCGCACTAAATTTATGAATTGAATTCCTTATTTTATCCTTACATTTGTACTAGATAATTATGATACTATATATATTTTTCAAACATTAATTTGTTAGTAAAAATTGTTTAATAAGTTTCAAATTAACAAGAAATTTCTTACATTTATTGGAATTTTGCATGATCTTTGGTTATGCTTTTGTTGTCCATAGTTGGTGTAAGTCATTGTTTCCATGTTTAGTCGTTATTCCTATTTTAGGTTGCTTAAATTTCTCTTTTTCCTTTTTTTTAGGCTGACTAAGCATTCTACTTATTGTAAGTGGCTTAACAACTCCATATGGGGGCCAATATCTTTATTCATCAAGTGAATCAAGGAGTGCTTGCATGCTTTCAAGTACCTTTCCTTACTATACCATTTGTCAATGTAGTCATCAAGATTTTGGTGGTTATGAAAACTGACGGTCATAATATGAGAGCATGGGATACCTACCAAATCTCAATATCTATAAGTGCAAGTGCAATTACTAATTCTCACAACAACTTGTCTAAGCTATGCCCAATGTCATATCCATAAGCTCCATTTTACTCAACAAAGCAACTAAAGCTCTCCTTCTTATTTTTCTCTAATATGAAGTGAACTCTTGGTGATATGTTTCTATCCCATATCTTTTTTTAAATGCTTTTTTGTATGCATCGTCTTCATTACCATCTTCCTGATATGCTCCAACATGCTAATTATAGGCTTAACCCTAGCTTCCAAGATCTAATTATTGAAGATCTCACTCATGTTATTATCCATACAATCACACTTTCAATTAACCCTAAAATATGCCTTACAACTTGTCTTTTTAGGATAGTCTGATAGAACTTTAATAGAACCTATTCTCAAATCATTTAGCATATGCAGCTGATCATTAAAATCAAGAACAAATATTGCCTTAGCTATCCTCCAAAACTAAAATTGTCGATCGTCTCTATTCCATCTTTGTCTTCAATTAGCATAAATATTCCTTGCACACATTCTTTGCTTAACATTTGGTAAAATTGTTTTTATTGCATGTAGAAGATCTTGAACAACAATATAAACAAATAAAAATAAAACTTTTACTTTTATTTTTTATTAATTTTATATATATATATATTTAATTCAATATAGACATAACTTTGCATATTATATATGAATGTGAAGCTGCTACCATTTCCAAGTTATAAATTTGAAGCAAGAAGTTCTAGAAACCACTTCCATTTTTTAGTAGACTCAACATTAGTCACCCCAAACAATAGGAAACATTTGATTATTTTCATCCCTTCCAACAACTGCCAATAGTTGTCCTTTACGTATTCCCTTCAAGAATCATCCATCTAGTCATATTATTGGTCTATAACCTTTAATCCAACCCCTTTTACAAATATTGGAAAAGAAACATGGCACCTTGCAAAGATCTTTTTGCCTTCATGACTAGTTCTTGTTCTAATTGCCCACGTCATACCTAGGTTCTTAATCTCCACCTCTTCTCTATACCCCAAGAGTTTAACAAATTCCTCCACATGACACCCATGCATCATTTTGATGACATTTGCTTTTGCTCTTTTACAACTGTTAAATCTCACATCCACATTTAACTCCTTCCTTAATAAAGCCTTTAATTAAACAATGTTGATATTTTATTGTAACTTAATCATGTCCTTGTAATGACTTGCAAATCCATTTTGACATGATGAGCTTGTTGATGTTTGTCTTTACACAATTGCACTTAGCTTCATATCTCTTTATGACAAAACTATTTGTCATATCTCCCTAAACTTGCAAAAAGTAACCAAGGACATTGTGATTTGTATATCAATCCCACTCGATACTTTTCAATTTTTTATATATTTCAAACTCAAACTCTTTGCAATGGAGTATTTAATTGCAACCTCCTTAAATTCTTTTACATCTTTAAACTTCAAACCTACATCCTAAGCAGGAATATTAGAAATTGGATCATAATATAGGTTTTTACATTTAGCTCTTCTTTATGCATTATTAGCATCTTCATCTAAACTTGTATAGTATTGACCCGGGCTATCACTTTCAATATACTCGTTATCTTTTTCAACAACAGGATCCTCTTGGTTATGTTCATGCCCTTTTTCACTTTCATGATTTTCAAATCATTATTCACAGCCCTTTTATTTCTTTTCGTGGACTTCCTCTCTTTATATTTTGATGTGACTGCTTAGATCTTATCATCTCTTTCGCTTTCACTTTCCATATCAGTTACTTCATCACTATCACTATCATCATTTTCAATAGAAGCACTATGCACATCCTCATTAGGCACATTTTGATCAGCAGAAGCATTAGGCACATCTTCTTCATTGCACATATCATGCTCAATATTCACGTCATCATGCACAATATTAATACTATCATGCTTAATAGCAACATCTCAAGCTCCGAATTTTCAAATTCAGGCTCTGAATTCAAAACATCAACCTCATCATCATACACATTATTCAAAACTTTATGCTCAATATACATATCTTCAATAGGCATACTTGTATCATCATTATCATTTAATAATACAATATTTTTCTTTAATGTTTATTCTATCATCTATAGTACTTATTCCTAAAACAAAGCATTCCATCCTTTATGTAATGATTATCTTATTCCTTAACATATGCTGGATCTATGTTATCATCATCATCTACATTATCTGCTTTTGATGCTTTCTCTTCTTTATATTCACCTTCAAAATAAACCTCCACTCTTCTATGCTTTTCAACAATATAAATCAAATAATGTTTTTTAATCATCTATGTTCTCAATCAACCATCCTTTTTCATGTTTATTTAGTTGCCTCTAATACACTTTATCCAATCTATCATACCGATTATACTTAGCAATCCCCTTGATACTAAACCAGCATAACTTGTCAGATTAAATACCTTCAACTAATAATTTACTACAACCAATGTATTGAAATGAATTATGTCGATCAATTTCTCCCCATAATGAAACATAATTTCTTTTTGGGTTAATTACAAAAAAAAGCTCAAACTTTGCTTAATTTTGCAATTATAACCCAAACTTTAAAAAAGGACGATAAAATGCTTAAACTTTTAACTTTTTTCAATTCTAGCCCGACGTTAGTGTCTCTGTTAAGTTTGCTAGCCTAAATTAAATTACGCAGCACCGATGACCTCACATTTTGATTTTAGTTTTTTCCTTCATTTTCAATTTGTTCTCTCGATGCCTTTACCCTTCGATTTTCAAATTACGTAACCCTGATTTCTCACACTAAGGGTATCGGGCGAATAAACTAAAAATGAAGAGTTTACTGATACAGTACACTATAATGCAAGAGTAGTTTGGGGCGTCAAAAGAACAAACAGAAAACAAAGACCTGAGGGCATCGAGAGAATAAACAGATAATGAAGGAAGGCCGTATAAATTGATTTAGGGATTTAATTTTTAACAACAACGTCATTTCATTAATTTTCATTTGTTGTGTTAATTTTGAATTATGTATATTAATAGTTAGGGTTTCAAATGTTAGGCTAGCATTTAAAAAAATTGAAAATTTGAACATTTTATTGCCACTTTTTGAAGTTCGAACTATAATTGCAAAATTGAGCAAAGATGAAAAAAAAATTAATCAACCCTTCCTTTTTAAATGTGATTTCAAATTCTAATAAAATAAGAATTAAATGAGCAATAAGTTATTCACCCTAATTATGCAACAAATCCCTAAATTAATAAGAAAAACATTCATTCAAACTAAAAGTTTCAATTTATATAGGAAGTGTAGCCCTAGAAACTAAAAAAATTGTTAACTTATCTCACTATAGACCAATTTATGTCTATTGTCATGAAGGTGTTCCTCCTACTCCTCTGTCATGAATATCTTTTCTTCCTACACTCCTTAGTCGCCAACATCTTCGTGAATACCTATTTATGTATTAAATCATCAATTTAATAATATTGGATTCTATACAAATTGAAATTTCCAATTTAAACAAAATTTATAAATTAGGAAAATCACTAATTTACATCACTATGGATCAATTAACCACACCATACCAACGAGAATCTCCTTCCTACTCCTCTGTCATGAAGATATCCCCTCTAATCCTCTAAGGCCAATTTCTTCCTCTACCCTTAGTTCCATCTTCCTCCTAAACTCTCTATCATTTTTTTTCCCTTTTTCTTACTATCAAAACGATAAGTTCACACTTAAGGGTTATAAAGTCTTCTTATAAAATGCAAGTGTTTGGTACCAATGTCCATATTTAGAAAGTCTTACAAAATGTCAGCATTTGGTACTAATTTCTTTCTCTTGCAAGACTCTTTGCAACTTTGCGTTTAAACACTCGCTCATTTAAACAAATTTTTTGTATTTGTAGGACAATAATGTAAATACATATCAACAGATCACCACAACTTGACACGTTGCCATAAGGGCGGAGTGTGTTGCACAAATTAAATCTCCATGTGAAGTAAGGATTAGAAGAGAAAGTTTTGGAAAGTTTAATGTTACTTTGATTATAAAAAAAAAAATTGCGGGACTTTGTGAATCTGACATTTAAGTTGGAAGACCAATTTGGACATCTTTTTTCCTAAAATTTAAATACTATAACTCAGGTGTATTAATTGGAACGGTTGTTTTTCTTTTAACGTTTGCGATAAAAATCGTCTTTGTTAATGTGGTTCCCCGATTTTGGTGACTTGTTGCTTTGATCCTGTTCGTGATTTACTCTCTGTAACTTTTATTGCCATGGATATATACACGTGTTTGCTGTAATAGTTGAATGCTGAAATAATTGTTGTTTTCTTCCCATACATCTGCTGGCTGAGTGGTTTGTTTAGACTTTTGAAGTTCCCCAGCCACTTGGTTAACTGGGTGCTTTTGGTTTTCTTGTCGTTGTTTTCAGAGGTGCAGACATCATAAATGATGTGGAAGCCATAAACCTAGACTAGGAACTTTGTTTTTTCTTCCAAAGCCAAACACGACAATTAGTAGAACTATCACCTGAAAACTCGACAATGGTCGTAGTTATTTCATTAATTTATCCAAAATCACAAAGAAAACTACAACTGTACTGTTCCATCTTCAATTGTCCAACTATGATTTTACAGTTATTGGATGTCTTGATATTTGTTTTATCTTTCAAATGTTCATGCCGGTCTTTTTAGACCTCAAGATATTACATGATGCACAATGGCTTAATCAACAAACCCCTACCCCTGAACACCATTCTTTCGGCTTACTTATCAATCTTTCATTCACAACAAACATGAAAAAGAAAAACGAGAAAAAAGAAAAGGAAAGGAAAGGAAAAAGATGAAAAGAAACTTAAAAACCTGACCTCTGCTTGAAAGAATTGAAGTCTCATTGATCATTAAATTCTAAAAATGTTAAGCGCTATCATTATGGCTTAAGTGTTAGAACATTGAACCATTAATATTAATTGGAAAAAAATGCTTTAAGGATTTGGTATAAGAAAATTAATTGAAAAAATTATGCTTAAAAAAGGAATTTGAAGGATCGGGATGCAAGACTTTTCTTGTTGCTAAAATTTGTACTCTTCTTAGCACTTGGTGGTGGAGATTGAGATGAACACCCTATTTAAACTCTGGTGTGCCAATTACCGCTGAGATGTCATTATTTTGAGAATGGAAGTCGTTGCCTATTCTAAATGATATTAATAACATTAGTCAACTTCCCCATACTGAACTCACCTGTGAGTTTTTTGACCCATTAACTTGTAATGGATTGCTAGAAAATGCGGAGCAAATTTCCAGTGCTTGGATTGGTAACAACAGTTTATGTGACTACTTTGAAAGTTAAATTTGTTTTCTTCATCTTTTAACCAAGACGCAAGTGCTTTTGAACTGTAAGAAGTTACCAACGGCACTATCTCTTGGAAACTCGAAAGTCTTTTCACTTGGGAAAAGGCTCAACATGCTCTTCATTTCAACTTTATTGGCAACACTTCTATTCTCCATAAAAGAGACGATAAATTGATTGATAATTATACCAATTTTGGTTTATTAACTTCTCACCGGTTCAAAGAAACTTTGCTAAAAAGCTAATCACACTACAAGAAAAATGTCATTCAGTGACGGATATTACCGACGGAAAACCTAAACATTCCGTCGGGAAGACAGTTTAGCGACGAAATTTACCGACGGACCAAGGCGTCGTAAAAACAATCATAGGTAATAATTTTTGACGGACAATTTATGTAACCGTCAGTGAATATATTCACGGTTATTTATGCGGTCGACCGTCGGTAAATTTTCAACAGTCGAAATTTGTTCGTCTGCAGATTTACAGACAGTATTGATTATTCTGTCAGTAATTTTATTACAACATTACTGACGGTTATGTTTGTTCCGTCGGTGAGTATACCAATGGTTATTCTGCGACAAATTCTATCAGTAAAGTTGGCGACAGAATCGGTTATTCTGTCTATTGTTTACTGTCAATATTATCGACAGTTTGTTATTTTACGTCGGTAAATAGAATTGATTTTACCGACGTGCTTTTGTTTTATGTTGGTAATTTTAAAAAAAAAAAATTTAAATCCCGTCATTAAATTTTATTTGATGATCTTATGGTTGATGCATAATTTAAACAGTTATGAATTATCTGTGCATAATATTTTGATTTGTTTATACATTTAATTTGTTTAAACCAAAAGTTGATTTATGATATAAAGTTAAAATTATCTTAATTGATAATACAAACATTAAATTGTACATAATAAGTATTTATAATTCAAATGAAATGACTATAAGTACATTATCGATTTGGTGTCCACGGATGCTCTGATTCTTGCGATGAGAAGCTACCCCTCCCCTTCAACTCATCCATCTTATTACGGAGCTGAGCCATGTACTCCATCGACTATTGCAATTGAGTTGCCAATGTCTGCACTGTGCTTTGAAGCTCATGGACTTCATTGGTTGTGGACTGCCTGCTAGATATTTTTGTACTAGATGTGGAGGATTGCGATATGTGTTTGCAAATGAACCTAAGCCGAATATCCTTCCACTACGACCCTACCACCCACTGCATGAAGATAACTTTGAGTCTCATCAACATCTTCAAACTGCAGAGACTGTCATTGAATGCTTTCTTATATTTGGTCCTATCAGAAGGCAATGTTTATATTAGTAAATGACAATTATTAAGTATTAATATTAAACCATAAATTTCACATACATTTAGTTCTCTACATCGAGTGTTGATGAATGTCACACATCATGCTTCTTAATGTGAGTGTACAAAAAGAGCTGAAAGGGTGTAGGCCTTATACCTATAGACTTTTCCTGCATAAGAATAAAATGTTATAAGTGAACTAGAATTTATAAAAATTTTGACAGAGTTTCCCCTATTTTTATGATATTTACCCCATGTTGAACAAAGAAAATAACTCAACAACACAATCATATATGGGATCAGACATTTATAACATTATCATTCTCCGTAATACATATATTTTCATTCCAAAATTCACACATCAAATTAAATTGAAATACAGCAAAGTAAAAAAAAAGAATATAAATGTAAAGTGTAAATACTTACAAGTCTCTTTACATGCTCGTGGTGGGTAATAGATCCTCCTGTATGTACAGAAATACTTTCTCCCCCTGATCCTCCACATTTGTTAGTAGAATTACGCTCTAAAATGGACATTGCCTCAGGTGATGTCCAATACTGCTACCAACGACTCCATATTTGTTCAAAAATATAAGGCAGTCGTACACTAGGCTTGTGTATCACACCAACAAAGCCCCAATAATGTATATGTGCTTGTCTCTCTAATATTTTATAAATGACCGCGTCAAATTCAAAATCTCAAAAAAATTCTTTCTGAAAAACATTAGATAAATACTTATAATGTAATAATATTTATCTAATTAATGTATAAAATCAATTAAAAAAGAAAATAATATGTTTTTTGTACCTCAAACTCCTGATAGGAAAATTCCTTTATGGCTTGAGAGATATTCTTCCATACATAACACTCAACATCAATCTTTTCCTTGAATTTGGATGTCATGCTTCTTGAGCACGGTCCTGATGGAATCAACCTAATATAAAAACAAATAATTTTATACTATTTTTGAAATTTAAACCTATAACTTAATTATAAACATATAGTGTTTCATGTATTTTCAGTTACAGATTATTGACAATTGTGATGTAAGTTCTTCCATCAGGTCCCTCAGCTCCAAGCTGGCAGCCGCCTCCTTCATCCGCTTCGTTTATCCCTGATATCTCTATCACTATAAGGGTAGTGGATGATGTAGGGGTGGTGGACGGTGTAGCAGCAGTTACGGAAGGTGATACCTCATCTACAAGTGTAGTAGCTGAAGGAGGAGGAGGTGATTCAGTTCCAGCTGTAGATGCTTCACCTGGATAGTAAGTAGCTTTGAATCGTTGTCTGAACCTTGGTCGCATTATATTTTGTTTTCTTTTTAGTGGCATATTTCAACTTGAAATTCATATTTGATTGAATTTTTTAGAAATATAGCAATTTGAATTCAATATTTTACACAATATATTGAAAAGGAAAAAACTGATTTGTTGAATATAATATTCAATTACAAATACAAATTAATTGCTATCATCACTTAATTGTAAATCAAAATCATCTTCTTTTTCTGAAGAATTAGAATCAAACTCAAGCTCCTCTTCAAATATTTGGCCCCCGTCATCCTCTCCAAATAAAATTTCAACATATTCATTAGATGGATTGTTCAAAGGTTCATTATCATCATATGTGACACATACATTTATTTTATAAACATCTTCTTGAAATGCTTCACTTTCAATTCTCTATTCTCCTTTTCCATGTGATTCAAAAACACCTCTAGGTTTAACTTTGCAAATGGCCAACCAATCTGACTTATCTTGTCGTAATCTAGAAAAGGGATATAATATACCTGGATCGCCTACATTGCCAACATGAAAGGTTTAGATTGTCTAAATCTTCTGAGCTTGTTGATTTCAACTAGATTGTATCAGTTATGCACTTTTGTACTAACATTTGGAGTTGGATCAAACCAGTCACACTTAAATATCACACTTCACTTTATTGGCAGTATAAGGTACTCAATTTCAAGTATCTCAATAATTTTACTATAGTAATCCATCAATTCTCCTCATATGCAAACTCCACTATTTACTGTTTCCATGCTATAACCATGATATTCTGTATGATATTTGTATCCATTAATGAAATACACTGGATATGATTTAACAGTTTGCAAAGGTCCCTTCATAAGATCACTTATGAACTTATTCTCAATTGGATTTTCTAAGGCCTACACAAAAGAAATTATAATATTAAACAGTATAATGTCATTTGAACACTTTAATCTTATAATTAAGCTATTTCAATAATTGCAAATGAAAACTTACATATTTCTCGAACCATCGAGGAAAGTGTCTTCCAACTTCTTTATTGATATCATCCTATGTTTTCTCAGGCATTAGCTCATGTAACCATTCCTCTTATAATCTAAAAACATTATGATGTATTTCAGTTGTGAATAACACTAAATTTCAAAACCCAAATAATCAATTTTAACTTACTGCACGAAAGGTTGAACCTCTTGACAGTTCAATAAAATGCAATCATGGGCGGCCTCAGTTTCTTCCTTTGTAAACATTCTTCTTATTAAATGTCTATATATTTGTCCAGGATTTGTGAAAATAGATAAGTTATCATCAGCGTCACTCGTTCCTCCCCTATCGTCATTACGAGGAACTTTTCTTTCTCTTGTGTAAACATGTAGCTCAAAATAATGTGAACAAAATGTACTAGCTTCCTCTACTAAATAAGCAATACGTATCGAACCTTCAACTCTAGCTTTGTTTTTGACTTTTTTCTTCAAGTGATGCAAATACCTACATTAGCGAATAGGGTTTTTATAATTTATAATTAAAACATGTTATTACTTCAATTACAATCATTTTTGTTGAATTATATATCAAACGGATACATCCATTGATATTAAACTGGATTGATAAGTTTAGCCTCATGTGTTAAATACACAGGTAGATGCTCCATACAGTCAAAGAAGCTAGGAGGGAAAATCCCTTCTAATTTGCACAAAATTACTGGAATTTCCCTTTTTAGTTTTTCCATTTCAGCTAACTTGATTTTAGATGATGTTAAGCTTTTGAAAAATAAACTTAATTCTGTTATAACTTCCCAAATCTTATTCAGTAGCAACTCTCGAAATGTGATTGGAATTGACCTTTGCATAAATACATGACAATCATGACTTTTCATCCCAAATAATTTGTACTTCCTAATATCCACACACCTTGCCAAGTTTGAAACATAACCATCGGGAAACTTTAGACTTTTCAACCATTCACACAAAATTTCCTTTTGTTTTTTGTCTAAAGTGTAATATGTTGTCAGATATTTACCAGTGAAAAGATCTTTATATAACCCATTCCTTCTACAAAAAAGTTTCAAATCTGTTCGTGATTTTGCATTTTCTTTTGTTCTCCCTTCAATGTTCATTATGGTATTGAACAAATTGTCAAAAATATTTTTTTTCAATATGTGCCACATCTAGGTTATGACACATCAAATTTGTTTTCCAATATGGCAAATCCCAAAAGATGTTTTGTTTTCTCGAACCAAAGTTTTTACTAATGCTTGTATTAACTTCATCAACTTTAAATTATGTACTTTTAGCAACCCTAATTCATCAATCTCTTGCAATATCACTTCACCAGCTTTGTGAGGGGGAGCAGGGATTTGTACCATCCTATTCTTAATGAACTTTTGTTTATTACGTCTAAATGGATGATCTGGAGGAAGAAATTTCCTGTAGTTGTCAAACCAACATGTTTTGCCCCTATTTGGAAGATAAAACACAATAAAATCATTGCCATAATAAGGACAAGCCAATTTTCCTATTGTGCTCCATCCAGACAACATAACATATGCTGGAAAATTACTAATGGTCCACATCAAAACTACTCTCAACATAAAATTTTGTTTCAGAGATACATCATGTGTCTCAACACCATATTCCCAAAGTTGTTGCAATTTAGATATCAGTAGTTATAAGAATACATCAATTTATGCTTTGGATTTGTAGGTCCTGACACAATCACTATCAAGAACATATAAGCTCATTCATACACATCTATGGAGGCAAATTATAAGGAGTAATTATGATTGGCCATGATGATTATTATTGGCCGAATTGAACAAAAAGTTGGAATCCATCCGTCGACAATCCCAACCAACATTTCAACTTTCAGTTGCAAACTCATAATAGGTGTTATTGAAATGTGTCCATGCCATTGCATCCGATGGATGAATCATTATGCCATCTTCCTATTTGTGTTCATTATGCCATCTCATATGAGGTGCAGTAAAATTAGAAGTATATAGTCTTTGAAATCTCGGAGTTGCGGGAAATAATACATCCGCTTCTAGGGTACTAATTTCTGTTTCATAGAATGCTTTCTAGGCTTGAACATAGATTGACCACAAAATTTGCACTCTTATAATTCCACATTATCTCCTCAATACAACATACATCCCAATTTGCACCAATCAATCTTTTCAATAGGCAAACTAAGACCCCTAATAAGTTTCTTCACAATGTAAAAACTATCAACCATTGTATGATCAGGAGGTAATGATTCATTATACCATCCGAGAATTTTTTCAAAACTACGATAAAAAATATGCCCTTTAGACTTTATGTTCAATATTTGAGCAATTGAAGACAATTTGAGTCATTGTCTCATAATTTAGAAAAAATTTTAGTTAGCTGAATGTAGTAATTGAAAAAATTGTTTTACATGTGGGTTTGGTTCTTCTTCAAGATTTTCTATATTTTCCTTAAAGGTATAACCGGCTGCATCATAAACTATTTGCATGTAAGGATTTCCACTTGCACTCACATTATTTCTTCTAAATCTAATCCCCCTTCAAACTCATCTGCATTCATTAATGAGTGTACTTTATTACCCTTTGAGGTACTACAAATGCCAATTCACTTCATCAATAAGAAGGAAATGAATGTGTTTGTACTTTTTATATGGACATCTAATCTTTGGGCCATCCATATATGCAGGTTGAGAACATGCATAATAAATAAAAGCTTCAACTCCCTCAACAAACTTAGGATTAATGAAACAATCAGCAGTTAATCATCTATACATCCAAGATCTATCAACATTACTCATTTCTACAAAACTGTTAATTTCATAATTAGTATCCTTCATGTCCCCTAAGTTTACAAAACATCTAAACTTTACACAGCATCCCCTAAGTATTTATGTTTGAATTAATCACCTACAATTGATTTCAATACTATGATACATGGCATTGTTGACACCTGTGAATGAAGAAAGCAAGTTCTTATTGTGACTCCTAGGCTCTTGGAATTTTTCACCAATAAGCCTCATGGGAGCTGCATTACGAGTTTCCAACCTATATACCGTCCTAGGAACTTAGTTATGCCTCAAATTATCCATAAGATTTCAAACTCATTCCACATACAGTAAATAATTAGACTACTAAAGAAGAACATAAAAACTCATTAATAATTATAAGAATATTCTAAACAACAACACAAAATCAAAACCTCCTTTGTATTCACACAAAACTCAAATGCATCATAATCGTATTATTAAAGTAATACATATGGTTGACATGAGTTGGACGACTTACCTAGATGGACGGATAACTCCAGAGTACAAAGAAGAAGGATGAGCGATTCTCTTCAACACAATATAAGGATTGCGAAAATGAATATTTCATAAAAAGAAGGTAAACTATTCACAAATGAAAAAGTGTGTGAATTCTCTTTATTATTTATATATCAAAATTTTAAACATATATAATTAAAAAAAAGTACTATCAATTATAATAATCAAAATTAACCCTAATTGTAGCACCACACTCCCGCAAGACTCGAACCCGACATTAATAGGTGATATCCGAGTCCGTGACCTGCGAGGGTGGCGCACTAAAACCCTCAATCAGTCAAATATCATTTGCAAAGTTCTTTTTTTTCTTTTCTTTTTGAAACAATGCACACTTTTGCGGAAAATTAATAATCAATTTGGGCCCGTTTCAATCATAGACTTTTTTAATCACATATATATGATAATTGTACTCAAAAGTCCGTTTCATTTATAACCATTTTGGAAAACTTATTACAAAATAAGTTAAATCAATAAACATAATGCAGAAACATCAGAATACATCCTTTCATAGAAAAATTAATGAAAATAAAGATGCAGACGTGAACTGATCCCGACCTCTATCTTTTCCATTGCATGCAATAGGTAAACTCCCGTTTGTCTAACGGGGTACTCTTCTGAG
>JAOQMP010000001.1:16406473-16425872 GCA_027563575.1 Erythroxylum pedicellare
ATAATTAGAATATAATAAAGATATATATAAACTAAAATGGATAAAATATAAAAAAAAGTTAAATTAAATAAACTACAACTGTACAATATGATAATGAACTATTTTGTAATTTTTAAAAAATTTAGAGACTATTTTATAAATTTAAAAAATTACCCGAAACGATACCCAGTATTAATCAGTACCGGTACAATGCCGTATCAGAACCTAATCTGGTATCAAGATCGATACGGTATTCATAATATTGATCCAAATACCAGACTTTTAATAACTATTCTTTTATTACTGCATTCGTTAATGCTTGCTTTTCATGTTCAGTTATCACTATTAGTCCTTTTCTTCAATCTGAATATTTTATCCAGGAACTGTACCATATTTGATTGCGTGATATGATCAGGTTGTTTTTAGTTTGTGTGATATTCCTGTAATTACAGTTTCTATGGGTATGCCTGCAGAGCAAGTTCATCTAAGCAACAAAAAGTGAAACAGACATAATTACTACCGAGTAAACATGCCTACTCAAATTGGACGACAAAGACAAAGGATGCAGCTCTGAACCTCCTGCAGAAACCGATTCTTTCTGTTTTTTAATTACAATAACTAAACGCCATGAATCCTTTATTGACTTTCGTATTATTGATTTGGCATACTCTTCCATTAAGTGATCATAGATTTGCAAATACAAGCTTAATGTCACGCTCAAATTCATTAAAGTAGATTAATTGGTTTGCTTGGTAAGAGAGTCGGACAAAATCGAACCGATTTCCCTTTTGGGTAATGCATAAGCAGAGGAAACGTAGACAATGAAAATTTCAACGAATTGAAATGGTGTTGGATCGAGCCACAACAGGGAACCTTTCCTCCAAGGATTTTGATGAAATCTTGGGTTTTTGTAATAAATTATTGTATCTACTGGGCATTGAACGACATGATGACAGCAGTCCAAAATTGTATAACAGGATTTCTTGCATGGATCATTTTTATCCTGACAGGTTCTTAAATCAATTGGATCCATATACTTTTCTGTTAGTGAATGATTATCATGTCGAAAACGGATTCGACACAAAATCATCTTCAGAAAAGTACATGGATCACATCCTTGACTTGCAAGACCTGTTGGAATATTGGAATTCAAGGATACATCTGTTGGGCCTATAGTATGATCTAAATCTACCCTGGATTAACTCAGTATTCTATTCTTGGTCTGCCTATCTGATTTATAGCGTTGGATACCCTGGAAGTTATGGCTCCAGAAAAATTTTACTTATCCCGCAATTGGGAAAGTCATGGGTCGAGAGAGACAATTAACATTTGTCAATGCAGAAGGTGAACTCAATGAAGCTGTTATAGGAAACGTTCATCTTACACATTCCGAGGCTTCCGCGCCACCCACACGGTGGATATTGTTGCGATTTCTAGGATATTTACAATAACGTTTGTTTGTTGTTGATAAGCCTATCCTCTGGCCGTCTCCATAGGCTTGTCCGTTCTCGAGGCTTTTTATTTTTCTTTACTTTTGGATAAGCTCCCCCTTATTCCATTTTCTTTTATTGTTATTGCTTGGGAGATTTGAAGTCGACAAGTTCGATGGGTTTATTGATTGATGAGATGGTCGAATCTTAAACATATCAAAAATGGTCCCAGTGTGTGAGTGACTTTCATTTTTGGGGATGAGACGCAAGGTAGGAACTGGGTTCTTGTTACAGAGAATCCCATCTGCATTTTTGCGACACGCCTACTCGAGTTCAATGTAATTGGATTGCCCATATTTTCCAATTTGATTTTTAAAAATAAATAATAATTTATTAATTACTTATTTCAATAAACTTTATAATAAACCACAAAACTCTGATTTGGGTCATTGGATTGGAGCTTAAGTTCTTCAGGAATACTTTCATCTATAGGATACGAGTGATTATTATTTATTGGCAACGACTAAGAGTCGGATCTTTTGCACTTTTGCTTTCCCTTCCCCTGGATAATCCATGAGCCAACAATATTCTAAATGAAGAAGCAGAAGAGGAGGTATTAGACCCAAGTTCCGTGTGTTTCAGTTAGAGAATAAGATGTGTCATAACACAATCATTAATGTATAGATTTCAGGTGGTGGATGAAACATCAATTCATATATTGGGTTTGACATAATTTATACAGACATTTACAATATAAGGGAATGAAATGAATTCCCCACAAGTAGCGAATCAATAATTATTTATAGGAACACTGTCCCCTCCCTCTCGACTCTTCCTGCAAAGAGTCCCAAATGCACCATAGCCAGACACTGAAGTGAGACAGCCCTATCACTACTAATAAATACGACTACAACACCACCTAGGGCCCATCGCATCAGTTTGATATCTACTCTTTTATTACCAATACTCGTATTGATGGGTTCAGTTGAAAAAATAGTTGGTTGAATAGTTTCTGATGGACCCCATTCCCCACATGGTTGAATAGTAAAAAGTAGTGTATCATTTATCAGTCCCAGCAGCTCTAGAGAGACATGGATGTCACTTTCAACAGGAGGGGAGGGAAGGGAGGGAGTCAATATTTGATGGGATGGAGCGACTGGGACCCATGCTGCGAAGTTAGACCGCTTAAGTCCAAGACAGTCATTAATAATTGATTCTAATTAAACCTGGAATTTTATTAACATTTTAAAACGTAATTGGTGGGGCCGTTGGTGTTGGACTGACTGAGACTGACCACTGGATTTTACGATGTCTTCTTGGAGCATCGGGAAACAGCCCCCGCGCTGTTTTCGCGCGCCTCTCTCGCACATCGGTACTAGGTCCCACCACCCTCCACTGCCACTCATCGCTCAGGTTGGGTGGGTGGTCTCCAGTTCCGCCCACACATTTTGATTTTAGTATTATTAACCCATAAATTAGGGTGGTCAGAACTCAGAACTCAGAACTCACCGTAAAATATAGAAGTATTACCTATTTATCATGATATGACTCATTTTTCAGATTATTATATGAAAAAAGTATGATTATTATAAATATCAATATCATAGGTATGATATAGTTATTGTATGAGTGCGTTTATATGCTCTTTTATAGTACTAGTACTTACACTTATTGCAGTCTTTGCTTCTTTTGTGTTTACTGAACTTATGTGGCAGTTCTTCGTATGGTAATGTCAGTTCAGTGCTAGTGTTCCTGTCTTTCCATGCTTTGTCCATTTCCTTACTCTTTCAACTCTGATTATCAATCCTACTCAGTACTAATATGAAATCGTGCTCTTTTATCCTTAATATACCTGATTTTTTTAGACAAGCTGTCAGTAAACTTTAAAAATCTTGAATGTATATAGAAAGTAATATATCTTTGGAAAATAATATAGTTCAAGTTATTGTTTCACATGATTCAGAATTCTTTTTCTAATGCACGGTACAAATAATTTGTTAAATTATGCAACTTTCTGTAAAACGCATCTAATTAAAGGTCAAATTTAGATGTTAATTAATAGTCAAAAGTCAACTAATTGTATTAATCTCATACTATGTTATCAATAACTTGTGAAGAAGAGCATTGATGAACTTTTAAGTAGTTTAATAATTTTCTTATATGAGAAAGAGGTTCATATGAAAGGGATATATTAATCCAATTGATTACAAGTTATCGAAAATAATCTCTCTAATAGTTAGGAGTGAAGTTGTGTATTATTGGATCTGCTCAGATTTCACGTATCAACGAAATTCATACTGAGTGCTCTTGTTGTTGTTGTTAATTACGAGTTGATACAGTTTAAATATATAATATGTGAAATTTGTAGAATTGTTCATTTACAATTGACTTTGTAACAAATCAAATATCGAATTGGAATTGCTTTGAACATTGTTTTAAATTTTATAATTTTTGTATTCAATGGAATTTTGTAATATTTATCATATGTGATGTCAAAAAAATCATTTAACACATTATTCAATTAATTATATCTATATGATTTCAAGTCTTATATGACTTAAAACAAGTAACTTTTTTTTTCATGAAGTTTAATAGGTACACATTTCTTAAATGTATATATTAAGAGTGCCTACAACGACATGTTTATATTATATGTGCAAATCTATAACACCAAAATTTATCAAAAACAGCAGTAAATAAGTTATAGCGTAATAAATTATAAGTGCCACTAATTCATTATTTTATATTTTATGATAAAAACTAGCAACTGTTTAACAATCATTATCCCTTCATGACTTCCATTCATAACTTTGTTAGTTGAACTCAACGATTCCATAATCAAAACTTCAAAGAAAGTTACCTTCCGGCTTGTGCATTATTTTTAAAGAAAATGGTGCTTCATTTTGAGTTTATCCGATACAGTTGAAGCAAAATAATTGGTGTAGCATTTTCTAAAAGCTCCATCAATAATATGATGACCTTGAAGTATGGAACTTTGAAACGGAAGCATGGAATTGGAATGCTTGTCTTGTCTGAATGATTCACTGCTCATTTGGAGACTTTGAGGTAATCTTCCAGAACATCATATTTTCGTAATTACTTTCTGTATATTTGGAAAACATGATAATCGAACTAACTAGCATAAATGTTAATTGGTTTGAGTCTAATCATGCATGGACTGAGAATACTAATAAACAAAATTGAAATTTGCTATAGATTTTTTAGTGAAAGTTTGGTTGCGACTAGTTGAAACCCGTGCTGCTTGCCTACCATAACAATAATGAGTCACACATTCGAGGTGCAAAAAGGCAGGAGATTTGCTACTGTTACTATCTGTTTTATAATATATGATTTTACCTTTTATCTAAGGCATTGAAATCTAAGAACTAAGCGAGCCATGCGTCAAAGTGCATGGACAAAACAACTATCCACGGACCATGCAGATTTGATATTTCGAAAATTATAATTTATGCGTACTTTAAACAAAAGCTTGTATAAAGGACTTGAGAGAAGAGCTCTAATTATATGGTTACAAAAGATCCATGAGAGTGGTTAACATTAAGAGGTAATAAAAAAATCAAAAGAGCCAAAAAGTTGGCCTGTAGCTTTCGATTAGTCAGTGGTCATGATTTACATGCAAATTAATAATGGCAAGTAAAGTCGTGGTTAATGCTATATTACTATACATACTTCATGACTTTTCAACGGTGAAGCAAGCTATTTTTCACATATATTTTAATTTTCCAACCACATGTATATCAAAACCAAAAGTGAAGATCATATGTAAAGAAATACCTAGTCTAAATGAATATTACACAAGTAGAATATTATATTGCGTATCTAATATAGGTCTCATATTGAAACGGAAAATAGTAAGGAGGGGTATACACCAAACTTCACCGAAAGCTCTTACCTACCACTCACTTGTAGCTCAATTGTTGTTGGCTTGTTGGTCGTTCATCTATATACAAACTCTTGGCTTCTCTCTTTGGTTCATTGTTTCAATATAACCAACACAAATATTGAAGTATTAATTACTATTCGCCAGTGTTCAGCCCTACCAAAGCAGGCATTTCAATGTAAACGTTGAGCCCATGAACATTTTGCACTTGGATTTTCGTATTGCTTTTCCCAAAAATAGAAGAATGCTCAAGAATTTTATACTTATTCTTTTATTCAATCTACTCGTGGAATATGCACTACAAGAAAAATATCGTGTAGCAACGAATATTACTAACGAAAAACTTAAACATTCCGTCAGCAAGACAGTTTAGCGACATAATTTACCGAGAGATTAAGTCATCATAAAAATAGCTGTGTCCGTCGGTAAATTTACGACGATCAAAATTTGTCTGTCGATAGATTTACAGACAGTATTAGTTATTACATCAGTAAGTTTATTACAACATTACTTACGATTATGTTTGTTTTGTTGGTAAGTATACCGACAGTTATTCTGTGACAAATCTTATCGGTAAAGTTGACGATAGAATTGGTTATTCCGTTTGTTACTTACTGTCAATATTACCGACGGTTTTTTGTTTTCCTTCTGTAAATATAATTGATTTTATCAACGTAATTTCATTTTTCGGTCAGTAAATTAACAAAAAAAAATTAATTCTTTCATTAAATTTTATTTGATAATCTTATAGTTGATGCATAATTTAAATGGTTATGAATTATTTGTGCATAATATTTTGATTTTTGTATAAATTTAATTTGTTTAAACAGAAAGTTGATTGATGATATAAAGTTAAAATTATCTTAATTGATAATAAAACATTAAATTGTACATAATAAGTATTTGTAATTTAAATGAAATGACTACAAGTATACTATTTATTTGGTGACTGCGAATGCTCTAATTTAGATTAACAATATATAAAATTTAAAGTCACAAATCGAAGTTCATACTGTAAACAAGTTTCAATTAGTGTAGGCCTTTTACATTAAAAATGCAACAAGTTTAAATGGGAGGTTTAAACTACAAACAAATACCTAAATTAAACCAAGTGCACAAAAACATAGTAAATGAAAAACCTACTTACCTCAACCAGCAGAGAAGTTACTAAAGCATCTAAAGGAAGAAGATAACGGAGCTAGAGTGAGTTGACGACCAAAGAAGATAACCAAACAAAGAAAAGAAGATAATGACAATCAAAGCAGTACACAAAACATGGTAACGAACAAAACTCAACGACATCGTAAAAAATAATCAAAGAATATATTGTTACCTCAACCGACGATTAAAGGAAGACGACAACGATGACACACGATAGGTGAGCCACAACGAGGAGAAAAGATGGTTAACTATACATGAAAACAAAAGATCATCCCTAAATGATATGTTGTACACCTTCAATTTCTCATACTTTATAAAAAAAATTAGATAGGAAATCCTAAAGTAAGCTAGAATGAAGTTCCAATTGATATAATCAAAAGCTTTGAAATAAATAATCTTCATATTGTAACTTTAGTTAAGTATTTTCTTATAGTAGTTTATGGGGTTAGATCATCTCACTATGATTTAAAAACCTAAAAATTTAACAAATTAACTCATAATCATGCTATATATTCTCATATTAGCATAAATGCGTGATGCAACACCTAATATTAAGTATATGTAAAATGACAATTTAGCAACTATAAAAATGTTAAAATGTATGAATTTGGCATAAAAGGGTTAGACATATAAGCATGGACCTTATCTCTAACCTCAACTCTAAATAACTTTTCAATAAACTTCCAAGGGCAAAATTTAATAAGGAAAGGATTTATGGAGCTTTTTAAATAGGAAAACAAACCAAAAGCTCTTTCAAGAGTAAAAAGTTGATAACTTCCACTATACTTTCACACTACTTCATATTTATTTATATAGACCAGCTAGAGTTGCTAGTCTAAGTGGTAAATTTTATCCTTTTATCATAGTTGATGACTTTAGTAGATTTATTAATGTTTTATTCTTAGCTAAAAAAGATGAATGCTTTGGGGAATTTCTTAAATTTGTAAAGAGGGTTCAAAATGGAAGAAAACTCTCTATAACATCTATTAGGAGTGACCATAGTAGGAAGTTTGAGAATGAAAGATTTGAAACCTTTTTATGCGGATAATGGTATCTTTCATAACGTTTCTTATAAAAGATCCCCTTAATAAAATGGGCTTGTTAAGAGGAAAAATAGGACTTTGTAAGAAATAGTTAAGACTATGATAAATGAATATGATCTCCCTACATATTTTTGGGCAAAAATTATGGCTACAACATGTTACAGTTTAAATAGAGTCTACATAAGACCAACTTTAGATAACTCTTTATAAGATTTGGAATGGGAAGAAGCCAAAAATTAGTTACTTTAAAGTTTTTAGATGTAAATGCTACATTTTGAATACTAAAGAAAAATAAAAAAGTTTGATTCAAATATGGATAAAGGAATTTTTTGGTTATTCCTTAACTAGCAAAGTATACAAGGTATTTAATAGGAAGAGTCTTATTATTAAAGAGTCTTTACATAGTATGTTTGATGAATCTACCCTATTGTATCTAAGAAAGTTCTTAAAGATGATGATGCAGGTATATCTAAGGAGTTAAAGCAAGTAGTCCTTGAAGAAAACAAGAGTGCTCACTAACACACCTATTATGAGCTTATTGTCGAACCAAATAAGGGAGATAAGAAGGATGAGGAGCTCCTAAAAGTTTGGAAATTTAAGAATAATCATCCTCCAAATTAAATTCTAAGTGATGTTCAGCAAGAGTAATCACTAGATATCATCTTATAGACTTATCTCATCTTTCTTTTCATTTCTTAAATTAAACCTTCTAAAAGAAACTCATAGTGATGGAAGTTGAGATCTTGCTATGAATGAGGAGTTAAACTAATTTGAGATGATTAAGATGTGGACTTTAGTACCTAGACCTAGAGATCATCAAATCATAAGTACCAAGTGGGTCCTTAAATACAAATTAGATGAATCATGTACCATTACGAGAAATAAAGTTATATTGGTGGCAAAAGGGTACAATCAAGACGAGGGCATAGACTTTGAGAAAAAATTTGTTCCAGTGGCTAAGTTAGAAGCTATTAGGCTCTTACTTACATTTGTTTCCGATATGAAGTTAAAATTATTTAAGATTTATGCTAAAAGAGTTTTTATAAATGTTTTTATTCAAGAAGAAGTTTATATTGATCAACCTCTCAGGTTTGAAAAACATAATGCACTTAACTATGTTTACAAACTTTCAAAGGCTCTATATGAGTTGAAACAAGCTTCTAGAGCTTTGTATGATAAGTGCATTTTTTAAAAATGATTTCTTTATAAGTTGACACTACACTCTTTACTAAAACACAGAAGCATGATATTTTAATTGTTCAAATTTATTATGAAATGACATTATTTTTGGTGCTACTAATAAAAGTATATGAAAAGATTTGTTGAAAGGGTTACTCTGATACCATTTATTAGAAATGGTAGCAAGGAAAGAACTAAAGAATGAATTTTCCTATAAATTACACACTGAATTTCATATTATCAATCTAATTAAACGCAAGACATGAGAGAGGTTTTTAAACATAAAAATCTTAACTACTAATTACATAATTATTCTTAATTCAACAGACAACAAGCCATTCTAAAATTTTAAGAAATACTTTCAAATTCAAATAAACATATATTTTAAAAAAAACTAAGAGCAGATATGAGAAATGAAGATTGAAAGGTATCTAACAAAGAAGTGTAACGTATTCACAGAACCAACTCCACATTACAAAACCAAACGATGTCGTAATGAACCTACATTTACAAGACCATGATGGCGATGAGGTGTAGTGCACGAGATACGATTATACAATACCTGAAGTAGATGTGATGACGATGGCGAGGATGAGCGGCGAGCAGCGAGTGGTGAACTGTGACCTTTGGTAGCGACAAAGATGATGACATTGGCTTATCGAGGACAATGGCACTCTGAGGATGCACAATGGCACGATGATGATGCGCGGTGACACAATGATGACTTATAGTGGCACGACGAGGAGGCGCGGTGCCACGACGAGAGGCGCGGTCAGATGGCGATGACAGGAGACAGAAAAATGGGGCTACGATGGACGAGGGGAAAGGGGGAGGAAGTTGCAATCAATTTAGTTTAAACGTACACCAAACGACATCATTTTCGTTTTTAAAATGTTGAGTCGAAAGCAAATGACGACATTTACGACTAAAATTTACCGACGGACTTATTTACTCCACTAAGCATTTCCGCTTTCTTTATCGACGGACATTTCTTACAGTCAAAAAAATTACCAAGTTAATTTCCCACCATATTTGTCGACAGATATTTTTTCGTTACAAATTGAAAATTTTCTCTACAATTTTACTGATGGAACATGATTTTTTGTCAGTAATTTTCAACGGTTTTGTTGCTGTCAGTAATTGTCCATCGCTAATAACTAATTTTCTTGTAGGGTCACACTTTAAGTAAATGTTAGTTTGTATCCTATGATTATAGTTTTTGTAATATAATTATTTAAAAAATATTTTGTTTTATACATATTTGTTTAATTAATTGATGTGTAAATAAAGTACATAAGATGAATATACATTACAAATAAAATTATTATGAGATTATAATTATGAGATTCATATTTTATTTAAGTATTATCTTTATATTATTCGTAATCATTTTATTGAGACTATCCATCAGTAGAGTATAAAGACTAATAAACGTTAAGTTTCTTTCTTATGAAAGAAATAGTCAATCTAATAGACTAAAATACGTTGATAGTTAAAACAAACATGTGGATACTTGTTAGAGAACAAACTAAACTAAATCGATATAAGAATTTCATTTATAACATTATTTATGTGTCTATAAAAAATTTGTTGTGATAATTGTATAAGCAATCATTTGTATTTAGATCTTTAAAGTACCTCATCTAGAGATTATTATGTTCCGATGCTACTTATGATATATCATAGTCAATGATAACTTAATTGGTAATTATTGGATCTAACATAAACTATAAAGAAGTAGTTGAATAATCAATATATGATTGATCACTTGAAAGTGATCAAGGAGACTTCAAAGTTTAAATATGATATATTTAATAGATAAAGATCAATATGAGATATTAGATTTTATTTGGGACTAGTTAATATTTAATGAGAATTAATTAAGTTTCTAAATAAAGTTTAATTAAAGTTAAATTTATATTTTAACTAAATTACTATAAGTTCCAAGTCTTATTATAAATAAACATAGGATCTAAAGGAGCTAGTACACCTTATTTACCTCTCTCTACACCACTTATAGAGTTCTCTTAATCAATTCTTATTAATATTGTTAAAGGTCAAATACTTTTACGTCCATTATAGTGTCAATAAACCAATTTCACAATTTGGTTTAAAAAAGGATGGCCCATCACTAGTAACATTATTATCTCCACAACTCAAGAATTATTTGATAATGGGAGACTCCTCTCTGAGATAACTAACACCTACATATGTATTATTCCAAAAATTCTTAATCCTTTGTCCTTAACTATTTTCTTAATCTTTTGTCCCTAACTGATTTTCTAGTGATCTTATATTGTAATATAATTTACAAAGTCATTTATAAACTCCTTACTATTAGCCTTAAGCATGTTTTGAGCTCTATTATCAACCCCCATCAAGGTGGTTTCGTCCAAGGGAGATCAATTGGTGATAACATTCTTATTTCTCAAAAAAAAATTATGAATTACTATATAAATGGGGCTATCAAAAGTTATGCTTTTAGGGGTGGACATACATGTGGTTTTTGACTCAGTGAGTTGGAGCTTTATGACCTCTATATTAAAGGCTTAGGGATTCTACCAAATGTGTGAGGAATTTTTTATCACTAGTTTTCCTATTACAAATGACCCGCTTCTCCTATGTAGAGCGAACTATGAATCCATTTCATTAGTAAAAGAAGTTTTGAAGGACTTTAAGTTCCTATCTAGTCTATACATTAATCCTAACAAGAGAAAATTTTTCCTCTTAAAAGGCTATGAGGGAATGGCTGACTTTATAAGGAACATTTTTTGTTTTAATCAGGGATAAATCCCCTTCAAGTACTTCAGAATTCTTATCAGAAAAAAAAACACTCCTTTAGGTATTGTATCCTTTTGATAAAATCCTTACAAAAGAAGTTAAGGAATTGGTCCAATCAAGCTCTTTCTTTCATTGGTATTTTTTATAGCTTATTAAATTTAAGCTCAATTATATAAAATTCTACTGGCTATTCCACATACATATTCTAGTTGAAATCATCAAAATACTAGAAAGGTTGATAAGGAAATTTTAATGAAAATGTAAGGAACTTAACCCAATTGGTGTTGAAGTTAAATGGTCAAGGTTATGTTGTCCTAAAAGCCAAAACAGGTTACAAATCAAATCCTTATAAGCCATATTATTATACTAATTAAAATAATCTAGAGAATCATAGACAATAAAGAATTGGTATGGATAAGATGGATTTATGCTTACCACTTTAAAGATGCTATTTTGTGGAATGTTCAACATAAATGCAACGCCTATAGTGAGAAATGGTAAGAAGGTATAGTTTTGGTTTGATAATTAACATGATTTGGGACATGTTTCTTACTTCCAAAAAATAATTCAATCAAAACATCCTTCCCTGATTCAATAAAAGTAGAAGTATTTGTTTACTTCCAAATAGTAATTCAATTAAAACACCTTTTTGATTCAGTAAAAGTAAAAGTGTTTGTTAAAGGGGATAATTGGCATTAGCCTTTATAAAGCTCTAGAAGATTATCTACAATAAGGGAAGTCTTACTAATTTTGGCCCCTTATCGAGGTAGAGATGACCATTGGATGTGGCTCAAACATAAGTCTTAATCTTTCAATAACCAACCTTATTTGAAAATTTTTGTTCCTCTATGCCGAAAATGACCTGGTATAAACTTATATGGCAAGACCTCAATAAACCAAAAATATCTTTCATCCTTTAATTAGCTATCTTGGAGAAGTTAAGATTCAAGGGCGGGATAAAATTTAACATTCAAGTTAAATTATATATTTTATGCAACTTAGATTTGTACTTCAAATCCCTTTTTTTTTGTTATATACCTTAGCATTTTCTCCTAGAACTTTAATATACACAATTATGAAAATGTTTCTTAGGACAAGATAGTTGAATGGTTAACTAAAATTTAACTTTGGATTAAGGAGGATCTTAAACTGCCCAAATTGAACATTTAAAACAAACTGTGTTTTAAGCAACTTAGAAGATGAGTCTATAGAACATATGTACTTTAGGTTCCATTTAGCTATTTTCCTCGACATTTTCTCCTATAGCTCTTTAGTGTGCAATGTGACAAGGTTTTATGGGACAGGATCGTCAAATGGTTAACTAAAACTCAATGTTGGATCAAAGAGGATCTTGAACTATTTAGAATAGAATTTTTTATTAATAATAATGGTTTAATTCCAATCAAAGAAAGATTAGACATTGCAATCAATCTTTATAATTTACATAATCAAAATTTAATCTATAAATATAACCAACTTATAAAAGATCAAAGAATCTCTCATCAATCTAACTAACTTCAAAATGACTTAAATAATTCAAGAATCTCACACTAACAATAACAATAATACTATTTTAGATGTAGATACTTTAGAATTAACTAAATCTATCGATTTTTTCATATTAATACACTATTATCACAAGAAAAAACAAAAACAAATAGCGAAAACATAATTAAATTTAAAAGATGAATAAGATATTACACACCATCCATTTAAAAACTTAATTAATAGAGAAAATTATCATTAAATTATGGAAAATTTATACATGAAACACCTATTAGAATAGATTAATGTAATGGATATATTCGCATAAGTTTAATAGACTAAGAACAAATTTATAAACAGTTACAAAATATTTCTGAAGAAAAAAGACATAAAATTGGATATATACATCTTTCTACAATTCAAATTTTATTAAAATCTATCTTTTAAGAAGGAATAGATTCTCCTATAAGAAAGGCTATACTTGATGAAAGAATGACTTATTTAAAAGACCAAGTAATCATAATCATGAATGGAAATTTAGCTTATAAAAAATTAAATTTAATACCCACCTTAAATTAGAAATTCCTTTACAATCACATAATTTAGATGAAACATTTACTATAGCTTATAAATTTTATCGCAAAAATTTAATGACAATAGGACAATATTTTTTTTCAATTACTTATCAAATTAGTTATGTTTTAACTAATTCTCATCACATTATTGAATTTAAAAATACAGATCGAATTTATATCGAACAATTATTTAATGATGTAGCTAAAGTAGGAATAAATCTAAGAACTAGTTTAAGAGAATATCTAATAATAAAATAGATAAATTCTGATTACTTGGTCTTTTAAATCAGTCATTCTTTCATCGATTTTAGCCATATTTATGGGAGAATCTATTAGATTTTGACAAAATTTGAATTGTAGAAAGATGTATATATCTAATTTTATAAGCTTAAGGAACTTGAGGGATATTTAAAAGGATTAAATAAGAGGATTTAGTTTTTTAAGAATACTTTGAATTGGATAGAGAGTTGATGATTCAAGGATTCAAAGACAATAATATTAGTCAAAGATTAACCATAGCTTGGCAGTTGGCATATTGATATTCTAAAAGCAGTTTGTAAACATATAAAAAGACTACATGGTTAATCTTGCAGTCAATCAAGTGATAACATCATATGGATTAGTTTGTCATTAATTAGATCTAGATTTATTAGGATTCATGAACTAAAAGATCACAAGATTTAGATGAGTATATGGTCTATTAGTTATCTAGTCACCTTGTTTAGTTCTACATTTTTTTAACGTTAAAAGAAATTTCATTGAATGGCCTAGAGGCCTACCATGCTAATACAAGGTTGTTATAGTTATAAGGGACATGAATCTAAGTAGAGGATCAGCCTCTTAACAAAACAAAGATAGTATTGATACTAGAGAAATCAAGATAAAAGTTACAATAGGCCCTAATTACATTTCATAGAGAAGCTTAAACTATTGGTTGCTTGATTAAAAATTAGTATCTCCCTAATCCAAAAACAATTCCTATTTATCACTGTATACTTTGTCATTTTGTATAACTCTGAAGATCCCTTTATTTCTTTCAAACCAAATTAAGTAAACTGAGTAGGAAAGTATTAGACTTAAGCACTTCTTATCATCCCCAATTCTTTTGTAGATATTTTCAGCCCAAACTAATATATTTTCATAATCAAATATGTGTAGTTTATGGTTTTGGTTGTAACTTACAAAGAAATCATACTTGATCAATGTTTCCCTTCAATCCATCATTAGTTTTGAGTCTTCCTCTAGCTGCTAGCTAAGTTACAAATGAGGCCTTGGGCATTAAAGATTTCCATACTATGTTATACTAGGAAGTATTCAAATGTTGAGGTCTTAATGCTTTCAATAAGAAGAGTTAAAGAAATCCCCATTTACACTAAGAGGCAAGATTAATCTATCCTTATTCAGGGAGTTAGGCATGTACTTTGGGACAATAGCTAGAAATATGTCAACCCCTCCACTTGAAATGATCCATTCATTATTAATAATTATACAAGATACCATGGATTGGATTGGCCATCTTATCAGCAAATTTAGCATATAATCTCTCTTAATCAAATGACTTTAAGTAGACCATTTATCAAACTACATCTGATAATCCTCCCCATTACCAATATGCACTTTAATGAGAGGGTAAATAATTTGCCTATGCCTTAGAATATTTATGAAAGACCAGGAGTATTCAGTTTTTTCACCAACTGCCAAAAATTGAGGTTATTTAAGTAATAAGCATGCATCTATTTGCTCCAAAAAGCCTCCCTTTCATTTAGAAGCTTCCAAATCTTCTTAGAAATAATCTTAGTTTAAACTAGCTAGAATTAAGTGAATCCTAGCCCTCCCTCTTATTTTCTCTAGCACAGGTAATCCCATTTCATCTTAGCACCCTTGTATACTTTAGTTTTTCCAAAACAAAGAAAATTCTTCATACATCTTTCAATTTATTTTATGATCTTCCTTGGTACAGCTATTTATGAACTCTAATGTAGATGAAGATTACTAAGAACTGATAAAATGAGTTGAACTCTCCCAGCTTGGAAGAGAAATTTGTTCTGCCATGCAATATTGATAATTTAGTTTCTTAGAAGATATAGGTACCCAAAGTACTTAAATGGGAGGTTTTGAATGCTCAAATTAAAAATGTGCTTCAATCTCTCAGAGTTAGTGACATCCCAAAAGAAATACATCTCGCTTTTCTAATAGTTGAACTCTCCTAGCTTGGAAGAGAAATTTGTTCTACATGCAATCTTGATAATTTAGTTTCTTAGAAGATATAGGTACCCAAAGTACTTAAATGGGAGGTTTTGAATGCTCAAACTAAAAATGTGCTTCAATCTTTTAAAGTTAGTGACATCCCAAGAGAAATACATCTCGCTTTTCTGATAGTTAGTATCCAAACTAGATAGTTTATAAAACTCCATGAGGGATTTGTGCAATATTGTTAGAGGTTTTGAAACTTCCCTCAATATTAGAGCTGATAATTCTGTTAAGGATTTCCACATATATAGCAAAAAGATATGAGGATAAGGGATCACCTTGATTTATCCCTTTTGAGCCTTTGAACAACCTGATATGGAACCATTTAGAGAATGCTATATGAGGGTGTTGAGATGCACTCTTAGATCTAGGAAATAAATTTTAGGGGAAACCAAACCACTCTAAGCTGCTATTAATGAAACTCTAGTCGAAAGTATCAAATGCCTTTGAGAAATCGATTTTAATGGAACATCCTCTTATTGTTTTCTTTGAGTTATAGTCTTTTACAGGCTTTTGCACTAAAAGGATGTTCTCTAAGATTTCTTTTCCATGTATAAATGCACTTTGTGAATGATTCACCAAAAACTTGAAAGGGATCTTTAGTCTGTTAGTTAATAATTTAGCTATCACCTTTTTAGCTATCACCTTATAAACTGTGTTATAGCTAGACACAGGTCTAAAATCATTTAAGTAGATAGTACGAGGAACCTTATGTATAAGATAGATATGGGTTACCTTTAACCCCCTTCAACGTTCTTCTTGTGTGAAGCAACTCTTTCACCACATCAGTTAGTAGATTGCCAGTGATATTCCAAGAACATTAAAAGAAAAAAGCATTGTAACCATCTAGTCCTGCTGTTTTTCTTGAGAGAGAAGAATGTTTCTTTGATCTCTTCATTTGTAGCTTTTAGTTGTAATAAATCTAGATTGGATACTTAAAGAGGCCTAATCACCTCTACCAGGTCCTGTAGATAAATATTACCAGTTTTGTTTGATGCCAATAAGTCTATCTAGTAATTAGTAACCAAATTTTCAATCAAAGATGCATTAAATATCAATTGTTCATTGTTGTGAAGTAGACAATGAATCTTATTAGAATTCTTTTAGGCTAAGATGGAATTATAGAAGTACTTTAAGTTGGAATCCCCCTCTTTTAACCACAGTTTCCTTTCCTTCTTTATTAGCATTGAATTTATTATATTATTCCATTGCTTTAATAAATTCCTACGTTTTCTTATTTTCCTTAATTTTGAAGTTTTGATTATGTAGGGAGAGATATAAAGCCCTTTGCTCATCACTAAGATCTTCCTTAGCTTTTTATATTCATCTTTCTGTTAACATTCCTATTTTAAGAAAGATTTTGAGTTTAGTTGTTAATCCATGTAGCTTCTTTATCATCTAGAAAGATTTGTATCCTTAGATATATCACTATTTAATATATCACTGACCAACTCCTTAAAACGATCCTTGTAAGCTAGGAATTTCAATTTTGTGAATGAGCATTAATCTTCTTTCTGGTGAAAAGATCACTAACCTCTATGAAGGATTGATCTGAGCAAAATAAAGGTCCAAATAGTACATGAGAAAGTGGAAGGGAGTTAATCCATCTTTGATTACCTAATACCCTATCAAGATTCTTTTTTGTCAAGGATCCATCTTTTTGCTTGTTACTCCAGATGAATCAATTGCCTGGGTATCTCAAATCAGTAACCTCAATTCTTGCCATTGCCATTTCTAGCTCACTGCCCATCTTAAAGAGATTAATTCTGTCACCCTATGCCTCAAAAGGAGCTAAGACACAATTGAAATACCCATCTAAAATCCAGGGATTAACCATTATGTTTCTTGAGGTTCCTAAGTCATCCCATAACTCAGCTCTTTGGAACTCAAATTTGGAAGTACATATGATTGTCACTTCAAATAATAGGGTTGGAATTTCAGTTGTGCAAAGAAGATGAACATATTGAATTGAAAAATTTTATACGGATACTTTAAATTTCTCCTGGTTAAAACATATATGATCCTTTAATTTAAATGATGTAGATGATTGGAGCCATACTTCCAATTTTTACCTAGAAATTTCATTAAATCCTGGAATTTGTAAGCCTTTATCCTAGTCTTAAGCTTCCCTACTAGGAGAGGTTGATTACTCAAAATAATTTCACTTGTCACCTGCTTTTTATTGTTCTCATTCATGCCCCTAATATACCAAAAGTATCACTAGGGATAGTTTCAACCTCATTTTCAGGACCTGTGTTCTCATTTGATGCATTAAGATCTATCTCTGGACTTGTAGAATGTCCATTATCCACTAACTGAATATTTTGAGTATCCTCTACCTCATTAGACTTATATTTTGAAATAACTTCACATGATGGAGCTAGAAATTCCTCAATATCCATTAGCTTAGCATATAGCCCATAAGTAAATTTCTTTCCTGTACATTTATATTCCCTTTTTCCCAGTTGAGGATTCCAAGTATAGGTAAGTTGGATTTCTGTTTTGACTAGTTCCCCCGTCTAAATCCAGCTTCATAACATTCAACAGCTCAGGTAATTCCTCTTTCAGATTTACCTCAATGCATATTCTGGCAAAACATATTTTCTCCATCTTCTCTGTGACTGAGTCAAAATGCTAATGTATTTCCCACAGAGCTCGTTAGGAAGGTCAATCCATTTAAAGCATAATACTCTAGTGGTATATTGCGGAAGTTAATCCACAAGGGTATAGTCTCCTCTCTCGACCTATCAAGCTCCAGCCAAGGCATTTATCTTTGAACAAACATAGGTTGGGCCCCAACGTGTCAGGTCCAGCTTCCATCGCCTTGCTCGAGGATTCTCCATCTGAAAAATAAAATAGAAAAGTGTCCTTAGTCAAAAGAAACTTGGTGAGACCTTTGCTACCCCACCTGACATAATCCCAATTCTGTATATGCGGGAAGGCTGGTCTTTTGTCGAGAAAATAACCCACCATCATATTACTTCAATGCTTGCCTTCCTCCTAGAGTAACTCTATAAATGAAGAAACAATACCATTGCTGACAGTTGATGGAAAGTTTTTGAGCTTCACTCTCTAAGATTGAGCAGCAACCACCATACTCTATATTCTCCTAGGTTTTGCATCCCTAGCCTCCTAGAGAGAAGGGAAATGACTTCCCTCCGAGTTTGAGGGATTATCTCCATATAAGCCTCCCTCAAAGGCCTCCATAATTTCCCCCAAAATGGTAGATTACTAGTTTATCCAACATTACCTTGTTAAAATAGGAAAGTCGCCAACATAACTTTGAATTCACCCTCCAATTGCCCTCTCTAATAGCCCTCCAATCAGCCTCTTTCTCTTCTTCAATGCTGGAATGTTATTGTTTACGTCATTATTGTTGGTTTATGCCCTACAGCCAATCACTTTGGTTATAGTTTAGTGACAAACTATTTAAAGTCATTCTTTATCTTGTACAAGTTTAGATGTATATGATAAAGTCCATGAGATAATTGTACATTGAAAATGAAATTATAATAAGATTATAATTATGAGGTTCATATTGCATTTATGGATTATTCCTAAAATGTTCCTAGTCATTATTCTATTAAGATTAGACATTAATTGAATGTAAAAAGA
>JAOQMP010000001.1:16428709-16442664 GCA_027563575.1 Erythroxylum pedicellare
TAATAATAATAATAAAACAATAAAATAAAACAACAAAAAGGGGGAGGACAGGGACAACATGTCTCCGTTCCTCTGTCCTTCCTTTTTTAGAGGAACAAAAAAGTTTATCTCTGTCATCCGGAGACGGTGGACAAAAACTTGGGGACAGCAACCAAACATCACATGGAGACAGAATTTATATATCTCGTCCTCTGTCCCCTTTAACGGGACAGGAACCAAACGTAGGGTAAGCGCAAGAAACAAGCTGGCTAATCAAGCATACAAAACAGTCCGCATACTTCTCCTCAGAGATCAAAATGGTTATCAGTTTACAGAACAACACTTTATCATGGCAATTGCTTATTTTATTAACTTTCCAATTAATTACAGAAAATTTAAAAATTCACCAAAGGGTACATCTCATATCTAAGGTTGCAACTCCCCGAATAAAACTTTCCACCAGGGTTCTTCAAGCAGTTAAATGCATGGATATAAGCCATCTTTTTCAGACACTTCTTACAACCTGATCTAGATAGATCCCTGGTGCACTGAACCAACGCATAAATCTTCGATGACGATCCCAGATTGACGTCTCCGGAAGCAAATAGGCTAGAACTCGCTGAAGCTTCCTTGATTAGCCTGCGGAAAAGCTGGCGTCTTCTCCGCCTTAATTTTGCCGGATGTTGTACTTCCCGAAAGTTACACTGCTGGAAGTGTGTTTTATAGTCAACATGGCCAAAAAAATTGTTGTTGGAGTACTTTAACACACAATTGTCATACCAAATGATTGCTGCTCTGTCTAAACCGCAGCTCTTTTGGATTTCAACGGCGGCCGCCTGAATACAACCTTGGCAATCCTGGTTTTTGACGTTAGCTGTACAAAGAGCAATTCCGTAGGAGGTTTGTCCAGGTGAGTTTTGTCCTTGTGTGCTTTGACTAAAACCTGTAAAAGGTGTAGAAGAAGCTAAAACGGAAAGAAGCCGGTTCAGGTTAGATTGGTAAGGATCATTGTCTTCGAACTTATTATTTGAACAAATGTGGAATAGAGGGCCTCCATTAGTAGCTGGGATTAGAACTACAAATGAAAGTAGATAGAAGACATTGCCCAAATTTGAGAGGACCATTTTTGTGCTTACGCTTTGAAGCTTAAGGTCGTGTACAAATATATACAGCGTCTGTCCATTTCTTATATGCAGGTTGATGGTTTGCTTTCGATAAAGACATAATAATGACTGAGACTTGGTATAAAGTTTCTTTTACTTTAAGTTATTAATGGGTTTATTAGGTTAGAATCACTTAAAAGACAAGAAGGTAGATGAGAAATTGAGAACATATATCTGATCAAGGGTGTGATCGATATTACTATCCTACTGAATACCTCTAACTCAAACGGAATCTAATTTACGTACGGGGAAAATATCTGAATTAAATTGAAAAGAAACAACATACCTGTCTTTTTGTTGACATCCCTTAATTTGTTGTTACCTACAACCTTGCCTTCTTGTGTGACGCAATTGAAGAGTTGCTGGTTAACGTGCTACTTAGATCTAATGACATTGAACAGCATTTAAGTTCAAATAAATTTAAGTCACGCTCCCTACTTCTGGAAAAATGAAAATTCTATTATGATCAAAACACTTAACTATTTTCGTAATTAGTACATCAACGATTGTTTTACAAGTCACAATCAACAGTATAACTATTTTCATAATTAGTACATCAACTGTTGTTTTACAAGTCACAATCAACAGTATCTCTTTAATAAAATTAGAAGTTTAGAACATTTAAATGAAACATTTACGTGAGTTCGAAAAGAATTCAATAAAACTATACATATTTTCACGTTACAATCGCCACTGTACCTTTTTTGTATGCATTTAACATAAAACTTGTCTATGATTTTGTCTATTGACTCATTTATGATAAGGTTCTTGAAAGTGAAGAAATTAGGAAAACATTCTTTTTAAGATATCCAACATATTCAATTCATAGCTCTCACTCCTCTTCAGAAATTATAACAATTTCGGGTTTTCATATAAGCACTTTGACCACCAACTTTCTGAATAATCCAACTTCCAACTATATTTCTAAAGCTAAGAATCAAGCATTCACAAAAGGATTTATCTCAAATTTCATGCTGCAACTCCCCGAAACAAACTTTCCACCAGCTAAATTCAAGCAATAAAATTCGTGTTCCTAAGCCATCTTTCTAAGACACTTCATGCAACTCGAGCTCTAGATCCCTAGTGCACTGGACAGCCCAATGTCTCCAGCTGCATAGAGGTCTGAACTCCGGAGAATTTCCCTCACCAGCCGGCGAAACAACCTGCGTCTCCGGCGTCTTAATTTTGCGGATGCTTTAAAATTTCGCCATTCCACTGATAGAACTGATCTTTGTAGTCAATATGGCAAAACAACCTGTCACTTGAGTACTTCAACGTGCATTTTTCATACCAACTTATCGCTGCTTTGTCAGAAGCACAACGACTATTTCAGTGCTTGCTTCCTCGAGACAAGTTTCACAATCATGGTTCCTGATGTTGCCGCACAAAGAGGAAGACCGTGAACTTGGACTGAGTTTTCGCCCGGCGAGTTTCTAGGAATGCCTACGGACGGTGTAGAAGAGACTAATATTGAAAGAAGATCGTTCCGGTTAGATTCGGAAGGATCATTGGCGTTGAACTTAGTGCTTGAACAGATATGGCCAATTGGGTTTCCAAGACCAACTGGGATAAGAACTGCAACTGACGATGGGAATTAGCAGAATTTGAGGAAATCACCTTGCCAACTGGTGGAGGTGTTGAAGCTAGATGCTGCATTACTTTTCTACTGATAGCTAAAATTCCAACAAATAACAATCAATCGAATTCTAAAGACGCCGGCAGGATTCTCATTTTTTGCGGTTTATATAAAATACGCCATGTAACCGCACGTGAATTAGATATATACAGCCTAAAACTTAAAAGAATTGAGTTTGAAGACTGAAAAATTTATAGATTAGATTTGATTTATTATAAAACTTAGTATGAATTTATATTTATAAATATCTTAAATTTAGGTTAACAAAAGAAATAAAAGATACAAAATTATCTAAGTATTTACATTTTGAGGTTAGTTATTTTGTTTTAATTATTTATTTAAATAAAGGACAAAAGACAAGAGCACTCCCTCTATTTAAGGAAATTTTGAAAAACCTATCATTTTGAATTCTCAAAAAAAAAACTTCTAATTTGACCTTGTCTAGGAAAACCCCTAGAGTTAACTTTCATTTAAAAAACTACCAAAAAAAGTCCATCTACTTAGAACTTGTCCAATGTTCAATTTTTACGTGTTTGATTCTTTTATGAACCACTAGATTAGAAGCAATATGGATGGCAGTTTGATTATCACAAAATAACTTCATATGTGATACTTCTACGAACTTTAACTCTTGAACTAATTGCTTCAACCAAATTAGCTCACAAGTTGCTAAAGCCATTATACGATATTCTATTTCTGCACTCAATCTGGCAACAGCATCTTGCTCCTTATTTTTCTAAGATACAATATTTCCTCTAACAAGAACACAAAAGCCTGAAATAGAATGCCTATCGGATGGAAAACCTGTCCGATCAACATCAGAGTATCCAATAATTTGTGAATGACCCCAGTTTTGATATAATAATCGTTTTCCTGATGCACCCTAAACGTACCTCAAATAACTACAAACTGATGACTATCACATGGAGCTTGTAGAAATCAGCTAACAACACTAACGAAGAAAGAAATATCAGGCTGTGTGATGGTGATATAATTTTCCTACCAATCTCTAGTATCATCCAAGATCAATAAGTGGCTCCCTCTAACCAAGTAAAAGCTTTGAATTAGGATCTATTGAAGAGTCCATTAGTCTACAAACTAACATTCATATTTCTTCTAGAATATCCAATGCATGCTTTCTCTAAAAGAGTACAATACCATATTTGGACTAAGCAACTTCTATACCAAGGAAGTATCAGAATAAACCCAAATCTTTTGTCTAAAAATGATGGAACAAATGTTTCTTTTGTCTAAAAATGATGCAACAAATGTTTCTTCAATTGTTCAATCCTACCTTGATCACTTCCATAATAACAATGTCATCCACATAAACAATCAAATAGATATACTGTTCTGATGATGTATATTTAGAAAAGACAGAGTGATCAGGCTCACGTCGAATCATATCAAACTCTTGAATAACATTACTAGACTGTTCAAACTAGGCACGAGGATTTTTTTCAAATTATAAGGAAGCTGTAGAAGATTAAAGAACTCAAATTACTTAAGTTATTATTTTGTCAGCTGAAAGATAAGTTGGATAAGGTATAAAAATGCATTATCAAGATCCTATTAATTCCTTAATACAAATTGAGGGAAATAAGGCTTTATTTTATTACGTGCGAGTTGTTGAGGTTAATTTTTCCTTTTTCAAGAAGAGAATAAGGCTTCAATGGCTTAATCATGGAGACAAGAATACTTCTTTTTTCTATAAATCTATGCTTTTAAGAAGGAATCACAACATATTTACTTCTCTTATAAGGTATGATGGGCTTACTGTTTCATCCTAGTTTGATCTTTTAGAGGCCATTTATGATCATTTCAACAAATTCCTTGGGTTCACATCAAATTGCTCCTCAGTTTAATTGTTACAATTCTTTATCTTTGATAAAAGTTCTTCAGTTGAAGCATGTTTTTCGATCATACCTACTACGTATTTTGAATTTAAGAATGCCCTCTTATTCTTTATCTTAATAAGACTCCGAATGTAGGTGGTCTTAATGGTCTTTTCTTTCATAAATCTTGGCATTTTTTTAAGCATTTGGTTACTGATGATGTATTGGAGTTCTTTAATGGTGGTTGCATGCTTAGAGAAATAACCAAAACCTTTATCTCCTTAGTGCCAAATATCCCTAATCTTAGTACTTTGAGGGACTTCTTACGTATATCTTATACCAATACAATTTACAGCATAATTAAAAAATAATTATCTCTATTCTCAAAGGAGTGCTTCAACCATTAATCAGCCCTTCTCAAAGTGTCTTTATACCAGGAAGATAAATTGTTGACAATGTAATATTAGCTCAAGAATTTTTCAAAAGTTATAACAGGAAGCATTCCTTCAAGACTCATAATATCAAAGTGGATTTCAACAAGACCTTTGACTATATTAAATGGAGATTTATTATTAATGTTATGTATGCTTTCAAAATTGATCCAACATTTATTCACTAGATCTCCCAATGTATTTCTACTGTGTCTTATAATATATTGGTAAATTGTGAGCCTCTTAAATTCTTCAATGGTGCTAAAGGGCTCAGATAAGGTGACCCTTTATCTCCCTACTTGTTCACACTTGGCATAGAAATGCTATCAAGTTTTACTAATTATTTTATAAATTAAAAAAAGGAGTTTTAAAATATCGTTTCAAACGCAAATAGCTTAAAATTTTTATGATGATTTATTGCTTATATCTGGTACAAATTTTATCTATATCAATGCTTTAATGAATTACTTAAGATGTTTTAAAGAGTTATTTGGACTAGAAATGAATAAAGATAAAAGTTATGACGACCTTATATGCTACAGATTACTCTCTTTAGATTACCTATCTAACATGATTATAGCAAAAGTAACTTCTGTTTACCCATCTTGGAGTTCCTATTTCATATAAGAGGGTATCATATAGGGAGTTCTTGCCACTAGTAGAGTTCAATTAGTTAATTCAATTTTAAATTTATTACTTGTTTATGGGCCTTCACATATTACGTCCCTTAAAAGTTTGATAAAGACCATTAAAAGCTTGTTTAGGACCTTTTTATGGCCAGTCAAGTAGTTGAAACCTACAAAGTGAAGACTAATGTGAGGTTATGTGTTTTTCTAAAGGTGAAGGTGGTCTTGGGATAGCCTCTAAAGTTTAATGTTATAAACTTGTGTGTCCTTTATTTTGTGGTTGATTGTCAGTGGTAAGCTACACAGTAAAGAGTAAAGATATAATTCATGGTATAACTTTTATTTCTACCATTTATTCTCCTTATAACTAGGAACCTATAAGTATTAACCATTTGTTCTTCCAATATGATTTTACAAAATCAGTTTAGTGAACTATTCTAAAGGTTAATAGCCTCTTATGATCGAGGAGTAACTGGATTAATATTTTAAATTAGACTGCTAATTTGAATTGGAGATGTGAGGAGGAGGCTATTAGATAAAGGATCTCTTTTATCACATCCATTTACCACATTTGGAAAGAAACACTACAAGAAAATTGTAAATTACAGATAGAAATGATGGAAAAAATTTCGTGGTAAATTAACGATGGAAATTGTTTTTCGTATGTAAAGTTGTCGAGAAAAAAGGTAATTTGTGATTAAAAAATCCGTTAGTATAGGATTACATGAAATTTTGTCAACAAAAATTAGTGACAAACTAGTGAAAATCATCGTAAAAATAGGCGTCAATGATTCCTGGTAAAAAATGCCTACGAAATTTACTGACAAAACTTTGTTCCGTCAGTAAATTCAACGACGTCGGGTTATGAAAATGCCTATGAAATTTAATGATAGAACTTTGTTCTGTTAGTAAATTCAACGACATTAAGTTGTTCTTTTAATTATAAGGAAAATGACACCATTTGTTCAACCACAAACGATGTCATTTCCTTATCAGGTTTAAGCCAGGGCATCGAACCCCTCTCTCCATCTGTCGAAGGTGTTTAAAAATGTTGTGATTTTTTCCCTCCAACATCGTTGTCATCGTCTTTTGTTATACTCTGGTTATACACCATAGTTGTTGTCTCTGTCTCCCGTTAGTTATCCATCATAGTTAGTTATTCCTCCTTTCCACTTAGTTTTTTATTTTTCTGCTTGTTGGTGTTAAAAAAAGCTTTTTTATGGTTTGGTTGATGTCCTTTGTGTTGTCCACTTTTATTTCAATAGTTAGTGGTTCATTATGCATCTAAATGTGTTTCTATTGGTGAAAAATGCCAGGTACTAGTGTTTTTGTTAATAGTTAGGGATGAATTTATTATGCCTATAAAGTGTTTGATGAAAGGCTTAAAGAGATAAATTTGTTTTGTTTTAATATGGTAAGTTAAATGGATTCAGATACAATGTGGATTCAGATACAGTGCGAATAGGATTCATATACAATATTTATACTTTTATAACAAAAAGTAGTGTAGTAACACTTAAATTTGTTATTTAGTGAAAATATATAATTAATCTAGTATATGGTTTCCTGAATCTTAATTGTTAATAATAACAGAAGACCAAAACATATATTAGGATAAAAAAAGTCGCAATGATGACGGTGAATTAAGTATATGTTGTTTAGTTTTAGAACTAAAAGCAATTAAATGAGATAAATCATTCATGGCATGGCACTGGTGGGGATAAATACGAATTTGGCATGTCTTTTGCACCTTTAAAATTAGTTTATACTGTACATGAATTATAGATTTGCTTAGGGGCTAGGGATTCAAAATAAAAATGAAATACTATAATAGATATTAGGTCTTAAAATTAAATTGAAATGCCAAAGTTTCATCTTAGGGCTTAAACATAAAATAAAGTATAAGTGGAATGCTTAGAATGAATATTAGTTGTTGGAATCTAAAGAAAATGCCTAAAGTAGTTCCATAAGACTTGAAATGAAAAATGAAATGCCTATGGATAGTCCTTAGGGCTTAAAACTAAACTAAAATGGAATGGAATCCCTATAATGAATATTAGGGCTTTAAAATGGAGAAAATGTTTGAAGTTGTATCATAGGACTTGAAATAAAAATGAAATGCTTAAAGGTGGATCTCGGAGCTTAAAAGTAAAATATTTAAAATGAATTTCAGAGCTTAAAAATAAAATAAAATAAGTAGAATGAATATTAGGGCTTTGAAATGGAAAAAATGGATTTGAAATGAAATTGATATATCTAGAGCTAGGTTATAAGGCTTAAGAAATAAAATGAAATAAAAGATGACTAAAACTAAATTATTACGTGACTAAACTAAAATTTGAAACATGGTTGTTCATTTGTGAATATTAGTTTGAAGTGTTATTTCTTTCAGGTATGATTACAATTGTTATATTTAACATAGTCAAAATAGGATTATTAATCAATATGTTGTGAATCGAGCTATGTTTTTAATAATGAACTGGATGTTCATTTCTATATGTCTTATAGTTGATTAAAGTGAAACTTGTAAATTTAACTTATTAATAACTTGGATTACTTTCATTGAGGTTTAAAATTGAACATAATGATTGATTCGTAATAAAATGAAGAGTTAAAATGAAGAATGATCAAGTATATGTTGATTTTGGACATTACTAGTGATTTCATCCAAGTTGTCCAAGTTTTTATCTTCCTTTATATATGCTTCATTATGTTTTTTTAATATCTTCTCAACTTGAAAAATAGCATAGCTTAATGTATTGTGCTTAAAAGAACTATGTATTGGATATTTCATACAAAAATGTTGATTAATATGCTTATGACAGATCTAGAATGTTTCTTTTACTGGTTCATTAGTTTATAGAAAGGTTGTTTTATTAGTTGAATTAAGTAAAGATATGTATCTTGATTGAACTAAATGTATAATTGCCAATTAAAGATTACTTTTTAAGTATTAAAATTAAATAGGGGCTATTGAAGTTTATGAAGAATTGTTTAGATAGGCTATGCTAATTGTTAGCTTTTCTTGATACAAATTTGACGACAAAGAAGCCTACATGAATGTAGAAGTGTTACATGCTCTTTTGGTATGTCCTTATATGAACCATAGGAACCATGTCTTCTAGGTTTAGGTTATGAACCATACATATATACATGGAATTTCTTTTTAGCTTTGGATATAGAAGATGATACAGGAGCATTGAAGTTTCCATACCTATAATTGGAGTCTATATGCTCATATGATGACATAGGCAATGGCTCAACAATATGCATATTATTTTTATTACAAAAATTTATCTTATCATTAGATGATGTACTTCTATAAGTGTAATCAATTGCATGCTTATCATGTAAGTTTTTGTGGGACCTAAGATGCATTATAATTTTTCACCTACTAAATTGAAATTATAAAATGATGCTTTAAGGATATTTCTCTATTTTCAATACCTCATTCTCATGCAATAAACATGCTTATTTTCATTGCTAGCAACCACACTCTTAGATTATATAAGGTCATACACATAACATTTCAATTGTTTATCTTAATCAATATGCATCAAAGAGTTTTTGAGCTTCTTTATACTTGGAAGATATTTTCTTCATTTTTATGCTTTTAGCCTCTAGGCATTCAACTAACTCATCATATGAAAGATTAGTATCATAAGTATTATTCTCATCACAAGAGATTTAGCAATGGGGTTAGCTTATTATTATTGGATATAAAGTACAAACTTTGCATAGTATTTTTTGGTTCATGACTTTAAGAAATAAAAGTGTCATTTTATTAAGCCTTTAAATGCTTTCTTCTTCTTAGTCAATTACTTTTCTCTCTTAATCTTTAATAATTTCTTAAAGTTCTTTATGATTATATTTATATCCTCCTCATTACTCTCACTTATATAGGTCTTGTATATAATTTTCCTCCTACTTAGAGACTTTAAAATTCACACCTCTTCTTGTTGAAGTAAGCTCCTTTTCATGTAATTCATTCATCTACATCTCATTAGTGATTAGATTAGCTTTTCTAATGGTATGGTCCTTAATTTTTATATTTTTGTTTATTTTCTTTCTTTCAAGCCGAGTTCTATGTTGAAAAGTGTCGATAATTGTCCAACTTCATTCATCATTTTTGTAGTTTACGATTATTTGTCTGTCAAAGTAAGTCGTTGTTTAAATTGAAACATAAAGACTTGAGCTTGTAGGTGATTAATTCAAACTTAGTATTAACATAAGAAATTCACATAATTGACATGACAATTCTTTACATAATAAACCTCTAAGATGGTATATAGGTTGAAAACCCGTGATGCAACTCTCATAAGGCTTATTAGTGAAAATTTCCATGAGCCTAGGAGTCACAGCAAGAACTTACTTTCTTAATTCATCTGGTATAACAATGCCATATACTATAATTCTTGATTAAAGTCAAACTTTGGAAAAGAACTTGTAGGTGATTAAATCAACCTTAGTATTAACATAAGAGATTCACGTAATCAACAAGACAATTCTTTGCATAATAAACTCCTAGGACGGCATATAGGTTGGAAATCTGTGATGCAACTCTCATAAGGCTTATCGGTGAAAAATTTCACGAGCCTAGAAGTCATAGTGAAAAGTTACTTTCTTGATTCATCTAGTCTAACAATTCCACCTACCATAGTGCTTTTTTAATTTCCATTGATTTTACTTATTGTAAACCAATTTTCACTTTTTTATTTTAATATAAAGTTAGAAAAATGATATGTAAGTGCTTTTTTTTACTTCTTAATGTCACTTCTTATAGGATATTGGTTGGAAATTTGCTTTTTTTTACTGATACTCACATATGTTGTCCATCAATTAAGTCAATATATCGATAAATCATGTACAGTTCATTTGTAGGTTGCTTATACAATATTAAGATATATCAACGATAATAAAGATGAAAGCTAACCTAAAAAAATTCTTCTATGACTGTAAAGTTCTCATAACTTAGAATGTGGTGATTGTCCAATCACTAAGGTGGAATTAGTTATGGTTGAGTTATCTAATTGTAAAATCATATAATAGGATAGGTTGGTTTCAAATTTGGAGAGGAAATGGTCAGAGACTCGTAAAAACTTAGGCGAAATGAAGGATATAATGATGCGTAAATTAAAGATTAAATGTTCTGTAAGATTAATATGGATACTACCATAATGATTATTATATCTTACTACAGTCACTTTTTTAAATAATAGTTTTACATAAATGAGTAATGTTAATGGTTCTTGGATGTATAGACGATTAACACCCAATGGTTTCATTAATCTTGAGTTTGTTGAGGGAGTTGAAACTTTTATTTACTATGCATATTCTCAACTTGCATATATGGATGGGCCAAAGATCATATGACCATGTAAAAAGTGCTAACATGTTCATTTTCTTCATACTAATGTAGTGAATCTCCATTTGTTAAGAAAAGGGTTTGCTCCAAATTATTTTAAGTGGACACGACATCAGGAGCCATTAATTTATAGCACTTCAAGGGGTAATAAATTAAACTTATAAATAAATGTGGATAAGTTTGAAAGGGGAATGGATTTATAACAAATAATGTGGATACAATTGAAAATCCTTACATCCAAATGGTTTATCATGTAGTCAGTTATATCTTTCAGGAAAATATAGAAAATCTTGAAGAAGAGCTAAATCCACATGCAAAAAAATGTTTTACTTACTAAAATCAGCTGACCAAGAATCATGATCAAATTGTGAGACCATGACTCAATTATCTTCAATTGCTCGAATATTGAACATAAAGTCTGAAGGGCATATTTCTAATCGAAGTTTTGATAAAATTCTTGCTTGGTACAATAAATCATTGCCTCCTAATCATACAATGGTTGATAATTTTTATAATATAAAAATACTAAGGGTGTTGGTTTTCCAGTTGAAAAAATTTATTGTTGCAAATTGTGATGTATGTTATTTTGGAGAGATGATGTAGAATTACAAGAGTAAAAATTTTGTGATCAATTTAGGTTCAAACCTATAAAACATACTATGAAACAAAAATTAGTACCTTGGAAGCGGATGTATTATTTCCCGCTAACTTTAAGACTTCAAAGACTATATGCCTCTGACGTTACTTCATCTCACATGAGATGGCATCATGAGCATGAACAAGAAGATGGAATCATGAGTCATCCATTGGATAAACTCGCATGTAAATATTTCAATAATACCCATTATGAGTTTGCAACTGAAATTCGAAATGTTAGGTTAGGATTGTCGACAGATGGATTTCAATCGTTTGGTCAATCCGACCAACAATATTCATCATGGTCAATCATAATTCCTCCTTATAATTTGCCTCCATGAATGTGTATGAATGAAGCATATATGTTTTTGACGGTGATTGAGCTAGGGCCTAGGAATCCAAAGCATAAAATTAATGTATTCTTATCGTTGGCAAATTCGATTCTCGACAGAAAACCTTCACATTCTGTCGGTAATTTCCATTGTTAAACACTCATTTTCTTGTAGTGTTGTAAGTATCAAAACTTTACACTTATATTCTGATTTTTGTACTTTGATGTATGAAATTTGATTTCAATGTAATTTGATGTATGAAATTTAAAATGAAAATATATGTGCATTATAAAGAATAAAAATGTTATAAATGTCTCATGACATTAATGGTTGTGTTGTTGAGTTAAATCTTTTTGTCTAACAGGGGTAAATATCATAAAAATAGAGAAAATATGTCGAATTTTTTGTAAATTGTGGTTCACTTATATCAATTTATTCTGATGCAAGAAAAGTTTATAGGTAGGAAGCCTACACTACGCTATCTCTTTTTGCACACTCATACTAAGAAGCATGATGGTGTGACCTTTGTCAACACCAAATGCAAACAACTTCATCTATGTAGAATATGCACTTTAATATTAATTCTTAAAAAGTATCACTTACTAACATAAACAATTATAATAATAGGACCAAATACAAGAAAGTATTGAACGACAGTCTCAAAACTCTAAAATTGTTGATAAGATTCAGGCATATCTTGATGCAGTGGGTGATAGGGATCATCGTGGAAGGATTTTCGGCTTAGGTTCATTTGCAAATATATGCTATTCACAATCCTCCACATCCACTATAGCTGAATCTAATAAGCGATCTACATCAAATGAGAGAGTCCTTCTGCTTGAGAGCACAGCAAAGAGGCTAATGGAGTGCATAACTCAGCTCTGTAATGAAGTGGATGAGTTGAAGGGTCAGGACAGGACCTCATCGCAACAGTCAGAGCATCCGCCTTCACCACCTTTATAGCTTTTGAATAAATGAATATATTTTATAGTATGCTACCCTTAAGTTTTTATATAAATTCTTAATTTATAGTTATTTTCAAGATACTTATTCGTGTATATTATCATTTTTATTATACCATTCAAGATAATGTTTACTTTACATTTATCAATCAATATTATATTATTTACAGAAATTAAATGTACAAAAAAATCATAAGATTATCAACAGAAAACTCAGGTAAGAAGTGGGAAATGGTGTTTGAAATTTATTATAATTAAATTTTCAGACTAAAATGCAATATTCCGTCGCTAATTAGCGGAGTGTTATATTATGTCGATATCGCTAAGTTACCAACGGAATATATCATTCCGACAGTAAGTTATTGACAGAATATATCACTCCGTCGCTAAGTTATCGATGGAATATAAGTTACCGACAAAATAATATATTCCGTCGGTAAAAGTTTAGCGATGAATAATATTTTCCATCGGTAAATTTAGTGACGAAATGTTGAATGTCCGTCGGTAAATTTAGCGATAGACCTACAACTTGCCGTCGATAAATTGATCAACTGAATAATGTGATTTCATCGACAAATTAGCAACGAAATATTCTAAAATTGTCATTAACTTTACTTAAATTTATTGAAGGAAATATATAAATCTATAGCTAAATTTACCAATGGATGCACAAGTTTCCATCACTAAATTTGCGACGGATTCTAAATTTACCGACATATTAAATTGCTGACAGATGTACAAATTTTCATCGCTAAATTTGCGACAGATTCATTATATCCGTCTCTAAATTTTACCTACTACTGCTTCTCTGATGACTCTTTCTGTTAGTAATTTCCATCGCTAAATTTATTTCCCCGCGGAAAATCTTTTTTTTGCGTTGGTAATTTCTGTTGCTAAAACCTAATTTCTTGTAATGTAAAAATAACTAAATATTAAATAAAAGTTATATGTAGATAATTTTACAACTTAATTAAATTTAAGTTTATCGTA
>JAOQMP010000001.1:16495496-16523620 GCA_027563575.1 Erythroxylum pedicellare
CCACTCCTCTCTCTCACGATACTCTTCACTTGAAAGACCAAATAAATTGTTTTGTCTTTCATTTTAACTCTTGCTTTCTTCATATTTTCTTGTCTTTCTTTTTCTTTTCCTTCATTTTCGTTTCTTCATTCTCTTCTTATCCCACCAACGATACACCTTGCTTCCATCTGTCAATTGCTACTTCCATCTTATTGTTTCTTTAATTTGGAACAAGAAAAACCTATTCTTACCTCCTTCAAGATGATGATCATTTGATGCTTGGGAGATAGGGCTAAGTGTTGTTTTTGAAGAATTGAAGCTAAACCAAGTAAGTTATGCTTTAAATGTCATTGGTATGGTTAAATTAAGCTAAAATGATGAGTAAATTGAGATTTAATGACTTGGTTATGCAATGTTCAAGTATGCGTCATGGGTGATGAAAAATTTATGTAAATGTCTTGTTTTTGGATATATAGGATGAGTAATAATTCATATATTGTTATAGATATGTTTTTGACGTAGAATTATCATCAAAATGGTATTGGATGAGTGCAGAAAATTATTGATGAATGGGAAAATGTATGTGCTTTGTTTTTGGTTAATGATCACATGTGGATCATGATTTGTCTTGTGAATGTTTTGTATTTGAAATGGAGTTGAGAATGAGGAGTATATGGAGTAGAAAAGGTGATCTTTGTACGAGTTGTGTTAGGTTAAGATTTACAAACAAAAATTGGTAGTTGATTTGGAAAATGTAGCAGCAATATGATCTCTGAGTATGCTTAGGTGTTTTAGCCATAACTTTTTCTATAGTTATTAAAATGATATAATTCTTAATTTAGATTAAACTAGGGACATATGGATACATTTCTTATGAAGACATTGAATTTAAATTTTGTCTTTAAGAGTCTCAAATTTTGACATGAAATTGAGAACTAGGTGCAGCAAAATTGGTGGATAAATATATATGTTGTGTTCTGTTTTGAGTGAATGAGAATGTGTTCTATTTTTTTTTATATGTTTATGAACAAATAAGGAACAGGAATTGTGTATGGATGATGTTGAGCTGAAACTGAGGTTTACATTAAGAATTTAGCAACTGGAAATAATGAAATTTGAATATGAATTGCTTGATACTTAGGAATAGGATATGTTATGGAAAAAGAATAGGAATTATGAATGATAAGATGTAGCTGAATACGATGAATCAAACGAGTTGAGAATTGAGATTTGAGAGTTTAATGAAATCTAATTGGTGTTTGAGTTGTTATGAGGTGATATTGCATTAGAAGAGGTAAATTTTGGAAGATTATGAGTGAAAGTGATGTTAGTATGGATGTAGGAACCATTGGAGATGCTTTGAAGGGGCTTATATTTCACCAATGTCTACTAGACAGATATTAGTTCTATTAAACGAACCTTCTTGGGTCTGTAAGGACCCCTAGCCTCACCCATGTCCGTTAATGTCCATTAAACGGACCTTCACGGGGCTTGAATCCCGTGTATGTCCGTAGGTGAAGGTACGGATATATACTATACACCTTCGGAAAATTGCATTTTTGACCCTCTAAATGGTAGAATCTCTCTTCTATGTCTTCAAAAAAGTTGTATATCTAGAATTCCTCTTTGAAATCATTTTAAAATAACCTCAATCAGACATCATTATGGAAATTATGCCAATTTTTCCAAAAGAGATACAATATAATTGAGGACATGATCATGTTTGATTCTTTTGGCCATAACTTCACCATACGACCTCCAAATGAAGTGATTCTTAAAACAATAGATTCCTAATACATTTATATATATCTCCATAAAACTTGGTAGCTTTATGAATTTATTTGAAAATTTTTTATTGAAGGAAAGTGAGGGAATTTTTTGGAATAGTATGAACTGGTGTGATTTCACTGAACATGCTTGGGTATTTCGATTGTATTTTGATCTTTAGTCATCCAAATGAGATGGATTTTAATTCTGAGCAAACTAGAGAAATAGGGATACAAATTACATGAAGATGTCAAATTTTTATACAGTCACTAAGAATTTAAATTTCTGGATGGAAATCAAGTATATTATACTATTTCAGTATAAGAACAGTTTTTGGAAAAATATGAAAGTGATTTAATAAGTTATGAATTGTGATTTCAATGGTTTTATTGAGGTATAAACCTAAGTATAAGTTATACTTAGGTGAGTTTCGAGATAGAATGGATTATGTGATGAGGATAATGGAAGAATACCCGGGATTGTCATGAACACGCATTGTACATATTTCATTGCATACATGTGCATTATTAAACACTTATAATTGTTCAAATTGTAACATTTGTATGTTTTGTATGATATAGAGGAACATATAGAGAGACATCTTCGAAACATTGTTGAGACTTCGAGGCAATAGCTTCTGGAGAAAACAGTGAGTAACCTAGACGGTTTCTCTCGATTGATTGTTTGTTTTTATTTTATTTGAATTATTTGGTTGTGTTGATTTCAGGATAAAAGGTCCGATGATTGTGATATGTGAATGAGAAATTGAAATGCTACATGTATGTGAATGTGACGAACTAAATGGTCCATGATGTGGTTCATTATGAGAGATGCATTCCATATATGAATGTATGATCAGATAATGAGTGTTATGACTTAAGTAGCCGCCAAAAATGAACTTATAGCTCCAAATGTGATTAAAAGACAAAGGCTCACTATGTAAAATGAGCCCTATATCGCCAATGGATAAGGGACAATATAAATGAGCCTAGTATCCACAATAGATACGGGATAGTTTAGGCATTCGGTCACAACAACGTAATAATTAGAAAAGAGTCACATGAACATTTCATATGCATTTTATTAAGCATGTTGGATCGATTGAAATGCTAAGTTGTCTACTCTTGAGTGAGAATGTGATATGTGATGAAGTATGCAAATTTGTGAAATATATGTTATATGTATTGATGTGATGTATGAATTGAGTGAACCATTAATGATGATTACTTCATTGAGTTCGCAAAACTCATCAAAATTGCAATGTTGACTTTTCAGGACCGAGAGATGATATTAGCTACTGAGGGATACTACAAGCAGTGTAGACTTTTGCTTTTGGGGACAAGAAGGAAGGACTCAAAGGTTGATCAGCTGGATATGGATAGATTAGATACATTTTGTATATTTTCCTCTTTTATGTAGCACATTTTTGTATTAGACAATGATGTTGTATCGGTATGGATGTTGAAAGATACATTATAGATATTCGATTTTTATGAAATGAAATGAGAAAATTTTGATTTTAAAACGTTGTGACCTTCTTTTTTATAAGAGGATAAAGATAGATGATGCCATAATAAGTGAATGTTATGATTAAATCTAGTGCACCATTACCTTAGGTTATATATTGGAATGTCCACTGGACGTCCCGGTATGTACCCTAAGGTAAGGGGGCTACACAGACTACGTTGGAATTACGTCCAACACTTCCTACCTTAATTCAAACGTGGGCCTTCATTCCAATCATTGATCTGAATGTTTTTAATTTATTTTCTAGCAAGGCTTTCGTGAAGATATTAGCCAGTTGAATATCAATGGTACAGTATTGCAACTCAATCTCTCCTTGGGCAACAAGTTCTCTGATGAAGTGATGTTTTATTTGAATATGTTTAGTTCTTCCTTACTGAATTGGATTCTTAGACATTGCAATGGCTGATTTGTTATCACAAAAGATCACCAAAGGTTCCTTTTTCTTGTGCTTCAAATCCTTTAAGATTTTCAGCAACCAAATGGCTTGACAGGCTGTTGTTGAGGTTGCTATATAATCTGCTTCAGTGCTTGATATGACAGTAGACTCTTACTTTTTTTATGTCTAGGAAATTGCTCCTTAACTAAAACTAAAAATGTAACCAGTTGTGCTTCTTCGATCATTTGCACATGCTGCCTAATCGCTGTCAGTAAAAGTATCAAGATTATATGAATCTCCTTTCCTATACCTTATGTCAAAAGTTATTGTGCCTTTAATGTATCTTATAATTCTCTTAATTGCTCGAAAGTGATGCTTGCTAGGATTGTGCATGAACCTGGAAATGAGAATGACTACAAACATAATATCTGGTATTATATTGATATGATAAATAAGCCCTCCAACTAGACCTCTAAATTGTTTCTCATCTACTTTTTCAACCCCGTCATTTAACAAAAGCTTCTCATTAGTATTTAATGAAGTCTTGCAATCTACCATGACAAACTTTTTCAATAAGTTCTTAGCATATCTTTTTTGATAAATGAAAATTTCATTTGAATCTTGTAAAACTTCTAAACCCAAAAAGTAATGCAAAATACCCATATCAGACATCTTAAATGTTAACATCATTGAATTTTTAAATTCATCCACCATATGAGAGGAATTTCCAGCATAAATGATATTATCAACATACAATCATACAACTAAAACTTCATTGTTAATGCTTTTCACATATAAAGTTGGTTCAGTAGGACTCCTTTGGAAACCATTTTTAGTAAAATAAGCATCAATCTTACCATCCTAGGCTCTTGGTGCTTGGTTAAGCCCATAGAGCGCTTTATGCAACTTGTAAACTTTATACTCTGACCCTTTCACCTCAAAGCCTTGTGGTTGATCAATAAACACATCCTCAACAAGAACACCATTAAGAAATGCAGACTTCACATTGAACTGATAGGCTACCTAACCATTTTGAGCAGCCAAAGATAAAAAAGTTCGAATAGTATCAAAACAAACAACAGGAGCATAAGTTTCTATAAAGTCAATACCTAGGATTTGTGAGTATCCCTTTGCTACAAGTCTAATTTTCTGCCTTTATAGTGACCCATTTCAAACCATACTTCTACATTTTCTATAGCAAGACGTGTAGCTCCAACTATGATAGCTTGCTAGACTTTAATATCTACAGATTCAAGATAGATTGTCGTTCTCTCTTTCTAGTATGAGTAGTTGTTTCCATTAAAGTAAGGAAGCTTCAGATTGTGCTTCAAGGCTTCTCAAATTATTTGTCATGATCTATCATGTGTTGTAAAACACAATAAATGTGAAACCTCACTCTGATGTCAAATGATAAAGCAAACACACGCAAGAGGGGGTGAATTATATGTAATTAAAAATTCAAGGTACTTTCAAATTGATAAGATCCTGCTGAACCATATAAATTTATAAATAGAAAGGTCTTATAAACTTTCGAAATGATAATGTTAACGTTGAAAAAGAAAGGAGTCCATTAATGCTTAAATATAAAGGAATCAATTAACCGAAAGGAGGCTAATAATGCTTAGAATGATAGGAGCCAACTAGCGCTCAAAAAGAAAGGAGCATGCTAATTTTCGAAAGAAGTCTCTTGCAATAAAAACAGAAAGATCCTATTATACAATTGAAGAAGTCTTTTGAAAATACAAACTTATAATGCAAAATTTTAAAAGTAAGGAAGAGAGAGCAAAAGACACAGTAGATTTATACTAGTTCGGCTCATAATGAAGCCTAAGTCTAGTCCCCAAGTGTCCAACTTGAGTATTTTACTATAAAAACCAAGTAGTAATTTGACGAATCTCTTCAAGCTCACAAGTGTATATTTTTCAAGGTTCTTCATCCTTTCACAATAGTAGTATTTTGCTAGTCTTTACAAGCTGTCAACAAGAAAAGTATGAAATATTTAATAGTCTCTCTTAATAGAGTGATATCACTTTCTAAGGCACAAGCAGTTTGATATAACTTTCAAGAAATAATGAAGCTTTAAGATATATCACAAGTTTCGTGCATATTTCTTATGTGTGTTTTTCCCCCTCAAATACAGTGGCTCTTTCTTAAGTAAACAATTTCTTCAACTAGCCATTACTTAATCTTCATATTATCTCTACTGAAATCTTTGATATTCAGATGTTCTATCAAGGCTTTCAGAGCTAATTATTCAAATTAGTAAGATCCTTTTGAATTCATGGAACTATTTCCAAAAAGGAAAATTTATAAAGAAGGTTCCTGCAAGAAGGAAGTAATTATTTTACGATTTTATTTCCTTTTAAGAATTATATTGTTGCTTACATAAAGAAATATTCCAATTTGAATTTTGAAATATTATACAGTTATCATCAAAATCGTTAATTATAAACCTTGAGCTAACAAATCGATATTAATATAACAAGTTAATTATTTTAAATTTAAATAATTAAAAGATTCATAAAATAATTTTTCATAAATTTAGATTTTATTGTGCCAAGTTGGCATTTCACAGTCCAATACGAGTACGAGTGAATATTAGGTAATATTTTAGGATAATTTTTTAAATCATAAAATATAAAATATAGTTTTTATTTTATTTCAACCATATCTCAAGAAATCATAATAATATAAATTTAATTGAACAACTATTTCTTTATTTTTATTAATATTATTTTGCACATATTTTCATATAAATAATAACCATAACAATTAAGATAAGAGAAAGATAGTTAGATAAGAGAAAGATAGTTTAAGTCTCATATAGATATAAGACTAAGAATAATATAAAGTTAAAAATGCATTTATAATAAATGAATTTAATTTCAAATGCTAACTTAAATATTTCAAATTTTATACTTTTTAGTGCATATATGTGAAAAATTATTACATATATGCACTAAAAATTATATACTTTATCAATATGAAATATATAAATTAAAAACATTTATTTAATATATTCAAACTATGTTCAACCAATATATTTAGTTATTACTCGAAGAATTGATGCGGAGAGAGAAACTCTTCCTTCTCTCTAGACATTCTCCTAATATTTGAATGACGCCTTTTTTTCACCGTTTGATTTGCTTATCCTCTCAACTAGTGTTGTTCTCTTCTTCTTTTGCCCACCTTCATCATTTCTGGCTCTCCAACATTTGGATCTATCGATTAAGGGTCTTTGTTTTCTCTCCTACCATCATCTCATTCTTTTCCAGCCTCGTTCCTCTTTGATATTCCATTAATTGCCTTAAATCCTCTAACCTTACTGAAATCACACTTCCATTTTCTTAATGGAGTTGGAATTTCCCCCTTTACCTTCATCTTCCATCTCCTCTCCTTCTCCCACTCTATTAAAACTAGATCTCAAAAACCCTAACATGCCAGTCGATACTCTCCTTCCCTTTTAACTAATCAATCTTCTAAAACTCTATCCCTCTCAACACATGCTCCTACCCATTCGACATACCAACATTCCAAATCTCCAACTCCAAACCACTTAACCCAAGAAGCAAATCAGAATAAGAATCTTACTGAAACTAGCAAAACCTGAAAATAGGTAGTGGGGAACAACTCAAACTCTTACTTGTTCTATAGTCCCCCTGTTGAATTTGATGGAAAACTGATGGTGGCCCAAGCATTGACATACTGAAAGAAGGTACAAAAAATTGGGATGTTTTAATTATTGACTTATTCATGGAAAACATCCTGGTTTTCCTATGATTCAAACATGGACTCAAATAAATTAAAAAGGTAGAGGCATACAAGAAGTGATGTTAACTGAGAATGATTAACATTATATTCACCTTTAGTTCAACATTCGAGGATCAAAAGGTGATAAAAGAAGGTCCCTAACACATTTCACATCTCCCATTATTCCTCCAACATTGGCAACTTGATATGGAATTAGAAAAAATGAAATTAAAAAACATTCCTTTATAGGTGAACATACACAATATTCCCTTGAAATATTGGACAACAAAAAGTTTGAGCATACTAGCAAGCTATTTGGGAAAGTCAATATGTATGGATAAAAATACAATTATGAGGAAACGTGTTGGCTATGCTAGATTATATGTGAGCTAAGAAGCACGGACACGGACACACAACACGCGACACGAACACGGGGACACACCAACTTCTAAAATTTGATGGACACAGACATGACATATATATATTATAAATTTTAGAATTAAGAAAAAAATTCAGAATTCATAATATGATATATATTGATTGATGTGTTTCAAGACTTCCAACATCTTGATAGTTCATACATATTTGGTACTTTATAAGTCCCTCTCAAAAAACATGGAGCATATATTCCATTAAGTCATGTCTGAGCCGTCTCCAAACATGTCCGAGCCATGTTCAAGCTAACAAAAATTATTTTTTAATTCTGACACGTAAAGACACGTGTCGGGGATGTGTCCACCACGCATTAGGTGGGTTCTAACACGGACACATGTCCGACAATAGACACAGCTCCATTTTGCCATGTCCATACTACATAGTATGTGAGTATAGATATCTCTAAAGATATGAAGAGAGTATCCCAATATTGAGGTTGGCAGATGCAGATGCTCTTAAAGAAAACAAGATAATGATTACTTATCAATGGAAACCATCCCTACATATATAAGGTAAAAGCTGGCAACCATCAGGGAAAGTATTTGCAAGGGGAGACTATTGGGAGTTATTGGGGCTAGATGTGGCCACCACAAAAGGAAACAGTAAGTTGATCAAAAGTGCACCTCTGAAAGGGAATTCAGATGACTATGGGATTTAGATAAAATGGATGGCATTCCAAATGATGAAAACAGTAGTTAACAATATCCACCCATAATTGAACCCATATCATTATTGGAAGACCAACAACATTTGCGACTGGAAGTAGGAAATTTGGCAATAAACCAGAATTTTAATGAAGATTTGATGAATAGTCCTTGTCATGAAGAATAGGGGCTGTGCAGACTATAGCATTATAGCAAAATAAAGCCCCACAACTAGTAGAATTGCCATAGCAGTTAGTAAACCAACAAAAAGATGAAACTCAAGAGGAAAAGTTTTAAAAAGTGATATCTAGAAAGAGTAACTAGAGTAGTAGGAAAGGCTCAAAAGGTAAAAGCATTACTATATAACTTTTCTAGTATAAAATGTAGAAGGAATAAATAACCTTTGAAGCTTAATGCTTTAAAAGATTTTGTTCAGCATGAGAAGCCCAGGTTATTTTGTTTTTTGGAAACAAAAATCAGAGTGGAAGATTTGAATAAATTAAACTGTTTTGGCAGTAATTGGAGGATACTGACAAATCATCAGTACCATGGGTATGGTAAAATCATTATTGTTTATGATGAGGAACACATGGAAGTGGAAGCATTGGAAACTAGTGAGCAGTTCATTCATACAAATTGATATTCAAACTGTAGAATTCTACAACTTTGGCTTCCATTGTTTATGGTTTTAACATAGCTTTCTAGAGTTCTGATTTATGGAACTCACTAAGAAGACTAAAAGGTTCAGCTAGAGGACTACGGATTATTAGTGGTGATTTCAATTCCACTATTTATAAGTCAAAAGCTGAAGGGAATTATAATTTGCTCAACTACAATTCGGATTCCAAGGACATAGAACTTTATGATTTAAAATTTAAAGGTCATCGATTCACATGGAGCAAAAAACAAAGCTCTAAGTGGTTCATTCGGAAAAAAAAGTTGGATAGGGCCTTAGTGAATGTTGATTGGTTAATCATTTTTCCAGAAAGCAAAGCTATTTTTAAAACCTAGGATTTTCATATCACACCCTTATTATGGTGGATAACCTCTTTAATAAAAAGTTTATTATTAAAAATCCCTTCAAATTTAATAATTTCCTTACTAATGTGGAGGGTTTTCAAGATGCCATTACCAAGTTTTTAGAGTTTGAGGTCCATAGTACAAAATAGTTTACTTGTATGAAAAAACTCAAGGTGATTAAGCAAGAATTGAAGAGGTTAAATGCACGTAGGGGACAAAACACCAAAAATGATATAAAAGATGCTATAATATGACTCTCATTCACATAGAAATTGCTAGCTGTTAACCCGATTAATGAGAACCTTGCTAATTAAGAGAAGGAAGCTCTTAAATACTATATGCAATCAAAGGACAACCATTATTCATTATTAAGACAAAGATATATGGGGATCGATGCATCAATTTTTTCTTCAATATAGTGTCAGCAAGAAGGAATATTAATAGGATCACATCCGTTAAAGTTGAATTAGAGAAATTCATTGCTGAGAAAGTTAAGATTGCTAAGGATATTATGGATTACTTTTATAAGCTTTTTGGAATCGATGGAATTACTAGAATTCATAGAGAAGAACTTATGACCTTTTTTTCTACTAAGATTCCTAAAGATGCAACTCACAACCTAACCAAGATTGTCACCGATCGAGAGATAAAGGAAGTAATTTTTAAAATGAATGGTTCAAAGGCTCTAGGACCAGACAGTCTAAATGGATTTTTCTTTCAAAAAATGGAGATTTACTCAAAGAAATTAATAAGACCTCCTTGTGTTTGATCCCCAAAATCCATAACCCTACAACACATACTAATTTTAGATCTATTTCCTATACTAATTTCCTTTACAAAATCATTGTTAAAATCCTAGCAAATAGGTTGAAATCTATATTAAATTTCATCATTAGAGAGAACCAAAGAACCTTTTTGGGAAAACAAAATATTGGTGATAATATTCTAAGTTTACAGGAGCTTTTGAAAGGGTATACAATAGGAAATGCTCTACAGAACTGCACCATTAAAGTGGATCTTCAAAAGGCTTTTGACAATATCAACTAGAGATTTATATTGCAGACTATGGATGTTATGAAATTGGTCATGTGTTTATCAAATGGATTCAAGAACGCATAACTATAGCATCCTTCAGGATTCTAATTAATGGGAGTCTAACAGAGATGTTTAAAGATAAACAGGACTTAGGTAAGGGGATCCTATTTCTAATTTACATGGAAGTTCTTACTCTAATGTTGAAACACAAAATCTCTTCAACCCCTAAGTTCAAGTACCACTCCAATTGTAAGAAGCTTTTATTAACAAGTTTATGTTTTACAGATGATCTAATCTTTCTAAGTAAGGCTAAAATTCACTCAATTTCTTTACTGATGGGTACCTTACAAAGCTTTAAGGAGATATCACGTTTGAGCATTAATTTTTAGAAAAGTTTCTTAATCTTGTCAAAAAGTGCAGCACAGCTCTCTAATAATTTGTCTCTTATCACTGGAATGGAAAAGCAAGACCCTCCTATCCTATACTTGGGAATTCCTATAACCTCGAGAAGACTACGCATTAGGGAATGTCTTCCCCTTATTGAAAAGATACAAAAAAGATTGGGATCTTAGGCAAATAGAGCTCTCTCCTATAGTGGAAAAATTCAACTCTTGAAGTCTAGCATAATGTCCATGCATACTTACTAGTGTTCTAATATCTTTTAATCTAATGGGCTAGCTAAAACTGTAGAGAAAATGATGAAATAGTTCCTCTAGAGTAAGAGGAAAGGTGAAAAAGGAATAGCTAAAGTGAGTTGGGCCCACATATGTCCCTTAAAAGAAACTGGAGGCTTGGGTTTGAAGAATAACAGCAGAAGCAATAGACACTTAACATTGAAATGATTATGGAGAATTTTAAGTGAAAAAGAATCATTATGGATCAAATGGATGTATAGCTACATATTAAAGGGTGGTAGTCTATGGGCAACTACTCCTAAAAACAGCCATTCTTGGTTCTTTAACCAACTCGATAGATTGGGGCAGGAGATTCAACATCGGATCACTTGCAAAATAGGGTTAGGAGATCAAATCTCACTATGGTATGACAATTGGACAAGCCAAGGGGCATTAATCCATAATATGATTGCTAGGGATATCCTAGATAGATTTTCAAAAAAGAAACAAAGTTTAAGAGATAATTGCAAATGGAAACTGGTCTCTATTCCTATAGGAGATTAGAGTTCTATCTATGCCACCGTATAAGCAAAATGGTGGTGAGGCTACTTATTTATGGAATGGTATTATCGGTTATGGAAATAACCAATAGAAAAGCAAAAGAAGTAATGCATAGGAAAAATATAAGTATAGGGTGGAGGAAGTTGGTCCGGATCAAAAGCTTTAAACCAAATGCTAACTTTCTACTCTGGTTAGCCACGTTGAATAAACAAGATTAAGTTGATATATTATCCTAAGAAATGTGTGTTATGTAATCTAGAGGAAGAGGAGAGAGATCATATATTTTAGATGTGGATTTTCTAAAAAGGTTTGGCAAAGAATCTCTTCTTTATGCACACTTAACTGCAGTCAAAATAGCTAGAGTGACATCTTACAAGAGATATTGCAGATTTATGTTTCCAAGCACAATAAGGAAGTCTACATGGTTGTAATTGCAGTATGTACCCAGGAGATTTGGAAGGAGAGAAACAACAAAAGATTTGCAGGAAGAGATAGAAGCTTAAACTCTATCACTGAACTTGCAATTGTAAGCGTAAGAGAGTAGCTAATTGTTGCTAAGATGGAGAAGAAATGTAATAAGAGGCTAGTGATTTCTTAGAGACTTTAATAAGACTCCAAAAAATTCCAAATAAAGGTGCATAGTTCTGCTTTGGGTTTCCCGTTCTAGGGTTCCCAAAATAGGAAGAATTACAACAACAAAAGACCACTCCTTAACTTTTGGCAATCAACACAGATGCAGATTACAACATGTTTGTATGTCATTAGAGGGCAGTCAATCAAAACTTCTTAAATGAGGGAATATACCTGAAAGGTTGTCTATACATTGAGCATTGTCCACATATCTTCAAAAATCATCTGGTCACCAAGCTTAACATATGGACCATACAGGATTATCAAGGAAATTTCAAAGTTAGGGTTTGAACTCACCCTATAGTATCGATCCTTTGTCATGCTATAGTCTCTCGAATCAGGAACTCTGGAAATCTAGAAGAAGAAAATGCATGCCTTCACATCTATACAGATCACCAACAAGGGGTAGAAGAAATCCCACAATGATTATACCTAAAATAAAAAGACTGTTGATCAAGAAGAAGAAGAAGAAGTTTATTTTAAGACAGAAATCCTTACCTCAGTCGAAATCACCAATAAGGAGATGAAGAAGACACCCAATCACTCAAACCTAATTCAGAAGCTTCTTGAGCCCCTTTTTGATGGATTGAATTTTTTACCCTTTAAAGGAAAACAATGTTAATGATTTTGTTTACTTCTACCCTTTTACATTGTCGTTTAAGTATTTAGCTTGTATTAGTGCTTGTCACGGTGTTTTGGTTATTCCATGGTTTTCCAACATTGTCGTTTTTCGTTTTCTAGATGTAGGTGAAGTCTCTTAAGCTTGTACGTTTATATTTCATTTGGTTTTAATAAATTTTAATCTTTCAAAAAATATATTTAGTTATGTAATTTATAATGCCTTTATGTAATTCTATTTGCATAAAATTTTATAAAGTTATTTCTTTTTATGTATAGGTAATTATTATTTTATTTAGGAGAAAATTTAAAATTTTCAATTTAATCCTAAAACTTTTTTAAGTTTATAATTTTAACCAATATTTTGGTTACTAACCAATAATAATTGAAAGAACCAATATTGGTCGACAATAAAATTTAGCATGAAACTCTTTTGTTTAGTACCAATTATTGGCTAGTACGTATGATACTCACATGCTTATACGTAGGACACATTAACAATACAATAATGAACATCTTAGAGGAATTTAGTCGAGCCCATAGCTAAAGGACTAATGTGCTCTACTTTAAAATGTTAAAGGTCTAATACGATTCATTTAAGAAAATTAAAGGATCGTATGTATCATAGATAACGGTGAAGATTAAGTTAGTGTCTGTTTGGATTGGCTTATATTAATAGAGCTTTTGTCAGTAGAGCTTTTTTTTGTAGAACTTTTTTCAAAAGAGCTTTTCTAAGAAGCCAGTTAACTGTTTGACTGTCAATTAAAAAACAACTTTTTTAAAAGAGCTTCATACAGTAGACTATTTAGCAATATAAAAATAAAAGCATTTTTATTAATTTTAACTATGCTTTATTTTGTAATAAAAATTATTTATGCATATAAATAATATTCAAAGTATATTAAACAATGGATTTACATTTACTTTACAATTGTTTGACAAATTCACTTTCATCTTGTAGAAAATTATTTAAAAAGATGTCTCATTTTCCTTTATCGAAAATAAAATTAATATAAAAAATAAATATTAAAACATATAAAAAAGCTAAATAATAATATGATCCCAAAATAAATATTGAAGTTGAGTAAATACTTAAATAAATAATAAATTATGCATTCTATTGTAATATAAGAAGATTTGCAACATGTTCCCTCACATCATTTATTTCGTTATTTTGTAACTCGTCTAAATGATTTTTTTCAACGTCTTCATTTCCATTGGTTTCTTCATTTGTAGGAAGTAATTTATCATCTTCATCATAGGGAGAAAACTCTTCACCCTTTTGAGCATTTAACCTTATAAAATTATGAATGGCCATTGAAGTAATTACAATCACCAAAATGTTGAAATCTTTCTTAAACCGTTCTATTGCAAAGTCCATGACCTAAAATGAAAAGAAAAAAAAACATAGCCACTCTATAATAAGTAGCACAATATCTCAATCACCATATTTGGAAAAAAAGTTTCAAATATTAGGTCAAGTAATTAAAGAAATAACATATAAAAAAAACTAAGTATAGGTAATTAAATCATCTCTCTCACACATTTGGAAAACTTTCATACACTTTCAACAAAAAAAGGAGCTTATTACGATTTTTTACCTCAATAATCCAGTAGATTTCTTGTGTATTTTTCGGTCCTGTTAATCATAAACACATCGAAACAAGCAATTAACAAAAACTAATAAGTAGACTGTTAAAACTGATGATTTTTCTCTCATTAAGAATATGCAGGGAAAGAGGACATACGGCACACTACTTAAAATTTTCTAAAAAGAGGTCCATTTTCTTAAACGTAAGAAATAAAGATGACCGCAATTTACCAGAAAGACAAGTGGAACACACATTGTTCTAGAGATATGTTACAGTTCTGAAAATTTAAACATTTCCAAAATTCTTCATGTGCGCTAGCTGCTTGCCACTGCTGACAGATCATTACAGCTCGACAAAGGTTGATGTGATCCAAGAAAGAAAAAAAACCTGGAAAAAGCATGAGAGAAGATTGTACTAGATCTGATGGGAAGAGAGGAATAAAATGAAATATAAATCCCTTGACAACATGTTAGACAATGTGGTTACCATATGCAATAGGTCATCTGTTAGATCCATTCGAACTCCCACCTCTTCAGACTTTGAAGTGTCACTATCATCTTCATCATCCCTTCCACCACTAGAATCAAATGGACTCCCATCGCTACTATTCCACTTAAAGTTGTTGTAAAAAAATTCATTTCCAGGCAGAACATTGGACGCCTGACATAAGGCAGTGTCTTCATCTACTGATGAACTAGATTTGCCAACATGCTGCGAGGTACTTGTTGTATACTGACAACTACTGCAAGGAGGTTATTCCAATCAGAAAAAACACATAGCCATAAAGACTGAAATAATGGAATGTCAATTTCAGTCAGGAATAATTGAACACAATAACAATGATAAACATCATAGTCTCAAAATAACAAAGTGAGGCACTACTTTAAACTTTTAACCAATAAACTGTACTTCACTAGGAACTTCAGATGCCAACCGAAAAACTAAAACAATGAAACCAAAGTCTATATAAAACCTCGAGGCACCCTCCATCCTATTTGTGACACCACAATACTCGAGCACACTCGATTTTATGAGTAAACAAGTTATTGGCAAGTTTAGACAAAAACCACTCCTCAGAGCAACAAGAAGAAGAAAACCCATAAATGTGCATAATACCACATAATTGCCCAAGAAACCAAAAAAAATCTCTTTAAGATTGTGATCTCAGCAAATGCCAAATCGGCTTCACAAAATAACTCACAAACATCAAAACAAAAACATTTCCATAAATCGCAAAAGCGAATTTGAGGAAAAATGGAGAAAATAAGCTCACTTGGAATTCGAATAAACTTTTGCCCTTATATTATGCAAACAAAGTAACCCACGTTTATTCGATTTCCCCCCAATCAAACAGAAGAAATAGTAACCCATGAATCAAAAGAAAATGAAGCAACGATGGAGAGAAAACTTACCTCTGGATCTCGCAAGGGGGCATAGTGAGCCGTAAAGAAGAGCAACAACAGTAATAAAAAGATTGGACCTGATCGCAGAGTACAAGCAGACAGAAGACAGGAATTTTGGTTTCGCTTTCAAAATGTTGGAGACACCGAGACATGTTTTGGAAGACTGTTATAAACGTAGATGACGCAAACTATAAACACAAACTATACCCAAAAAAAGCTAACTATGGAGCTTTTTTTTTAAGCTATAAATTTAAGTTTTTTAAAAAGTTATATTTTAGTTTTTTTAAAAATTATTTTTATTTAAAAAGTACTTTTAAATTTTACGACTAAACACTTTTCTTTTAAATAACTTTTGTGTTGAAAAAAATGATTTTCCATTCTCCAAAAGTTGAAACAAACAAGCACTTAGTCCTCTTACAAAATTTTAAGCAACAAATAACACCTTTAACCTTTATAAGAAGTAAAATTGACTTAAATACATCTTTACATATTTTGATGATTATTATTACTTTTTCTATTTATGCATTCTAAGAAATGCATATTGCTTTTTAAAGTATATTTTTAATGTTTATATTATGATTTTTTAAAATTATCACCTATTCTCATAATTATTCATTGCAATTAATAATTATACATATAATTTTATCAATATTTTTATTTTTTCCTTACATATATAAATGCCATTTGTATCTTAACAACTAAAAAGTTTGAAAATAATTTTTATATTTTTCATGTAAAAAAGTGGAAAGTTTAGGCTACTATTATAATATTTTTGTCAACATTATTTTATTAGCTCTTAGATGACATATAAGAGGAGAGTAAATTGTGTGTGTATATTTTTATCATATTTAAAAATTAATCAATCAATTACCTATTATAATGGTTGATGACAACTTGATCGATAACAATTACAAAACAAATATAATAAAAAAAGAGAGAGAGAAGACAAACATTGATTTATAATGGTTCGCCAAGCAATTTTTAATCTGCTTTTTAAAAAAAAAACCTTTAGTTTATGTTAACTCCCTAAGCTCAGCATGGAAATTTGCTATTTTATAATTTCATATATGAAATTATTACTATTTAAATTAATAAAGGTATTCTTTATCTTTGTGTATATTTTTAGTTACATTTGATATTTTAATATTAAAGGTCAAATTCATATAATAATTAATATGCAATTAAAAGTATGATATTTAATTTGCACTTATGTATTGTTCTTAAATTGTTCCTAGTTGTAGTTCTATCAAGATAAGATATTGATAAACAGTAACATTAACACATGTTATGTTTCTTTCTTATATAAAAAAAAGTAACTGATCTTATAAATTAAAGTATGAAGATATATAAACAAAAATATGGGTGCTTATTAAAGAATAAGTTCACTGAACTAACCCGATTTTTAGGATCCAAAATGAAATATTACTTATATGTTTGTAGATTTCCTCATTTTGATGGTTGTATAATTGATCCTCATATTTGAGATTACCAAAGTATCTCGTGTGGGAATTATTGTGCTTTAATACTACTTATGACTCATTCCAATTAGGGTAGCTCAGTTAATAGTATTTGATATAATATGAACTATATGGAGAAAGTTAAATAAGTCAATAAAGGACTCGTCTCTCTAAAGTAATTAGAGATAATATTCCATCGTTTTTGATTTAGCTAGAGTGAATTGACATTTAAAAAGGTATTTTCAAATATCAATTATAAATCAATTACTAATTATTAAGAAATATAATTGGATTAAAAAGGAGTAGACATTATATCCAATTGAAACATTGGATGATGAAATGATTAAATTATACATTATGATCATATATGGACAGGTTAAGTTAAACCACTTTGACATAACTAATATTTAGGTAGTCATGACATATTACTATAAGTTAATTTTGATCTATAATTATAAATTACTTAATTAAAGAATTAAAAATTTTAAAATTTTTATTCAGTCTAATTCTATATCATAATTTATAATTATTGTCAACATATTATGAACTTAATAGGTCATACATAAAGAGAAGTTAGAAAAAGAAAATTTTGTTTAAATTAATTGTAAAGTATGAGAAATTTTGGGAACAAATATGAGATGTTTAATTTATTAAAATTAAATTAAATATAATTAAATTTTGACTTTAAATATAATTTAATATTTAATTTTAATAAAATAATAACCGCTAATGCTTTTTTATTTATAGAAAATAATCGTAAGGGAGTTAACACTCCTTATTTCTACTGAAAAGTTGAGTTTCTTTTTCTCTCCTTTGTAGATACCATTAAAAGTTAGACATTTGAACAACTTGTAATTAACACATTTGAAAAGGTTTTAGCAAGAATTTGAATTAAATATGATTCAAGTATTTTTATAATTCATGTTTTTCAAGTTATTTAATTATTAAGATCTTATTAAAAATTGTAGAAATTTAATTTTTCTACTATTCTCTGAATTGATTACAGTAGGTTTGCCAATAGTATATCAAAGCCTCATTTAATTGTTTAACTTGAACAAATTTCTTAATTGTTACCGATTTGGTAAAATTAAGGCTTTTTTTAAAACTTTTTTAATGAATTGGGGTTTTGATATAATTGATTGTCTAAATATATTTTTGAAAGTTAAAATTTGTAGCCTTCGGTATGCTTACAGGATCGCATATAGTTTTTGAGTTCATTGAGTATTCTGGAATGTTGCTTATGATTATTTGAATTTGAGAAATTAAAAACATCTTTTCAATTTGTTTGCTTTAAGTTCTAGAAAAATACGATTATGCATGTTTCCTTTACTTTGAGTTTTGGATTATTGTGTTAAGGAAACTTTCTATGAATGATCTGAAACTTGGACAGCTTCGATTAAATGTGTTATTGGGTACATTGGTTCTTGATTTACATTTTCTATTTGTCTGAGCCATTGGTGAAGTTGATTCTTTGTCGCCAGAGGTGACGAAGACAATCGTGACCTAGCCACTGGTGAAGGGCAAAACATGCCCAATCAGACACAATGAAGAAGGTCTTCTTTAAAAGAAGAACGCATTGGCATATACAGGAGTACATACAAGGTCGGAGGCCAAGAAGCTTAAGCAAGGAAGCAACAAATAGTCGATATCACCACGTACAGAGGGAGGCAGTAGCGACACGAGGAAACCCTAGCAGATGCAAAAACGATGGGGTGTGTGTATAACATGCGCCCTATATGGGGAATCAGCGTCTATCCATTACTCCTAATAGAAACGTTCTTGCGTCCCCTACTTTAATATGATTTAATTTTGTAGGATTTAAGCCTTCCTGCTTAATTTAATTCAGATTAAATTGGTTTAAATTCCTAATTAAATTGAAAAAGTTCCTTTGCTAAATTTTTTAAAATTGCTTTTAAATTATTATTTTTCTTAATATATTTTAGAAATAGTTTAATTTTTCAAAGAGTTGAATTATTAAATTAAATTGATTATCAAATTAATAATTAGAATCAAGCAAAAGTTTTAAAGGATTTCAAATTATTAATATAAGAAGATTATATTTTTTATGGGATTAAAATTTTTAAAGTTTCAAATTTTTCAAATAAATATTAAGTATACGTTAAGAACATGATAATTATCTTCTTCTATTTAAGAATAAAACTAAAGTTCTGATTATTATAAGGCTTATTAACCAAACTTAAGGCCCCTTTTAACCTGAATATGTTTTATCTTAAATTAATGAGTCTTACTTAACTAAATTTGTATGATTTAGATAAGCAAACTCATAATCATATAAATTTAGAGGCATTGTTAGGAATAATACGTTAAGAATAATATATGAGTTATATTTTGACAAAGAGTTATCACTTAATAAATCTAGGAGTCATATCAGATGTGATTAATAAATTTGTTATCTAAGTAATTTAAACTTAGTTTATTTGTTAAGATAAACTCAAGATCAACTAGGTTTGAATAAGATGTTAGACCACTAGGAAAAGTGTTTAATAATTTATCGATTTAATAGGGAGGGCCATTATTTTGAATAAAATAGTGGGATTAATCAAATACTTATTAAAGTTCTTATTTATTGATTTTATGACATAATCTAATAGTTGTTCTTTTATGTCTTTTAGTTGTTGGAAGAAGATGAGTATCGAACTATCCCTAACAAAAATCTTGGATGCTAACAACTTACTGGACCTAATTTCATGAACTGATTTCAAAGCTTGAGAAGTGTTTTCAAGCAAGAAAAGATACTGCATATTATTGACACTCCACTTCCACTAGAGCATAGTATAAATGCAACTAATGAAGTCTGGGAGCAATATCAGCTTTATATTGACGATTCTAAATAAGCTAAATATGAGATATTGGCTAGCTTATCTCCTGAGCTTCAGAAGTAGCGTGAAACCATATATGCTCTAACTTTAATTTTGAGTCTCAAAGAGATGTTTAGTCTATAAAATAAGGTGGAAAGTTATGAGACTTCTAAAGCATTATATCAATGCAAGATGGCAAAAGGATCTTCAATTGATATGTATATGTTGAAGATGCTTAGTTATAATGAAAAATTAAGCCAATTTGTTTATGTTATGGGTCATAGGTTAATCATTGATTTGGCGCTTCAGTCTCTTGCTCTAAACTTTTCGTTGTTCATTATAAACTTCTATAAAAGGATGTATCATTATATGAAATGTTAGATATTCACAAGATAGAAGAGGGATCACTTAAGAAGGAGTCCAGTTCTATTACTGTTAAAGATTCTTCCAAGAGCAATGAAAAGAGCTCTAAGAAGAATAAAAATAAGAAATAGAAGGTTTCTATTAAAGTAGAAAAATCAAAGGTGGTGTCAAGAATAAGGACATTAATAAGGGGACATATTTACATTGTTAGAGACAATGGACACTCAAAGAGGGATTACAAAGCTTTTCTTACTAACATAAAAGATAAGAAGCTTTAGGAAGTTATTTCTTTAGGTATGTTAATGATTGAGATCAATCTTTCAACTTCTACTCCACATTTCTAAGTATTAGATACTGGATTTAGTTCTCATTTTTGTAATAACATGCAGATATTAACAAGGAGTAGATCATTAAGGAAAGGTGAAGTGGACCTATGAGTTAGAAATAGAGCAAGAGTTATTATATTAGCTTTAAAAACTTGTAGTATGGCTTTGCTTCTGGCCTTGAACTAGAACTTGATAATTATTAATATATTCCAATTATTATTATAAATATCATTTCCATTTCTTATTTATATTTGAATGGGTTTGTCTTTATTATTAAAAATAAGAGTTGTTCTTTTATAAAGAAGATGTCTAGTATAGATCTGGATTACTTACAAATGATTTGTATGAATTAGATCTTGAATGGCCAATCCTTAACATAAATACCAAGAAAAGAAGTTAAGTGACCATAATCCATTTTATCTATGGTATTGTATATTAGGTCATATTAACGATATTAGAATCACAAAGTTACATAAAGGATATTTGGATCCTTTTGATTACGAATCATATGAAACTTATGAATCTTGTTTATTAGGAAAGATGACTAAACAATCCTTTAATGGAAAAGGAGAGTGTGCCAATGAGTCATTAGACCTCAAGGTGGTCAATACTTGAACCATAAGTTTCTTGATTACTTAAAAGAGAATGAGATTCTCTCATAAGGGACTCCTCTTGGAACTCCACAATGTAATGGAGTGTTTATAAAAAGAAATCATACTATATTAGATATGGTACGCTCTATAATAAGTCATGCAATCCTTTATATCTTCTTTTGGATATGCCTTTAAATTATTGCTTACCTTTTTAATAGAGTTTCATCCAAATCAGTTGACAAAACATCATATTAGATATAGACTAATAGTAGACCAAAATTTTCACACTTGATTTGGAGATATGACAATTATACAAAATATGAATCATCTGATAAGCTCAAGTTAAATAAGATAAATGTAAATTTATGACGTATTTGAAAGAGAGTATCAGATATCAATTTTATCATACTTTTGAGCAAAAGATGTTTATTTCAAGACATGTTATCCTCTTAGAGAGAGAATTTATTCTCAAAGAAAGTAGTGGGAGTAAGGTAGAACTTATAAAAGATCAAGAATCATAAATTCACATCTAGATAGAATAGGAACCATAAGTTGATACATATAAAGTATGATCGTGTCATTGAAGCTTTAAAATTTATAAGCCCTTAAATACTGCAAGCGCACAGGTAGCGATTGTAATATAAGAAGTGTCGATCCTATGAGGAGAGAGGCTAATCTAATTCTATGTTATCTAAGTATAACAATATATGAAACTTAAAATAAATAATGCAACAGAAAGTAATCACGGGAATTGAGTTCAACAATTAAATTAGAAATTAAATACGAAGGAATTAAGAATTGAGTAATATGCAATCACAATAGAAATTAACCTAAGGAATTTACCAATTTATAAGAAAGGGATTTTACTTATCATTAATGCCAACCTAGTCGATTATGTCAATGAAGTGTCGGTTCTAGACTATGCTAGGGCTTATTACTCTGTCTCAAGTTATAACCATTAAACCCTAAATTATAAACCTTAATCAAATTATGGAAATTGCAATCTCTCAATTCATAAATTTTCCAAAACCTAATTTGATATGAAGCACTCTAATAAACTATTGAAACATCACACGGGATCTGTCTCTCCACAATTACTAATATGATTTATTATAGTTTTTATTAAATCTCCTAACTCTCATTAATCCAATTTAATCATTTTTTATTCGATTCACCCACTCAATTTATTACCAAATTATGAATAACATAATTAAATCACGACATTCATCCAAATAACACAATCAACTAAATTATCATTAAATCAAAATACAATCTCGAAGGAGGGTTTAGAAGATCATCAATATTCCAAATCCTATTATCATACTATCCATCTCAATTCTATACATCAATAAAATCGAAATGAAAAGGAAATACAACTTGGAATATATGATGGAAGGCAATGACATCGAAAAACCTCCTGATCCAGGAAGCACATTGAGTCAACTTCGTCTTCCTCTTCCTTCCTCTCTTTCTCTCTCTCGATATTCTCACTTTAGGGTTTCAATGGTGGTTGCTTGGAAACTCTCTTTCTTTGCCTCTTTATGTTCTTTTTATACTCTTTTGTATTTTGGGTAACCCTAGGGTTTTTTCAAGGTTCGAAAGGTCTAAAAAATCCCTCGAAACATGAAGTTTTGAAGTGTCTGCGCATCTACTCGATGCAGGCCACAATCGTGGCTCACATTTGAGCCTTCTATCATGATCGTGGCATGTAGGCCATGATCATGAGCCATTCTTTGAGCTTCTGTCACAATCGTGGCATGCAGGCCATGATCAGGGGCCAAACTTGGAGCTTCCGTCATGATCGTGGATTTTTTTCGGCCTAAATGTCTTTGAAACTCCTCCTTTCTTCGATGTTAACCCTGAAACACTAGCAAACACATCAACATGCTTCAAAAACATAATATTTAAGCTCAAAAGCTTGTACTAACCCTTAAAACATAAATAAATCATAAAATAACACAATTTTAACCTAAACATACACTAAATTATTGAATTAACGACCAAACACATATCAAACTATGCCTTAAAACAAGATACAATTTGTGCTTATCAACATCTCCACACTTAAACGTTTGATTGTCCTCAAGTAAACAAAACAACAAACAATACAACATCACAAAGCACACAATGCAACAATAAGACAATGGTTTCAACTTCATGAAATAAATTTAACTTTAAACACAATCATTCAACTTGTTTCAAATCATTAACATGCATAATCCACTTCTAGGAGCTCTAGACTAAATATATATATTAATCAAAACTTAAATGTCAAGTTTATTCACCCCCTTTCAATTATACACTCACATTAATAATTATTTGGTCATTCAAACTTTGTAACTAACCCTAAGTACATTTTCATGAAAAGTTAAGCTACTTAGAAGTTTGATAGGTTTTTTATTAGAAAACACAATTTTTTTAGTTACTTTGTATGGACATAGACCTCATCTTTTTACATGGAAGCAAACATTGGTGATGAATGTCGATCCAGCTACTCGACTAAGTCATGTTTTTATTAAGTTTCTTGGTTGGAACATCATTATAGCCTTTTGAGACAAAGGCACACATTTGTGATGTGTGTCGATCTAGTTACTCGGCTACATCACATTCTTAACTGGCGACTAGCTCTATTCATAACCCGATGGCTAGTGGAATAGTTATTTATTTAAATTTTACAAACACACATTTTTTTGTCTAATACCTATCTTGTTGCTTTAGCTACTCGTTTTCATGAAAAAATACTAGCTAAGCTACTTAGTTAAAAGACCTAAATTATAAAAGAATGTGACAACTTATAGGGTGATAAAATAACACTAAATCCTAATTAACTTGCATATTTTAGCCAAAGAATCCAGATCACTAATTCCGCAAGCTAATGACTCTTCACAACCTAATAGATTATGTTTAAAATTAAAATCAAATTCAATCCATCTAAGCCATAGACACATTCACGCAATTCACAGTATATAACCTAAACACACCAACATAAAAATATGCAAAATTCACACTCAATGCAAAACACACAACCCTCCCCACACTTGAACAACTTATTGTCCTCAATTTGAGAAGGGAACAAATAAACACACATGGAAAGAAGTAACATAAAATAGAACAAAACAAAAACTAGAGTTAAAAGAAAATAAGGCTAGAAACAAAACCTTACGGTGATAAAGGCGGGGATGGTGTCGGAGGTGACATTTTACGCCTTGAGTCTCAAAGTATCGATGAATCCGATGTATATCCCAGCTCTAATGTCGTTGTGTGTGGGCTGTCTCCTTCATCCTTCTAGAGTTCTCTACAAGTATTTCAATAATTGCTTTGGTGTTGGCAGAGATTGTATCAAGCACTTTCTTCCAACCAAGTTCTTATGTGTCTTCTTCCTCTTCGAACTCCTCGCTAGTCAAGTCCTTTTCTGCCTATTGATGTGGCACTATGCTAGAACTCACCTGACTGATCCTGATCTTCATATTAGTCTTTTGGATAATGTACCAAAGGTTCATGTTATAAGACTTTAGGATTTCAGCATACTACAAGTGATGGTGATTTAGAAAATCAAGAAGACAGACAGTTAGTCCACTACAATCTATACCATAGTACTCAACAATGGAGGAAATTAAATACCCCATACCTATATTATTGCTCATCTTACATAGAGTCACAATAATAACGTTCAGCATATGTGTGCAGGTGCACATTGAGATGCTGTAATCCATATACCACAACAGAAGAAAAAATTTTTGTTAAGCACTTGTTAGTTTCTGATTGGTCAAAAACCATTTGACACATGAATTTATGTAACAATAAGTGCTCATGGGTTCGTATAATGTTTTTGTGGGCATTTTTATCGTCGAACCACTCCAACCCAGTGAGCTCATTCCAATAATAAGAAGCATGAAAATCATCGTGTTGATCAACAATGGAAGATTTGGGGACACGGCAAATATCACACATGATTTCAGTTTTCAACTTATAAGGTTGTCCCTGCAACCTAAATCACATTTCCTTAGGGTTACTGGGTTCGAAATGAAGGGAAGTGAAGAATTTAAGGGTGAGTTCTTAGTAGACAGGATACTAGAAGTGTATAAACAAGACAGGATACTAGAAGTGTATAAACTTACTCTACTGAATTCTTTATACTAGATTCTCGACCCTATCTTGCAATTCTAGCCTGTCAAGCATATCAAATCAAAGTATTTTGGGACTACTATATATCTAATATTAAGGGATTAGAATTGAATATCTTCCTCCTCTGTGTAGATTGGAAAGGATGCTTTGAAATATGTCACCTTGTTCTTTTGCCCTTGGCCCGAGACTTGATTTCTTCCCAATGATTAGTTGCACTTCGCTAACTACTTAATGCACGACATAATGGATTGCAAGTAGGTGGAAGTTGGAATAAAGTGAAATTTTGGATGTTGGATAGAGAGAAGTGAGAGCGTTTGGAGGTTCCAAACTTAAAGAGGTAAAGTTAAAATGAAAGTAAGTGAAAAACTGAAGTAGGAAATGAATATATAGGTGAAGGAAGGGTAAAATAGTAAAAATTTCAGCTGAAAATCGCGTTGACAGGTTTACCCTGCCGTAGGCCACGATCGTGGCCTACAATAATTTCACCAAGTTTTTATTTTTTTAATCTCTTGTCCTTATACACACCCCCTGGGATCCTTTCCTAACTTCTTTTTAGCACTATCACCTCATTATAATTTTCTTCTCGGTCATCTTTATCAAAAATTAATGCCCTACTCTTCCATGATATTTATTTGGAAACAAAAAAACCTAACTATGGAGCCCATACTATCCGAAATCAAGAAATAACTGGTAATTTAAAAACCATAGGTTGCCTCCTACACACGCTTCTTTTAACGTCATTAGATTGACCTTCTATCATTGGAAACTCAGTCGGGATCAATTACGAGCGACTTGTTTCTGCCTTTTTTGTTCAAAATAAGTTTTGTAGCCTATAAATAAGCTACAAATTGCTAAATAATCAGAAAGACTATATTGATAAAATTATGAAAACCAATTAAGCTCAGTAATTTCCTTTTTTCGAGCGAACTGTTAACAAAACACGGAATGACAAAACTCCCTGAATCTTCCATAGAATTTAGTAGTTTGCTCGATAAGACAGTGAGTTGTTCTCTTTTGGTTTTTCCTCATTCGCCCTCATCTCCTCTTTTTCTTTAGCTTCTTAAACAGAGACTTCTATAGCTTCTTCAAACTTGATGTCCATTGTCATTTGTTCTTCATCCTCTCATTCCTTCAAAGATTTGAGCACATCAATTTTTCTGAATGAGTCATATTGAATGTCACTTGGTCATCACTAATCTGAATGATGAGGTTCTCTTTATGGACATCTACCTAAGTTTTTTGATGTTCAAGCATGATATATCAAGAACTAGTGGATAATTGGAGGGTTGACATTCTTTTCTTTATCCTCTTTCCTCGTCTCTCGGTCTTCTAGAAGATAAGGGTCAGCTTGGTTTTCCATTGGTTCTTCTTGCTCTTCCCTATTTTTAAGTGTGATAGCCTCATATTGCTCTCGTTGATGTAATTCTATATTACTCAGAGAGTATTCAACACTTCTCTTACAAAATTCACGAGAAAGTTGTCTTACTTGAATCTCTAGGTTATGAATAGAAAAGGCATGATTTTTCATTACATGATCAAACTGCTCTTCTAGTCTCTTTTGGGTCTCTTCCATGTCTGTTAGCTTATCCATGATTTTATCCAATTTGGAATCCTATAAACTAGACTTTTCTTGCTGAAATTCTAGTAGGTCTTGATGTTCCATATGAGTACTTACACTGTTAGACCAATAGAAATCTGGGTGGTTCTACCAGCCTGAAGTGTACCTTTCATATAAAGATTATGATTTCCCTAACTAAACTGAGGCTCATTGAAATCTTCAAGAATCCTTTTCTCCCTATAATATATATCCTCAATGATCGTTCTTTTTATCTCTTTTTGATATCTAATTTTCTGGATTCTTCATCACTACATGAAGATGTCCAAATCAATGTGTTTTTGACTTTTTGCCCAAGCTTCCTAAACAAAATTTTCACAAAAGATGGTGAAAAAGCCTTAGACAACAAGAATTAAACTAATCTACGCCTCCTCGGCAATAGCGTCAAAAACTTGATCATGTTGTTCAAGCTTTAAAATTTATAAGCTCTTAAATATTGTAAGCGCATAGGTCACAATTGTAGTATAAGAGGTGTTGATCCCACAAAGAGGGGGACTAACCTAATTCTATATTATCTAAGGCCAACAATATATAAAACTCAAAATAAACAATGCAACAGAAAGTAATCACGATAAGTGAATTCAACCATTTAAATCAGAAATTAAACACGAAGGAATAAAGAATTGAGCAATATGCAATCACAATAGAAATTAACCTGAGAAATTTATCAATTTATGAGAAAGAGGATTTTACTTATCATTAATGCTAACCTAGTCAATTATGTGTCAACGGAGTGTCGATTATATACTGTCCTAGGGTTGATTACTCTCTCTCGAGTTATAACCATTAAACCCTAAATTATAAACCCTAATCAAATTATGAAAATTATAATCTCTCAATTCACAAATTATCCAAAACCTAATTAGATATGAAGC
>JAOQMP010000001.1:16528711-16550245 GCA_027563575.1 Erythroxylum pedicellare
GACTTTTATGAGAAATTAATGTCCTTATTAGATCAATTTCCCCTAATCTATTCTTGATGTTTGAAACACTAGTGTCTAACGCAACCTCTTACTCTGACTTGTGATGCTTTAGTTGCTTGTCTTTTAACTTCTTCTGAACGTGTCTTCCTGACATAGATAATGATGAGGAAATGACCGATTGAATTTACAAACTATTTCAATGTATCAATGGTCTTACAGTGCTCTGCATCTTCAATCACCAAACATGGAAAGGAAATTGGAGTTGTGGGATTTAATTGGATGCAAATTTGATTGTTGTTAACCACTAAAGGGTTAAATTTACTAGGTTAGAATGGGTTTAAGATTTTCGATTTGAATCAAACTCGACCAATTTGAATTAGTTTTGCAATCAATTTTGGTTACTGGCAGGTATACATTCCAAATTATTTTTGCGACCAAGTTTTGGTGGCTAACACATACACTTTAGTGATCAACAATTAATTTTTTATTGTTAAATTATAGTAAATATAATATAATTTGTGACGATATTAAAACTATAGCAACAAATTATTTGGTTGCTAAAAAGTCATCACAACATGGTTACTAAAAGAAATTTGATACACCATTTGTCGCAACCAGATAAAAATAACTACAACCAATGACTTGGTTGTTATAAAATTATTTTTTATCAACAAAAATATTTTGGTCGCAGTATGAATAGCTATAGTAGCCATTGACTTGGTTGCTACAAGATTATTTTTTACCAATAAAAATAATTTGGTCGCACTATGAATAGCTATAGTAACTATTAACTTGGTTGCTATAAGATTAATTTTTAGCAACAAAAATAACTTGGTTGCAGTATGCATAATTATAGCAACCATTCTAACATTACAGTGATCATAAAATTTTACATTAGCAAGTATAAATTTGGTCACTAATAATTCTACCTTTAGTAACCAATTTTAAATGGTTATTAATAATACATTTTTAACGATCAACATAATAATTCGTCACTGAGCATTTTTAGTAACAATCCTATAATAATTCGTCACTGAGCATTTTTAGTAACAATCCTATAGTGACCACCTGTGACCAACCTAATTTTGGTAGCTATAATTTTTAACAACCATTTTCTTACTTTTAGCAACCATTAATTATTTAATTGCTGAAATTAATTTTTCTTGTAGTGTAATCATTATAACGACTAGTTTTGTCAGCTATTCTCTAAGCACCTTCGACAAGCCTCCATCATCTACCATATCCCCTGTTGACTAGTTTTGCCAGCTAGTCTCTAAGCACCTTCGACATGCCTCTATCATCTAGCATATCCCCTGGCCTAGCAGACTTTACCTATTATATAACCTCTTGTTCATGGATTGTAGTCGTTGAACCAAACTCTTACGTTATTTTTAAAAACACTTCAGGTCATAAACTTTCAATACTTTAAATTTATAGAAATATCAAAACACTCTATTGTTATACATATTTGATTTAAAATCATTCCAATATTTTTTAAAGTTTGTTTAAAAATTAAGAGATATTTTTTAAAAATCATAAATAAATTACTTCTTTTTGATCATATAATGATTGACCCATAATTTATTAAAATAACTAAAATAAGATTATAAGAAAATTTACAATAATTTATTATATCATGAAATCCTTATTTCCTCTTTATTTTTTATTTTTAACTTGAGTTTTCTTAAAACTCTTTTGAATTATGTTTGTTCCTCAATTTGCTCATTTTATTCTTTTTTTTTATTGCCAAATGGTAATTCAATTGATCTTTTTGTCGCTTCACCTTTTTATTGACTTTAACCTTTCACATATTAATTGATTATACTATTAATTATTTTATATTTTTATTAATTAAATATTGTCAAAAAGCAATTAATATTTATTATCTTACGATTTTATAAGGGTTAATAATTTTTCAAGCTTATAATTAAATATCTGAAAAATTAAGATTTCATTTAAAATTAGAATTTGCTAGTTTTATTTTATTTAAAACTTATATTTAAATATGAATACAGATAAATACTTTGCTTAATATTTAATTCAAATTTTTATTATTTAACTGAAAATAATTTATATTCACAATATATATACATTATTTTAAACTTAACTATATTCAATTGTTTAAATTTTCTCGACAAAATATAACTATTTATTTTAGAACTAAATTTTATCTATATAATATAAAATAAAAATAAATGCTACTAATAAAATAACTCATTATATTAATTTACATACAATTTTAAAAACGAGTTTAATTCTAGTAATTCTAAAATACAATTCTAAATAGGTATAAGGGCAAATAAAAAATTTCCTTCTTCAAAAGCTGTCATCATAAAAAATGGCTAGCTGGAACAAGTAGTTTACAGCTACATAGCGTTTAATTGCACGTTTCCAGTGAATGATGTTTAGTCCTTAGACATGATGATAACACACGGGTTAAACAAATAGAAGTCAGAATGAAATGGTACTACCTTAAATTTTTTTATTTGCAGAAGAACGATAAACAATACCATGGCTTGTTTATCCTTTTCTTCCTTCTTGTTTTCTTTTATCTAAAGACATCACCTTGAAGGTAACTACACCAAGCTTTCTGTTAAAGGTCTGAAACCAAAATTTGGCATCTGACGCTTCATGAATTTGACAAAAAGGAAGGCGAAGATTCATCAAATGTTAACCCAGCTACCTACTTTAGGTCACGTCAAGACTAACAGGTTTGCATGTACATCGGTGTAATTATACACCAAGGTGAAAATAGGAACTTTTGTTTGTCAAAACCAGAGAGACTAAGACACTTAACCTGTACAAACTCACTTACAAAAATTTCCTAGCCTCTCCACCAGTCTCCTGCACAAGCATTAACTTCTAATTAACTAGTTTCAGAATTTTGGCTATTGATTAGAGAACACTTATTCTTGAACCCCACGGGGTTCATTTTCTTTGAAGCTGAAGTCATCACATTCCATTGTCTCTTGTTTTATCTGTTTAATGGCCAATCTGCGCATCTTCATCTTGTCTGCCGCTCTTGAATCTGTATCTAACCTAGACTTTACCCTCTTCGGCCCATGAACATGATTGCCATGAGAGTTTTGAGTTTTGAGTTTGGCGAAGCTGGCAGCTCTATTCCTACAAAGTCGTCACGCTTCAGTAGCCATAACATAATTCAAGTAGTTAAAACCATTTGCAATAATGGAGGTACAAAAACCAACCTTTTTGAGGATGCATCAGATTTTGGTTGTTTTGGTGATTTTGGCTTGAGTTTTCGTTTTCCCTTTCCATTGCTAGCATGTTCAAGAACCAAAAGAAACAAGATCATATGTACAAACTAATAGGAAGCTGGTGATAAGCTTAATGAGCAACATCTACCCTTCATGACTATATGGCAGACAAAAGGAGACAATGCAAATGAATCCAAGTACTCCAGTAAAAGGTCTCATTTTCTATGATAGTATCAATTACATGTCAAAATCAAAGTATGTGTGGGAACGGACTTACATAGAAGATGACGCATCAGGTTTTGGAATCCCAATTTTGAAGTCCTGCATATATTAGTGGAAATTACAGCGTAGCAAGTTTTGATATAGTAAGTTTTAAACCGGGAAAGAAAAATAAAACAATGTTAAAACCGAAAGGGGAAAATGCAAATTAAACCAAAGGACATACTTGGTCCAGGAAAACATGGCCCTCCATTAGTTCCCAATCTTCTCTTTTGAGATTTAGTGTCTCTTCATCACCATCAGTATACAATACCTACACAATAATAGTTGAGAACTAAAATAAATAAGACCGTGCATGCATCTGGCCTCAACAAAACTGGATTACCGAACGTAAAATGGGATTCAAGGCCAAAATCAAAGAAATGACTTCTCTGAATTTAACATGAAACTGACCCAGGTAGAGCCATCTCAAGCTAAAATAAGCTGTAAAATTTACTCAAAGACTACAAGCTAAGTAACTCATCCCAGCCTACACTTGCCATCCAAAATAGGAAAAGAAAGAACAATTTGTTAGATTAAGTTAAAAGCATCCAACCCTGTGCTTCTTCCGAATAGGATCATATGAATCAACAAATCCTTCATAATACCTGCAGAACAAGAAGGAAATGTCCAATTCAAAATTGAAAAAAGACAAATGATATAGTTCAAACACTGGCAGACACAAAATCTTAGGACAGGTTAGAAGCCCATAAAGATATCTTACGTTTTGTCCAGGGGCCACCAAACCTTTATTTTACAACCAATTAATTGCTCACCAGAAGCCTGTGCAAGAGAGCCAGAATCCTGTACAATAGAACGAGAATGCAAATTTAATAACGAAAGGAGATAGACTCAGCTTGAAGAGAGTGAGAGCAGCAATACATTAAAAAAATCATTTGAGAATTTGAGTCACGCGAGAAAAAATGTCAGCACATGCAGGCAGTGGTTTGCAAATTTTAATCACCATTGAAGTTACAACACTTCTATTCAAAATTTTCTTCTTAGAAGCAAAGAGCAACATGATCCATGCTCAACCAAGCCTGGGAAGTCAAAAATCAGTTGATCCTTCAATTGGGAGCTCCATAACAATGAAAACCATCAATCCTCTATCAAAGTTATCAGACGCAAGAATTTCTGCCTTGATGCGGCTGAAATCCTTTAATTTTGCGATTGTAAGTATTTATAATTTAGTCAATGATACAGAATAAGAAACTGTATAGTTAGCATTAACTTCCCAAGTTTTTGCTTTTATCTCCTATAAGTAATATTTTTGTATGTAGTAGTCCTAAGAACACGGTGAATATTGAATCATTCGTTTCCGCTTATATAGTATCAGAGCAGGGACTTATTCTCTGACTTTACCAAGAAAAACATTAGTTCTTTCATTATGTCAAAACCTGGGGCTCTGGATCATCAAATACTTTCCACTTGTTTAAATATTGTGAGAGTGTTGCTTTCTATTGCAGTTAATCTAGATTAAACTCTACATCAGTTAGATGTGAAAAATGCCTTCATAAATGGAGATTTCGAAGAAGAGATGTATATGGAGCCTCCCCTAGGATTTAGTGAAAGGTTCGGAAAAAGGATATGCAAATTAAACAAATCTTTACATTGGCTGAAACAATCACCAAGGGCCTAGTTTAAAAGATTCGCAAGATTTGTGAAGTCTCAAGGTTTCTTATAGGGACAGACTGATCATACTATATTCATAAAAACTTCTGCAAAAGGAAGGACAACAATTCTAATTGGGTATGTAAACAACATTATCCTAACTGGCAATGATTTTGAGGAAATTGAAATTCTTAAAAAGAATCTCCAAAGGAGTTTGAAATCAAAGATCTGGGGTATCTTAGATACTTCCTAGGGATAGAAATTGCTAGATCTAAGGACATAGTAGTCACCCAACGGAAGTAAATCCTAGACCTTCTAGAAGAAATTGGGATAAGTAGATGCAAACCATCAAATACTCCTATAAAATTCAACTCAAATTTGGATGAAGTTAAGAAAGGAGTTCTAGTAGATATAGGTTGATATCAACAATCGGTAGGAAAGTTAATCTCTTTATCTCACACCAGACCAAATATTTCCTTTGGTGTCAGTGTAGTAAGTTTGTTTATGCATACTCGCTATGAAGAACACTTAGAAGCATTGTACAAAATCTTAAGATACTTAAAGGGGACTCCAATGAAAGGATTATTCTTTAAGAAAAGTGATCAAAGGAGAGTTGAAGCCTACACTGATGTAGACTAGGCAGGGTCTCTTACAGACAGAAGATCAACTTCTGGCTATTGCATATATTTATCGGGAAATCTATTAACCTGGAAGAGTAAAAACAAAGTGTGGTCGCTAGAAGTAATGCGGAGGCAAAATATAGGGCAATGACTCAAAAGAATTTGTGAAATAATTTGGCTTAAAACAGTAATGGAAAACCTAAGAAACCAGTGGAGCACACAATGAAGTTGGTTTATGGCAACAAACTAGCTATTAGTATTGCCAACAAGCCAGTTCAACATGATTAGACGAAGCATGTAGAGATTGACAGACATTTTATAAAATAAAAACTTGAAAGTGGACTCATTTGCATACCATTTGTACCTTCAACACAACAAGTTGTTGATGTCTTCACCAAAGGGCTACTAAGAAAAAAATTTAAATTCTTTGGAAGCAAGTTGGGCATGATCAATATCTATGCAGCAACTTGAAGAAGAGTGTTGATATTATAAAAATAAACAATTATTAGCTAATTCTCAATAGATAATTACTTGATATTCTGTTAATTAGTTGAGATTTTGTCACTTTAGAATAAATAGCTTCTTCATAACTTACAGAGGTAATTAAGGCTGTATTGTCCATATATTCCTTGTACTATTCACAAAAAGATTTAAGGAAAAATTATCATCTTCTTTCTTCAGGTTCACATAATTTGAGGGAGTTTTAACTTTTAAAGAATTGTCGAACATGTTTTCTTACGAGTTGATACATGTAATGTAGTTTTTGGAGCACCTTATGAACGAGAGTCATTGATGCCCAATTTCTTTGCAATATTAAAAAGTATTTCATTTCACTCTAGGCCATTGAACATACTTCTATATGCCCTTCCACAATGTGCCATCCTGGTGAATCAAAGCTCTGATACCAAATTGATGTAGGACAAATAGAAGAAGTATTAACAAGTAGCTAGAATCGCGAAATTAGGAGACATAGTGGATATGAGGCTGCTGGAATTTCAAGTTTCAGTGCTGGATTTCAGCTAAGAATGTTGAAATTTCAGATTTGGTATAGTTGGGATTTTAGGATTTGATTGCTGGAAATTTAGGCTTAAAAGTTCATGATTTAATATGGCTGAAATTTAGGTTTAAGAGGTTAGAATTAAGGTTAGGTTTGCTAAAATTTAGTAACACAAAGAATGAAGGGTAGGAAACCAAGAATCACTCCTAAGGTCTAAGAATCCCTCTTAGAAGAGACCATCACACTTTTTAGTTAAATACTCAAGTTTGGAAAAAAAAAATCAGACTTGTTAATCTTAAAGGGCTGAGTATACACATATTTACAGAGAAATTATTAGAACCCTTATTCAAGTAGGAAAGGGTTCCTAACAAATTTAAATCCTATTCTAACAAAAATCCTATAGATTTAAGTTCTAAACAACTAGGTTAACATATCTAAAAATAGAATAACATATTTAACTCACTACCATATCTTATATAATAAGGAATCCTAACATAATCTAAATTTAAGTCCTTATCTTTATTGTCAACTCAATTCTTAATCCTCATCCCACTAAATTAAGGCTTTTCGTTGACTTTTTTTTTTTATTTCTTCTATAGACTTTAAGCTCTTTTGCATGACACCATCGCTTAAGATTATCCCTTTTTGATAAGTGGAGCAGATTTAGTGCTTGGAATTAAGTGGCTTGCTTCTTTAAATACAGTGTAGGCCAACTAGAATGAGATGTTTTTAATTTTTAATCTTAATGGGCAGCGATATAAGCTCCAAAGGGTGACACAAAAGTCAGATGCGGAGGTAAACTTTCAATCTCTCTCTAAAGAAGCCAAATTTCCAAGTAATCCTCTTCCTAAAATTCAAAATTTGCTGCAAAATTTTGAAATGATTTTTGAAGGATATCCTTCTACCTTTATCACGACCACCACACTCACTCCATTCCTCTACTTCCAAATTTAAAACCACCAAACATCTGTCCATATCGTTATACTTCCTTTCAAAAATCAGTAATTGAGAAGCAAGAATCAGAGTTAGCTTAAATCAGGTATTATTAGAACTAGCACCAGCCTTTTTGCAAGTCCCATTCTCCTTGTTAAAAAGAAAGACAACACCTAGTGTATGTGTATCTATTATAGAAGCCTAAACCAAATCAACATTCCAGACAAATACCATTCCCAAACATCAACGAGCTTCTTGACAAATTACATGGTGCCTCTTTCTTCTCAAAGTTGATTTACGTTCAAGTTACCACCAAATATGTGTCAACCTTGCAGACATCCACAAAACTAATTTTTGCACCAATTTGAGCCATCACGAATTCACTGTAGTGCCCTTTGGCCTCACCAATGCTCCATCGACCTTCCAATCAGCAATGAATGATCTATTCTGACCATCCTTGCAAAAATTTATTCTCATATTCTTTGAGGACATCTTGGTATACAACCCATCTTTCAACTAACATCTTAATCATTTACACCTTATCCTTCAACTTCTCCAAGATAACCACTCCTACGCCAAGACATCTAATGTTTATTTAGTCGGACAAAAATTTCTTTTTTTGGGCAAGTGGTTTCAACCAGAGGAGTTGTTGATCAAGATAAGATTTAGGCAGTTTTGCGGTGGTTGATACCGACTACCGGATTTGTGTGGTAGTCGGTATCAATTTTTTTGGGATTAACAGGATAATACCGCAGGTTTGTGCGGAGTTGTAGAATGATAGCCCAACCACTTATTGATCTCACTAAGAAGAATACTTTAACTGGTCTCCTACAGCAAAGAAGGCTTTCCAACAACTCCAGCTATCTCGATTGTTTATGTAATGTCATGAAGTCCTAATAGCATGGAATTGGAAGGTTTGAAGAAAAGCTTGTTGCATATTTTGAGATGAAACACCTCGAAAACTAAATTTTTTTTTGGAATAGAGTTTACTAGATCCAACGAGGGATATCTTTGTCACTCAACGCAAGTATACACTTGACTTGCTTCATGAAACAGGATAGCTTGGATGCTAAGGTGTTGAAACACCAGTTGATCCTAACCTAAACCTTCAACATTCAAAAAGGGAAGGTGTGATGAATATATATCAGTTTCAAAGATTGGTTGGAAGATTGATCTACTTATCTATACAAGTCTAGAAATAGCATTTGCACTAAGCAAAGTTAGTCAATTTTTGCATTCACCATGAAAAGAACACTTTGAAGCAGCATACAAGATACTGAGGTACCTAAAGGAAACCCCTGGTAAAGGTCTGTTTCAGAAAACAAGGACATCTTCAAATAAAAATATATACAACTGCAGATTGGGCTGGAAGCATCATTGACTGAAAGTCTACTTCAAGTTATTGTGCCTTTGTTGGAGGAAATTTTGTGACTTGAAGGTTTAAAACATAGACATAGTAGCTAGAAATAGTGCTGAAACGGAATTTAGATCTTTGGATCACGAAATCTGTGAAGCTAAGCGGAACAAGAGATTCAGGGAAGATTAAAAACTTCCTATTATATCACCAATAAAAGCATATTGTGACAATAAGGCAGCAACTGCAATTACATATAATCTTGTTCTTCATGATGGAACTAAACATAAGGAAGTTGACAAGCACTTTATCAAGGAAAAAACTTGAGAAGGGACTGATTTCTATGATTTATATGACTTAACAAGAAACAATTCAACTAACTAATTAGCAAGCTGGCCATGGAAGACATATGTAAGCCAGCTTGAAGGGGAATATTGGAAGCAGGAATTTTTGCCTTGATGTGGCTGAAATCCTGTTAATTTTACAGCTGTAAGTATTTAGATTTTAGCCAATGATACGAGATAGTCAGCTGTATATTTAAAAATTTAGAGATTATTTAGTTCCTAGGTTTATGTCTTATATCTCCCATTACTAGCACTGTTTTATATAGTTTTAAGAACACAGTGAATAACTGAATCGTTAGTTTCAGCTTATAAAAGTGCTTTGGTCAATAGTTCACAAAGAAAAGCTTTTCGAGGAAAGGCAAAGATCAAATGTCTAACAGAGACGTCAAAATTCTTTGACTAAAAGAAACTAGCAACTCACAGAATTGTCAATAAATAAAATCAAAGGATTGATACCATTTCCTTCCTTGGAGTACGCTTCCTCCTAATTAGAGTTTTGGGGGTTTCATCAGGTAGATTCACATCTCTATTTGATGATTTAGTTATCTGCATAGTGATAAAAGGAAGATAAAAAAATACGTGCCCAACAAAACTTGGAGCTCTTGATTTTGTAAGAGAAACGTGCATCACAAGGATGGCCATAATGTTTATATATGTACCTTATCAAGGGTCTCAGCAGTATCACCATGAGAAGTATCATTCACATACATCCTAGTTGTGTTCCGTCTTTGGACAGACAAGCTGCCTTTACTCATGCTCTTTACCTGTACGTCAACTGAGTCATATAATAGTTTTTCCTCTTCAGACTTCACCACTGGTGCTATATGCCCTGGGGTCAGAGAAATCCGCTCAACATTCTTGGCAGAATTTCCTGCTTCCCTTGAGAACTTTCTTCGTTTTACCTCAGTTCTTTCTTTAGATTGCTTTCCTAGAATAACATTACCAGATTTTGGAGATTTCTCCCCACCCAGAGAACTCAATATCTCACCCATTGATAAAGAAATGGAACCAGGTTCGTTCACAAATTTCCCCTTTCTTTTCCGTCCTCTTTTTGAAAGACTTTCCTCCAGAGGGCTTTGTTTTGGCAATGAGGATGAAGCACCAATTCCACTAGTTTTTGGTCTAACAGTGGCAGGTTCTGCGCCACTCATATGCAGGGATGAAAGAGGTGCCTTCTTAAGAACCAGATTTCCAGAAGGTGAAGTGGCATCAATTTTTCCTTCATGAGGTATTTTATAAGTTTTCCTTCCTGAGCGAACCCAAGAATGATCATAGCCTTCTTCTGGATTCATCAAAGAATTAGGTTTTCGCCCCCTCTTCTTTGCAGAAGTCTGTGGCTTTACTCCCAACTTCACTACAGGTTCAGCATAGCCACCTCCTTCAGTAATAAAATCTTGGGCAAGAGAACCACGCTTCAGCATGCTTGAAGAATTATCATTGGCAAAGGGGTTAACCTTTCCTGTTGAGGCAGTTACCACCCTTCCTGTTGAATTGGAAATTCCATCTACAGCCTGAAAATTTTCTCCAAGACAGGTATCATCTGGAGATGAGCCTTTAATCATCTGACCAACAGAGATTTGCATTTCACAAAGATGATTTAGTCAAACCTTAGTTCAAAGACTCCGAACTAATGTAATAAGACAACAACTGCCAAATTGTTTTCCGATTGCTCAGGAAAATAGTGATCATTATTCAACAAGTAAAATCCTTCCTTTTCAATATTTTTTAAAATTACTTAAGCCATGCTAGTAAAGATGTAAATCAAACCAAAGAGGAAACAATGTGTGATTTTACTAGGGGAAAAGTTTGCAAATTCTCCACAAAATACAGTGCAAAGGAGGTGTTAAACTTCTAGGTGACTGGGACATAGGACCAGCCATGACAAGATTGTATTAGTCGTACATCAGTAGTAGATTCCTATTTGGATTGCCTTATTTACACTAGTATTGTTTGTGAAATGCAGAACAGTTTTGCACTACATGTCATCTTCTCCCATTATATATTCACAGGGGAGAACACCTACAATTTATAGAAATCAGGGATCTGATCCATCTCAAGCAAATCTAGTATAAAAAAAGAGAGAAAATGTTAAGACTTTATTCAGAAATGAGGTAAATTTTTAGTCCCGTCTGTAAACCAACAATGCATAGAATAAAACCAATATGTTTCAACAATTACTAGGTTTACAATAACAGGAAAATACCAGATGTTCCTCAGAATGATTAACATGATCATGCTTAAGGGGATGCGACTCATCTTGGCATATAGAATCAACTATGGGAGTATATTCATCCAAAGCTACTCCAAGAGATCGCACTGCTTCCTTGAGGTAAGGTTTAAGTTTGGTAAAACAGTTAGTTAATACTTTCTCTCCGAGCTTCCATGCGATGGGAGAAGCACTCTGAATCACAACATATGTCAAATCAACAACCAACATCAGGATGACCAATATAATGTTAAAGGAATACATATCAGGAAAATGCATCTACCTGACTTTCTTTTCTTGCACTGGCTAATAGAGGGGCAATAAGATCCATCGATATGTCTTCACTTTCCTCTATCACCCAGGTCATTATTGTTTCCATGGCAAGTAATACGTTATGTGGATGATTGGGTCTTCAATTTCATGACGCAGAGAAAACATAAATAGGAAATGATATCAAGCCCTGTACCACTGCTTAAGCACTATAACAACCACAAAACTATTAAGCATAGGTGACCAAATCTAAGCACAAGGAAAATGGGGAGAAGCCTAAACTTGCATGGGATGCATGAATACAAAAAATCTATTATAGATTAATAATGCTGGGACCATACAAAATGTATTAATTAAAAGAGATATTAATTAATTGAGAATTAATCTAGCCTATTAGATCAAGTTGGAATGATAATATAAAGATCATTAATTTATCGACCATTAATTTATAAAGGTTTTATTATACTTTCACTATATCAATCTAGGGCATGTATGTCTCAAAATTCTAAGGATCACTTGAACCCTAACCCAGAAAAAGCCCTACAAATGAATAACCCACATCCATATGCATTCTTTTGTCATGATGTTAGTAGAACTTTCATTAGGACAGGGAAAAGAACAATCCAGTGCTCAAACACCCTTACTATAAATGTTCAGTAATAAATTGCCCCAGTTGTGTATTCCATTGCTGCACTTGGTTTTACAGAACTTATCTTTTCCTTATAAAAGAAAAAGCCTTTTGCACTACGTACTCCTATTTAATTTAGGTGCAGATAGACAAGATAAAGGAAACCCCTAATGTGAAAATGAAAGAGAGCCATTACCTACTGAATTACAGAAACTAAACAGTTTTCAAAACCTCCAGTGACATGGAGAAGATACATGTTTCCCTTACTCTGCATGTTTTGGAGGCACAACCATAAACATGGAATGTAAGGCCAGAATCATATTATACTCATCGTGTTTTATTGCCGCTGATGATTAAATAATATAGATATCAAATTCTATCTTTAACAAATGAAGCTATAGATGCTATAACAAAACTTCATAAAAAGTCATCCCATGCACTCTTCGAGAAAAGGGTGCTTCCGGTTCTGTTAGTACTTGATAATCAATTTGGTGAATATATAATAAACATTTTAACAATGTAATCACCTAAAAAATATAGCCTGATAAGGGGGTCCAATTGCATGTAATACATAAATGTGAGACAGGTCACAGAGATAAACTTTTGAATGGACTAAAATTTTATTTTCTGATCTAAGACTTTCCATTACACATATTCAAATTTTTATTTTCTGATCTAAGACTTTCCATTAAACATATTTCTAATCATATAAACAACACCACACCTGCAATGCAAGATAAATTTGACCAAGTGAATGGCAGTTTACAGAGCTCTTACCTTATTGTCTTCAGAAATTTCTGGAACATTTCCACAGTAAGTTCGTGCAACTCGAGGTCCAGCATCACCAAACAGGAACGCACCTTTGCCATAGTATCCAGAATTGAAACTGCCTTTGCATAAGAATGACCAGAAACATAGGCCAATTTTTCGAAAGCTGCTACTATCAATTGAAAAATTTCCTATACACCAATGAGAATGTAAATCATATAAGAATCCCCAAGAACCAAACATGAATCCTGATTGAATCCATTTTATTGTTGAGAGTACCTTCATCTGGTTGTCATTATAAGGAGCATCTGGCGCTGTTATTCTTGTTATCTCACTAAGGCAGGATGCAACTGAAACTTTCACAACTGAATCTGAGTGCCTCAAAAGGGAACCAGATATTAATGCTTTCATTGGTGGCAGAAGGGCATCTTGCATCGATCTTGATGGTGCCTGTTCCACATATATGAGCAAGCGCTCTAGTTTCTAAAAGAAAAAAATGAAACAAAAGAATGGAACTGTCACATTATGACATTTGGACAAACAAGAAGGAAAGTGAAATGTGTACCTGTCACAAAATTGGAAAAGAAAAACTCAAAATGCAGTAGAAGGCATGCACAGATAAGTTTACAAAAAGATGACAACAAATATTACCAACAAGTTATAATAAACGGAGCACAGAGATACTTTATGGAATCTGGAAAGCTTCATTTTACCAAGCCAAAAGCAAGAAGATGAATCTGTTCAAGATAGAGCCTTATTTTACATCCATTGAAGAATAAAAGGTCCACTCGTATCCATCATGTGCTAGTTGGACCTGCTGTATGACTTTTTATACTATGCACACCAGTAAGTATCTTGACTGCACAGAGAACTTTGTATCACAGCTATATCTCAAGCTTTTTATGCCACGCTGTCAATGTACTTAGAATTGACTTGATGGTAAGTTCAGATAAGTCATCTTGTTTGCCCACTTCTGCTAGTACCCACAACTTCTTCTCATTCACATAATTGATTTTCTTATACTGTTTGTAAAATCACCAAAAGAAACCTACATCTTACCCGTTTGAACATTGACAACAGAAAACTCACACAAAAAGACTCTATGCATAGGAACACCAAATGCATGCGGTTCCTACCCTTTCAGAAAAGTACATTGGCCCAGCAATCACTGACTATAGAGTAACTGGATCATGACACAAGAATGCTGTAAAATAAACCAACCATGCACTGGAAAATGGAAGGATACCAGAATCGCAAAAGCACCAATGCAAAAGCTAAAATGAGAACATAAAGCTAGAAATGTGGAAGAAACAAATCCAAAACAGCAATCACAAATCCAATTCCATGGGCTACAATTTAACTTCAATAAGTCGATACAAAACAGAATCCACAACAAAAGGCGCAGCTACTTGAACACGTAATTCAAAATGGAGGCACCCAATAAAAAACGAAGAAGCAATCAGGAAAATGAAATATTAGACCAGAAATTATCGATTGTATAGCCACGTTGATTCTATAAACACAATCATCATATATAAAGCCTCCATCCTTAATTATACGTAACGATAAACCATTAAAAGAAGTCAAAGCGTCCAAATTTGTTTACCCAACAGGTAAAATCTGTTGTAATTTAAAACTACATATTTGATCAATTCAAGTTCCAATCCCCATATTCTGATTAAAAGTAACGACAATCATTGAAAACCCAAAAAGTTACAAAGAGACGTAGATAAAAGAGAGCGACAGGAAAGGGGCATTACATCAAGATGATTAAGCAACTCATCGGTGGAAGACATAGGGTTTAGAAGCCTGTTCCCAGCATCCTTCAACTGTTCCTGAATCTCAACCTCATTAATAGCCATTTCACACTTTGAGAGACGAGAGCTCGAAAACCCTAAAACCCCGGAAGAACAATAACTAGAAACTATCACTTTCACACACTTCTCTGAGCTTTTTGCATGCCTTCCTCAAAAGACCAAACCCACAACAGAAGTCATCTTGTTTATAACTCCAGGAGCATAATATCACTTCTTTTGTTACAACTCAGCACACCTAAGCAAGGTGCTTCTATCAATGCGTAAAGCATGCAAGCGGAGGCTACTAAACAGCACTTTCAGATTTGCCCATAAATTTACTAAAGTACAGCATATTAGGGTGGTCTCGAATTCAGTGGCAATGCTATCTGTTTTCACCGGGTATATATATAGTATATAGGGTCCTTGTAGTTCTATGACATTGGAGGGACTTTTAGCTCGGAGTCTCAGTGGCTGGTGCTTCATTTTTAGCCAAGTATCGCTCACATAGCACTCATTTTAACTTGTGAGAGTTACAAGGCAGCCCTTGAAGAAGTTGTGTTTTCTTGACAAGTCACATTGCACGCTTGCACTGACAAGGTAACCCTTCCGTCCTGTACGCAGTTCGATTGCACGACCCTTTGGGTCAGCTATGTCGTTTAAAGTTGGCAATAAAGTTTAGGGGAGTTGGCAAACAAATAACAATCTAGTCAAATACTGCAAAGAGAATTCCTGAAAAATGAAGCCTGTGGATGACATGAAGATTTCTTCCTTTGTGTAGGAACCAACCAAATAGCTGCCTTCTGGCTCGTCTATGCAAGTTTAGTGCGCAAGGACAAGTCCATTGCTAATATAGCATAGCTTTCACGAAATCCTTTTTTCAACTAATAGTCGATATTCTATGATGTGATCCATAATTCCAAATCTGTCCTATTTTGGAGAATAATTGGTGAATAAATTGTCTTACACATCGTTTTTGGGATTTATTTCAGAAGGGGACATCTTTCGATGTGGTGGATGAGACCAATCACATCCACATTCCAAGAATAAATAAGTAATAATTCAGTAAAACATAGTTAAAATAAATGGTTCTCAACAATTTCACAAATTGATCATCTCAAAAAGCAAACATCTCAAACAGAAAAAATCCAAAAACTCTATTTGATGAGTGGACCAACTAATTAAAAAACAAAACTCATAACAATGTTCTGCTTCTCAGCTAGCTTTGATGTGTTGTTGAACAACATTAAGCCCTTCGCTCTCTTCCCCAAAATCCTGCAAACCAGTTTAGGAAGTAGAATTAGGCCAACAGGAGACACTAGAATAGCCAAAACAACACCTTAATTTAATTCATACCTTCACAACTACACAAGAGCAACCAACTACCTTCCTGGCCTTGCCCTCAGAATCAATCTTACACAACTGCAAGTAGGATCCAATAATATAGATCCGTCAACTTTTACACACAACTCACCACACAGTGATCATGAGAAAAAATAAATAAATGGTTGTATCATAAAAACTGTGTCACCATGCGAACTTTGCATTGAAGAAATCCATTAATGATCTATTTTACAACTAAATAAGTTTTAGGAAAAGAAATTAAATATGTAGATGAGCCCTAGAGAGAATTTTCTTAAGACACCATAATCATCCAAAATGACAAAATATATTTTCAGATGCCTAACGAGTGATATGTAATTCAAGTAAGAACGATAGATGGTAATAATACTCATGACCAATCTAAAAGTTGGTGCATTGTAATTTGACCATGTTCAATATTCATGCGTTAACACAAGTTAAAGCATGAGGTAAAACACAAGTGACTCCTCAGACATGGATGCCCTTACATTAAATCCAAAAAATATCAGAACTGTCATTACATATTATTGACTACATCAACCTTGACAATTCTTTCTATAGTTTGCCATCTATATTTTGCCATCAATTTGAAGTTGCCATCAATTTGAAGGTACCACTGCATCGTATATATTCAAACATTTAAATCTAGCAAAGCTGCTTAAGGTAAAGTTCATCTCAAAGGAGATATGTCTATATAGAAGCATGATCCAGGAATTGTAAACTTGAGACATTAGAAGCTCTGTAAAGACATCTACAATAACTCATGAATGAAATCACGAGTCAACAAGCTGATAAGATATACTTACACCAGCCCACTCGCCAAGGGTCTTGGCACTAGGAACAGTTAATAGGCTCACACCATGATCAGCACAAAGCCCTTTGACCAGTTTAACATAGTCAGGTTGATTGCAGTCCTCTGCCAACACACACAGCTGGGCAGCATGCTTCTCGATCACTTTTGCACCTTCATGAAGACCTTTGGAAAGGCCCCCATGGGCCAGAGACTTTCTCAATACAAGCTGCAGCGCAGTCATCAGGTCCATAGGCTCACCAAGTGGCTGAGCAGATGCGTCAACAGCAATAGCACCCTCTTCACTGCAAATTTGGAAGTTAAATCAGGACAAGACACATTTTTTTCTTCACAGAAGTAATTAATGCTCTATTTGGACTTGACTTTTACATATATGCCTGTTCTATTTATCATAACAAGCAATGAACCAAAATTTCAGAAAGAATGACACAACACTACAGTTGGTACAAGATACATAGACATTTCAGAAATTAGAAAGAAGGACGAGTCTGTTGTTAATCAACTAATCTTATCAGTCCAAAAACAAATAGCAATGCTGAATACTAAGGCAACTAAATATTCAAAGACAAAACCAGGTAAAGCAGTGTAGGAGATTACCGTACCCTCACCTCACCAAAGATTTACCTGTGAAATATAATATATTTCTCTTTGCAATGGTGTAATCCTAAATCCAAAATCACGTACCATACAGATTACAGGAAATATAACAATTAATTTTGGACAATCATGCATCTAAAATTACTTACGCTGCCATTGTTCTTGCCAATTAAGCCCGACAACTATCTTCTTCCTGCAGAGAGGCAAGGCTCCAAATCAAATCTCGAATAACAACAGCTCTAAGATTTCCAATAACAAATTGATACAAGCAATAATCATCTTTCTGAACAGATAACTTAAAACAATCGTCAATACAGTTGATAATACCACTTACTAAACCCTTTAACCGATTAAGATTGTTACTTATCAATAAAAATGGGCACAAAAGTTAACTATAAAGTCTAATGATTTTGGATCCGTTGTCAGTCATAAAATTAATGGAGGCTTAAATCGAAAAACACAACAAAAGGAAATCTTTAGAAAAATTTAAGCTTATTTTTTAACAAAGTTTCATGCAAAGAGAAAGAGAAAGCTAGAGATAGAAGAGGGAGACCTATAGCAACAAGGTAGAATGCGACTGCGAAGGAAAGGAAGGGAGGCTCACAGCTTTGCAAAACCCTAAAACCCCCCCCACATGGGCTAAAAATGGGTCCAAACACACCGAGGTGAAAAATGGTTCCCAAAATAAGACCATAATTTTAGTTTGGGCCAATTTTATCCACTGTTTGAACCCAAAGAAACTGCTCAAGAAACATTATGTATGGATATTGTTTTCTGGAGTCGGCATCCCATGTAGATTTGTTTGATTGGTAATTTATAAATTAAAAATAAAATAAAATGGGACATAATTTGCAAGCAAAATGGCTGCATATGGAACTTTTCCCTGGTTGTTTGCTTATCGATTATGGCTATTGTTCATCCACCTGACCTAAGGATGTTGGGATTGGATTTCTCATATTACTTTTGTTGTTGTTACACATTCTTATTTGGAGTTTTAATCAATGTTATAAATACTGTATTAGTGTTAGTACCAAATTTGATTTTAATACGGTACAGTAGCGATATCGGCTAGTATACCGTTTCGGATAATTTTTAAATTTTATAAAATAATTTCTAAATTTTTGTAAAATTATAAAATAGCACTTAAACTTTACTTGCAACAACAAAAGTCTTTAATCTGAACAATTTGATTGTGGATTGTGTATTAGGAAATGCGCCAGTAGAATTTCACGAGGAAGAAGCAAGAAAAAAGAAACTATGAAGCTTGCGTGAAGGTTGATAGAATCACACTTTCAGCCATTTTGGTTTGATTGGTTTTTTTCCAGCAGACTTTGGTTCTTAAAGAAAAGGGGCCAGAACTTGTATCATAGGTTCAGGTTTAGATTGAACAGGCTCCGTTGGTTCACAGATTACATCTAATCCTTTCAAAGAGATAATTGTAGGGATTTTAATCCCTTTAAAACACAAGATCCATTCATGTCAAAACATTAAGAATAAAATAAAAGTGAGAGTATACCTGAATTCATTGTAAAATATGCAATAGAGTTTTGCAGTTTTGTCTTCCAAATTAGAACGTAGCCCTTTATTCTAGAGTTTTCCAGAACTCTCTATTTTCTCTCTGATTATGGGTTTCAGACAAGAATTAAGCGTACGTTTAATTTGGGGACCATAACCACTTATATTAGGGTAAACATATTAGACCATAAGCATATTAGACCACTTTAACTAAGTGGGCTCAACTTTATATGATAGCCTTTATATACAATTATACACATATAAGCTCACATGTTTGATTAAAAAATCTTTACAATCTCCCACTTAGGCTCTATGTGTTACCTTAAACTTGTATATTAACTTTGTAAGTACTCATAATTTTGCTATTATTACTGTATGCATCTTCAGACAATCCGGTTCATCAATCATACCAACATAGGATCAAAGCGTCTTTCGCTACAATTAACATAACTAGAACCATCAATAGTCACATATGCCGATATAACCAAATGACATAGATCAAGTATGGATGTGTAGCATGGAAATTATAAACAATGTGATCTTAGCATGCTTATTTCCAGCTAGTCCAACCTTATGCTTTAATGAAATCAATTTTAAATAAGTTCAGAGATAAAATAAACTAAATATCTTAAAGCTGAAAATAACCTCATACAACTTAACCGAAAGTTATATAAAAAATGACAGTCAAAAGCATCTAATCCGAAAAGCATCTACAATACAAACTCCTACTGAAACTATATATCCTGAAAAGATACAACACCCATATGAGCAGTGTGCTCATGAAAGACCTTGGGTGGCACTCCTTTAGTAAGCGGATCCGCAATTATAGAGTTTGATCCAATGTGATGTATAAACAACTGTCCACTCTGAACTCTCTCTTTAACAATTAGGAACTTGATGTCGATGTGCTTCGACTTTGTCGAGCTCCTATTGTTATTGGAATATAGCACTACAGAGTTGTTGTCACAAAATAACTTAAGTGGTCTTTCAATAGAGTCCACAATGCGCAATCCGGTGATAAAGTTTCGTAGCCATATCCCATGGTTGGATGCCTCATAATATGCTATTAACTCCGCTACCATGGTGGAAGAAGTTATAAGTGTCTGCTTAGCACTCTTCTAGGAAATAGCTCCTCCAGCAAGCAGGTGGATATAGCCCGAAGTGGATCTCCTACTATCTTGGCACCCAGTAAAATCGAAATTAGAATAACCAATGATCTCCAGCTTATCTGATTTTCTGTATATGAGCATATAATCTTTTGTTCTCTATAAGCACCGCATGACCCATTCGGCTGCTTTCTAGTGATCCAATTCCGAGTTACTTAAATATCTCCCTAGCATTCCAACAATGTACGAAATATCCGGACACGTACAAACTTGAGCATACATTAGACTTCCTATAGTCGAAGCATAAGGAATCATTTGCATTTCCTTAGCTTCAAAGCCATTCTTGGGGCATTGACTTCACCTGAACTTATCTCCCTTAGATACAGGGGTATCACCTGGTTTACAATCCTACATGCTAAACCTTTTAAGTACCTTTTTGATATCACTCTTTTGTGATAATCCAAGAATACCTCGAGAGCGTTCTCGATTTATCTGAATCCCTAAAACAAAAGAGGCGTCACCAAGATCTTTCATTTCAAATTTCTTTGACAGAAATCTCTTAGTTTTGTGCAATAAGCCTATATTATTAGTGGCAAGCAATATGTCATTGACATATAGAACCAGAAAAATATACTTACTCCCACTGAACTTATGGTATATAAAATCATCAGCCAAGTTCAGCTCAAAACTGAACAAGCTAACTTGGTGAATTTTTTAATATCATTGACGAGATGCCTACTTGAGTCCATAGATAGATTTCTTTAGTTTGCAAACTGTTTGCTTTGCATCTCCTGACACAAAATTTTCTGGCTGCACCATATAAATCTTCTCATCAATGTCACCATTAAGAAATGTTGTCTTAACATCTATCTCATGTAACTCAAGATCAAAATGTGTCACTAATGCTATTATTATCCTAAAAGAGTCTTTCGAAGAAACTGGAGAGAAAGTTTCTTTATAATCAATGCCTTCTTTCTGTCCCTTTGCAACAAGACAAGATTTGTACCTTTCTACATTGCCTTTCGAATCCTTCTTGGTCTTAAATATCCATTTGCAACCAATAGGTTTCGCACCTTTAGGCAATGGTACAAGGTCCCAAACATCATTGTCCTTTATGGACTTTATCTCTTCATTCATGGCATCAAT
>JAOQMP010000001.1:16559536-16585932 GCA_027563575.1 Erythroxylum pedicellare
ATTTTAGAAATCCACTAATTTCACACAAAATTTCATAGTTTAACTCATACGATTGACCCTACAAATGAAACCATTGATTCTTAGTTAGCTTGCTCAAATTGGAGGGAGGTGAAGAATTCTAGAGTGAGTTCTTCATAAATGACATAGTTAAAGCCCATAAATTTTTCTCAATGAATTTGTCACCCTAAGTTTTCAACTCGTTCTCTTAATTCAATTTATTCTAATATTTCAAAGACCAAATATTGATGTACAACCAAATATTGATGTACAACATTTTTTCAAACTAAGGGTTTAAAAATGACTACCTTCTTCTTTCGAGTAAATTGAAAAGGGTGCTTTGTAATCCATTTTTTGGTTCCTTTTTTCGCAACCCAACATTTGAACTTTGCCCTTTGGTTGAGTGCACTTGATCGTTTGCTTAATTCTCGGTCCCATTTAGAATGAGAGGTGTGAAGAATTTAGAGAGATAAAGACTTTTGTAGAGAGAAAAGAGAGGATTTGAGAGTTTGTTTCTAGAGAGAGTGGAGAGAGTGTTGTGGATGACAAAAATGAGGGTAAGAGTAAATATATAAGTTAGGGAGGAGAAATGGGGTAAAATTGAAAAAAAAAGCACGAAAATTGCATGTCCCATTCTGCCCCCACTGCAGGTCATGATCATGGCCATATTGGGAATTTTCACACTTTTTTTCCCTTTTTTAATTTTTCCTTCGTGTCACTCCCGATTTCCTTCCATACCTTATATTTGCATCATCACCTCATTGTTTTCCCTTCTGAACCATTTCCATCTATTGCGAAAAAGAGAAGGACAAAGAAAACCAAAGTTATACTTATGCTTGATTTCTTCAAGGTGTTAACTTATATCGAAAACACGTAAAAAACATAACTGGAAACCTAGTTTAATACGAAAGATGAAACAACAAAAAGTTAAAAATCATGGTGCCTCCCATGTAGCCCTTTATTTACTGTCGCTAGCTCGACATACTTCTTTTGCTCACGGTGGTTTAAATCGATCATGTAATGGTAGCATTACTATAGATTTCATAAACTGTAAATGAGTTACCTGACTATGCTTTCTACCACCTTTCTTCCTCATTTTCTTCTTTTGAGTAATCTTTCGAATTTTATGACTATTCTAGTGAGTCCTTTTGAGTATAACTCTTCTCAACTTTTTCATAAGACTTGTTTCTCTTGATAGCGTCTACAGATTTAAAAGAATTTCTTTTATCTTCAGACACCATAAATGACACCTTCTCATCCCCTACCTTTAGAGTTAACTCGTGTCCATCATCATCTATAAGAGATATGGAGGTGGCTAAAAATGGTCATCCAAAGATAATGGGAGTCTCTAAATCTTCCTCAATGTCTAAGATGATGAAGTATGTGGGAAAGGTGAATTTGTCAACCTTAACAAAGACATCCTTGACTACACCTCTAGGATGGTAGATTGATCTATCAACCATTTGCATAAACATCCTGATGGGTGTTATTCAGCTGTCGAGTTAAGTTGTCAATTTTGGCTTGCATTTTTATTATTGGGTCAACAGTTATAACTCCCTTTTGCTTTCAGAGAGGTACATGTTGTCTACTCCTGTCCATCATCCAAAGACAACTATTACTTGCCATTTCCTCCAACAACTCCTCCACTTCCTCAACCATCTTCCTCATTAAAGATCTTCCAAATGTTGCATCTATGGTGCCTCGAGTGGGTGGATTTACTCCATTATAGAAGGTTTGTAGCAGGAATTACTTAGGTAAATTATAGTGAGGGCACCTCCTTTGCAGATCCTTATATCTTTCCTATGCTTCGTAAAGCAACTCCCCATCACTTTATTGGAAGTTCGTGATTTCCTTTACTAGCTTCATAGTCTTCATGAGAGGGAAGAACTTATCCAGGAACGAAAATACTAGATGCTCCCAAGTTGTGACATTTGTGGGACTTAGGGAATGATACCATGCCTTAGCTCGATCCCTTAGCGTGAAAAGAAAGAGCTTCATTCTAACGACATCCTCCAACATCCTATAATATTGCAAAGTATCGTATATTTCCAGAAAGCTAACTATATAAGCATTAGGATCCTCATAAGTCAATCTATAGAGTTGCATATTTGTTTGCATCTGGTTTAATAAGGCAAGCTTAGTCTCAAATGAGGTTGCTTGAACTGATGGTCCAGTCATGACTTGATTTGCAGCGTTGAACCTTGGTCTTATGAAATCTATAAGGGTTCGTGGCTGCTTTCCTTGATTTCCTCCTTAATTAAATTCTTGATGAAATTCTTTCGCCATTGGTTCTTCGATTTCTTCTTTTTGGTGTCTTGCTCGTTGAATTGCTCGTTCCGAATGGGTAATGTCAAACGCTAAGGTTTCAATAACCTTACTTGAACTTCGAGTGACTCTTGTGTTTATATAACCACATGGACACAAGAGGGGTGAGAATTCCTTAGACTAAATAATTTTACCCAATCCTAACTAACTGCCCAACAATGGCACCAAAAACTTATTGATCAAGTTTTAATCTTATAAAACCATCAATATTCCATAAGTGCATGGGTCGTAAAAGTAGTAGATGAGGTGTCAATCCTATCGGGAATTGGTGAACTAATCGAATCTAATCTTGTCTAAGGCCTAAAAGTGTAATAAAAAACAAAAATTAGCAGAAAATTAATTAATTGAATATGGATAGATTGAAAGTTGAAATTATAAATTAATGCAAGGTAATCAAAATTAAGCACAACCAATTGATAAATCGAAAATCACACAAGTAAGATTCACCAAGTATGAGAAAAAGGGATTTATTCTATCATCAAATGCTAACTTGACTACTTTTGAGTTAATTAGTATTGGTCCTAGAATTTCAAATGATGGATTTTTCTCTCTCGAGTTCTAATCATTAAACCCTAAATCATAAACCCTAATTGAATCGAATTACTGAATTTGTAATCTCTCAACTAACAAAAATAACTCACATTTTAATTAGATCTTAAGTATTCTAATAGACAATCGAGTCTTCACACAAGATCTCTCTTCATATGAATTACAGATTTGATTGTTTGTGTGATCTATTATATTGTTAACTCTCATTACCCAACCTAATTGTTTTGTTATCAATTCACTCTCTTGATTTGTTACCAAAGCATGAAAATACAATAAACAATCGCAATACCCAATACATTAACATTAAAAGCAGTCAAACTATTATTTATTCAAGAAAAAATCCCTAAAAAAGTTTGGAACATTCTTAAACACATCATCATATCCATCTTATACATCAAATGAAAGAAATAACAAGATGAAATGAGAAAGATGACTTGTAGTGGACTGGGAGTGGCAACAGCAACAACAACTCCTTCTTCTTTGTTCTTTTCTCCTCTTCCTTGGTTCTTTCCTCAAATGGCAAACGGAGGCTCCCTTAGATTAGGTCATCCTTTTATCTTTTATAGTCCTAGGCTTTTTATGGTAAATACTAGGTTTTACTCGGGCCCAAATGTCTGAAATATCCCTAAAAATGAATTCAGAAGCAGTCCCTGTGCCTGTTATCACGCTTGTCATGATCGTGGCACTTGAAATTGGGCTTCTATCACGATCGTGACAAGGGTGTCACGATTGTCGCCTTGGCTGGGTTGCTTCTATCACGACCGTGACGATTGTGGTGTTGGCTCCTCCTCTGAGCTTTCTTCAATTCTTCTCTGATCTTCTTTACTTGATCTTAAACACCAACAAACTCATCAAAACACTTCAAACATATAAAATTAAAGCCCGATAAAATGCTTTAAACCACATAACATAAAAAAACACAAACACATAATCAAAATGACAATTCTAAACCTAAACATGCACAAATAATCTAATTAATAACTAAAAACATACTAAATTATCCACTCAAACATATTGTAAACTACAATTATTATGTTTGATATATGAAGTAGAAGGATCTAAATGCTGTGAGAGTGAAGCTTTCATAAAGGCAGGAAGTTTGAGAGAGTAGACTTCATCTTTATCCAATACATAAAGGTATTGTCTAAAGGTTATGAGAAATAGAAGGATAGAAACAAGAGCAAGGAGATTAGTTATGTTAATTGAAGAGTAAGTGCATGAGCACTATGCAAATGTTAAGAGAGACTATTGTAGTTAGTTGGGAGCCACGTCGAACAATATATTGGAGGATAAGTTTTAGGTGGCTTAGAACACACGTTTCTTTCCACTCTATTTCCTCACCTTTTTTTTATGACTATATGCTTTTATGACTCTTCAACCATTGTTGTACACATTCACAAGCCTTTCGCATGCACCTGAAGTGCTTGCTTGTACCCCATTAAATAAAAAGTTAAAGTTCAATCAATTTAAATTTTAAATTAAACATTTTAAATACATCAATATTTTTAAAAAAATTATAAAAGTTTTGAATCTTAATTAAATTTTAATACAAAGGTTAGAATTGTAATTTTTCCATTTGATAAAACTAATCTAATTGATGGTTCAAAATCAACCGAACACATGGCCATCCAATTTAGTTATTCAATGAATAGAATCGACTCGTTAAGACAAGTTCTCTCAACACATCGTGAAGATAATGTAATAAAAAGTCAAAAATGAAAAAGAAATGATTTTAAGTTTTTGACGATTTCAAAAGTGGGTTTATCAGAGGATGAATGTTGTAGGTTGTGAATTTAAAAGTGGTCCAATGGTTACAATGAAGCTTGGTAACATTCACTAGAGCATTGGTAGCATTACCATAATTTTAGGTAGCTATTTCCTGGGTTATATGGCTGGTTTAATGGAAACTCGCCTATATAAGTACAATTTGGGTCACTTAGGGTATGTTTAGTTAGAAGTTTATTAATGGAATGGAATAGAATAGAAAATACTATTATTATATCATTTGAGAGGAGGGTTTATAATGAAACGGAATAAAATAAGATGGAAGATGAGGGTTTTATACTACGTTATATTCCATCCTAAACAGTAAAAATAAGAAACCTCTGATTTGAAGATTTGGGGGGTAAGAAGGTTTTGGATAAATGTAAAATAATAATTTTTTTAACTATATTATATTATAAACCCTTATTTCAAACAACATTTCACTATATTATATTACGAACACGTCCCTCTCTTCAAAACAATAATTTTCTAATATTACATCTATTTATATTTCGTTTTATTATAAATCATTTTATTCTATTTTATTAAAAACCTTATATACAACCGGATATACCCTAGAGTCCTTATGCCATCTACTCACACGCATAAACCATCGAAGGTAAGATAAGAAAGTTTGGAAGAGCTTAGTATATCAAAAGTAGAAGTTACATATGTACATCTCTAATGACGACAGGTAAAAATTTGTAAAGTTTTTTTGGGGCATAAAATGGAATTTAGACTTATGACTATCCAAGTTATTTGGCATTGTTCACAGAGAAATTATCTTCTTCTTTTTTTAATTTTAAATAACTCTTTTTGGTACGTGCCAACTGCAAAGTAGTTTACAGGTCAACCACTATTTGCACAAATCTCATTATCTTTTATTATAATCTTTTATGATCTTTCTTCTAACGAAAAAAATGCCACTTCATCATTGACACAATGATGAAATCATGTTTAGCTTTGAATCAATATTGACTAAGAAACGACATGCCGTTAAGTCGTTTTGTCACTATTAAGGAAGAAAAAGGGAGGAAGTGCAAATGACGCAAAAGCTGGTGATGGTTAAGATTTAAGAAATAAAGCGTAGGCGGAGCAGTCGAATATCATCCTTCTCTCTCCATCTCCTGACCAACACCAAAATCAATTCAACGACCCAATATTGTATCTTTGATTAAGGATTTTAGATTCAATTGTTGCTTACATGGATTTGCCGAGCTCTTGGGACACCCTTCGCAAGCAGGTTGCTTTCTTCTCTTATTTCCGCTCTTTATGTTTTTTATTCTGTGATTATTGATTGGATATAAGGACAGGACGGTTGGTTGTTTTTAGAAAATTCTTTCAAATTTGTTTTTGTTATTATGGTGCATTATTTGATTTTTGTTGCAGAACTTGGCAATTGAGGGTTTGATATGGGTGTTTATCTGCATTTGTTTTCCTTTTCTTTTTTTTGTGCGCAAAATTCTGCTTTGGGGGTATGGAACTTGGGCAGTTTGCCTTATAGAAATTGTTTCTTCTGTAAATTCGTACAATATTTTCCGTTTGAGGAATTGCGGGCCTGAATTGTATCGCACAAATTAGTCGTTTTTCTTTTCAGAGATGTTGATGGATTGTTTTTTTATTATAGGCGAGGAAACTTGAGGCTCAGTTGGATGAACAGATGATTGTGTATCGTAAATTGGTCTCCGCAAAGGTTTCTACTAAAGTTGATTCTGCTGAGACTAATCTTGAATCAGGGATTGAGCTCCTTCTTAAACAGCTCCAACATGTGAATTCTCAAATGCAAGCTTGGGTTTCATCGGGCGGATCCGAAATGGTTTCTCATACTCTCACTCGACACCAAGAAATTCTTCAAGATCTCACTCAGGTGAGATTTCCATATTTATACGGGCTTTCCTTACAATTTAATATACAATCTCTGGTTTAAAGGTTTTGTTTATGGTCTTAAGATGATTCTACTTGCTTTTTTGAGTTGTGCACTCGTGAGAGTTAATTATATCATGAAGCTGAAGCTGATTTTACTTTCTTATTTCTTTAAGCACCATGTGTTAACCTTTCCGTCTGTTGTACTTTTTGACTGGAAGTCCTTTTCTTTGTTTTACATTAGTTAAATTTGCAAGTTGATAGTTAGATTTTGTTGTTCCTTTGTCATTTAATAACTTGTGGAGATTGCTAAAGAAGGATCTGAAGTTCTTATAATATACTGCAAAACTCATTCCATTATTTATCAAATGGGGAGAAGAAATAGGATAGCTGGTTTGTTGCTTTTCTTACTATCTTCGTTTTTTATTTGATCAATTTTATGTTGGGTCGAGGTATGCTGGACTTACTCTTTCTCTTGCTTCCGCACACAGATGCACACGCTCACACACACACACATGATTACTGATTGGAACATCTCTATCTTTGGCACCCAGGCCTCCAGTTAAATGCACTGAAAATGTAGTATATTATTTATCCTTTTTACATCCTTATGTCATACAATGACTGAAATTATCACACACTGGAAGTTATATGATTGACATGCAGGAATTTTTTCGTCTACGATCCAGTCTAAAAGCAAAGCAAGAGCATGCTTCTCTTCTTGAAGATTTTAGGGAGTTTGATCGAACAAGATTAGACTTGGACGATGGTTCCGGTTTGGCAGAGCAAGCACTTCTCAAAGAGCATGCATCCATTAGCAGAAATACAGGACAGGTATAGTCATGCAGGTCGCCTGTTCTTCTTTTATACATTCTTGATGGACCAAAAGTGGCACCTTTATCTTATATTCTTATACATACATAGATACATATGTATAATCTTTTTTTACCGCAGATGGATACTGTGATCTCTCAAGCTCAAGCTACTCTGGGTGCTCTAGTTCAGCAACGTTCGACTTTTGGTGGAATCAACTCAAAGCTCAGCAATGTTGGTAGTCGACTCCCATCGGTAAGAAATTCCTGTATTTTAATTGTATATAACCAATAACTCTTCATCACTTAGTAAGCCCTCTGGTCCGAGTCAAGTTCTATCATAGGTGATTGCTTTGCTATACTTGGATTGGTTTCCTTTATTTAGATTATTAAGAGTAAGGTGATTGAGCACTGAAGGCTGAAGGATTCATGCTAACCATTATAGGTTCTTCAAAATAAACTGGAAACCTGATGCGTAATAAAAGGAAATTTCTTTTGGAATGCTAAAAACTAATTGCCTTTTCGTAACAGATCATTCCATTAGGTGTTGAATTATTAATCACTCAAGACTTAATATGTGTTGCAGTACTGAGTAATGTACTTTCTTTTGAGGAATGATGCAGATAAATCATATTCTCTCTGCAATAAAGAGGAAAAAGTCAATGGATACTATCATACTTTCCCTTGTTGCATCAGTATGCACCTTCCTTATCTTTATCTACTGGTTGACCAAGTAAGAACATGAGTTTCACGTGTTCGTGGTAGGTGTTATGGTGGTATATTTGGAGTCAACAGCGACATCTGGAGTGGATTATCCATTGTATTTCCATCTCTGTTACAGTAACAATACGTTTTCTAAAAGGCATTGCTTGGTTTGTCTGGATATGGACGATTCATTTTAGTTGAAACTAAGACATCAATTTATTGCATTCTTCTCAACACACAGCCCTGGATTGCGGGGTTGCTATACGCGTATGATATTGGACTCACCCAAATAGTAAGTTGTTTCAAATTCATAACAAATTCTGAATCAGTCAACCATCACCATGGTTTGTAGTTATATATTTTTATGAAGTGAAATTTATACCACTACAAAAATTGATCCGCGTAAGGAGAAGATTCCAATTTTGATACATTTTTTTTGACATTCCATGAATATTTGTCACTAAGGAACTAAAAAAGATAATAACGTCCTGCACTTTGATCTTGTTTTACTTTAGCGAAACGGTCGAGCCAGAGTCCATACCCCTTGACTATTGACTTGCCGAATATTTCTCACGAAGATAACAGACGTGCCACCTGTTGCAAGACATGGTTTCCCTCTAGTTATGCCACTCGGTCAACTATTGTACTAATAATTAGACTCTTGCAATTGATGGGAGGTATAGGGTCAATAATACCTTCGTACTAAAATATTAAAGAAGGGCACTAAAGTTTTAGCTTTGAACAGCACCTAATTCTTTGGCATTGTTTACAGGAATTAATTAATCATATTCAGCCGTTTAGGCCACACTCTTGCTACTAATCAAACCTTTCTTCACTTGGACAATTGCTCGATCGCAAATGATAGAAGGGGTAAAATTCGAACATTGTCTTTCAATTGCTCGATCGGAAATGATAGAAGGGGTAACATTCGAACATTGTCGTCCATATACTTCAGTTCCTGCCCGTATAAATTGACCAAATTCGATTAGTGAGTTACTGTTAAGAACATTTTACCAACTCTAGCTTCCGCACATCTAGTATTAGTAATATAAATAATAGCAGTAAGTAACTTTAAGTAATTTCAAAAAATAGATCTTAATCTTTAAATCCTTTAAATAATTTTTTTAAAAAAATTCTTTTTCTTACGAATTTTATTAAAAATAATAACAAATTATATGCAAAATGAATATCACACATAAATGAATCGAATATTATTAATATAAAAACTTAATTTAGATTATTGTAATTATTTTAAATTATTAGTTTGAGTAAGATTTAATTAAATCAAGTCTACTTTAAAAGTTGAATTGAGGCATTATATGAGTAACATTTGATGAGTTGATGTTACCTGTTATTTTTTAATGAAAATTTAAGAGTAAAGACTTTTATGAAAAATTTAAAACTACAAAAGAAAATTTTTAAGGATTGAAAAAGCTTTTAAGTTATTTTAACCACATCAAACCATTTATCTTAAATAATAATAAAGTCATCTTTTTGAACTTTATTTGAAGATTATTTTTTTTCTCCCCGATGTTAAATGTTCAAAAACTACTCTTCTTGGCACTTTGTTACTTAAATTTAAGCTTTAATTATCATATCATTGATGTAAATTGATTATGAGGAGATCTCTCAAATTTAATTGATTTACCGTATCATTAGTGGTACGATTAAAACATATTTTATTGCATATATAACCCAATGAAATATATAATAAAACTTACAAATGTTCTTTATAGTATCAGAGCCTCAACACCTCAAAGGTGTTGATTTTTCTAGTAGCCAGTAGTTTTGCTTCTTGGCCTTAAAGAAATTGCTAAGAATATTAGAGAAGTCAAGGACTTTTTCAAATAAGTTCAATTCACTTCCGCTGAATCAACTACCTTTACTTGTAATTCTAAAATTCTAGTAGTCAATACCCTTCCTTTTCACAGCGTAGTTACCATCCGCTTACAAATACGAAGGTACTCATCTAAGTCTTGATTTATTTCTCGTCTTTCAATTTCCATCACTTCCTCTTTTGTAAGTGTGCTCGTCAGAAAATTTTTGCCCACGCATGGCGTAAGCTCCGGCAGTTAGTAAACATGAATGATACAAAGCTTCTTGCCTCCAGAATTCCATAACACCCAAACTAATTCAACTCTAGCTATAGTTGCTTAACACTAGTTTGTCTCATAAAACTCACCCTAATGTTAGGATAACGATAAGGATATAAATCAAGTTAGATGTTGTACAATACAACTCCTCAATCTGCTGTATCTAATTGATCTCATCTCATGTAACAAACTTCTTTATATAAATCAAATGGAACCACCGTAAACCTGTGTGGGAAAACCAAAATTGCACGGTATCTCTCGTTTTTTTCCTTTCAAATGGTTGCTACCCTCCCTTCTCTGTCTTCTTCTTCCTCCTCCCTTGTTCCTCAAGTGTTTTCTGTAAATATCTTAGATTTTGTATCTGATAAGTTGGATATGACAAATTATATCACCTGGTCTTACCTCTTCATTCCTGTCCTTGACATATATGATCTCTCTGATCATATTTCACCATCACCTCAGACTCCCTCTGAAACTATTCTCTCCTCTAATGACAAGACAACCACGGCAAATCCAGCCTATACCTTGTGGTACAAAGTAGATCGCTTTCATCCTTAGTTGGATCAATGCTACTGTAAAAAGGGAAGTTCTACCTCTTTTATATCACTCTCAAGTAGCCTCTGAGGCATGACATTCTTTGTCTTCTCATTTTTTGGATAAATCTACTACTAGGGAACTTCAACTAAAATTTGCACTCAATAAACTGGAAAATGGTTCTTTATTATTGATGCTTATTATCAAAGATTTCAGGAACTTGCTGATGCCTTAGCTGTAATTCAGCAACCTCTCTCTGATCGTGTAAAAGTCAGTCGTATTCTCTAGGGCCTCCCTTAATCATATGAGTCATTGTTCATTGTTGCCTCCAATTAGAAACCACCACCAACGTTTGCTGAACTTTTGACAATGTTGTTAAATCATGAGGCTCGCCTTGACAATATTGATTTTGTTTCTGCCGCTGCTTCAGTTCCTCAAACTGCTCTTGTTTCTACTGTTGCGACCTCTCAACAGTCCTCTTCTCGTTCTACCTCGTCAACTCAATCTTCTGGTTCTCGCGGTCAGTGTGGTGGTGGAAGAGGGCGCTCTCGAGGTGGTTACTCACGTAGTTGTGGTGCTCTTGGGTATAGTACTTTCTTTCCCTTCTCAGTAAGGCAAAATGGCAAAGGACTCCTCTTTTTCAAGCTCCAGCTAGCCTTACTTCCTTTGCTGGAAATCCAAACTTACATATAACAGTTTCAATAGCAAGCCACGAGCTAAGTCTGAACTCTGCCACATTCAACGAGTAGCGGTTGAACTAAATATTATCCCTCTCCGAGGAGGTTGAGGTTCATCTTAGTAATGGTATTCATTAAGAGACCAAGAATCCTGACATTGCTTCCACAAATATAATGGAGATATTGGCAAAACTATCATATTTTCGATTTAAGACAAACTTTTTCATACAAGAAACTCTCTTTTTCATACAAGAAACTCTCTTTTTCATTGTCAAGAAGTACTAAACCCAACCCAATATCACGAGGAGTCTTATAAGGCTTATATTAACTCCTAGTGGCCTTTTATATACTTTATAAGCCCAGCCCAACACTAATTTTATTAAAATCTCCATGATTTTTGGGGGCTATTGTGGACTTATAAAATAGAAAATACATATCGACTGCAATACCATCATATATTGCGCCTGTGAATTATATAAATTAAGTTAATTTTCTTTTAGCCAATAGAAACTTAATATCCTCCGATACCTTTTCTCAAATCCCTTTCAAACTTAAGGGAAATAGTATAAATTATGTCTCTTGGACAGCTCAAATGACCAATATACTTCTCAACAATGGACTTATTGGTTACATTAAATGGAACTAATCCTTGTTCACAGAAAATGATCTTGGCTATCTTTTTTGGATACTAAGATCATCTTATACTTTTTAGTATTCAAACTACTATAAACAGTATAATCAGTCCAATAATAAAATAGCTGTACCACTTCAATTGATGTTTGCAAAAAATTAGCAGCAAGCTTTACTAATCATTTCATATAAGAGGTACTCTCACTCTTATTTTCTTTTATTATAAACAAAAAGAAGGTAAGACTGCAATCACATATATAAGTAGGTTTAAAAGTTGGGCCGATAATTTAACACTTATTAGACACAGTTTGAATGATGCATAAATTATATCTTATATAATAAATGTCTTGAAAGACGAGTTTAAAGAACTAGCTAATGCAATTTGTGTTTGTGATATGCCTATGTCTTTTAAGGACCCTTATAAAAACTAACTTAATGAAGAATTAGTTCATAATCATGGGAAACGAAAAGAAGAAGAAAGAAGAAGAAGAACAAGTCATAGATCAATTTTCTAAAAAAGGGCTACAGTAGTTAAGGAAGAATTTGTGGAAGTCGAGGAGGCTATAGTGTTAATCACAATCAAATTAATCGAAGATAGTGGAATTATAATCAAGGTAATCAAAACAAGTTTCATATTTTTTACCAACTATATGACTTGTAGTGTAAAAAATTATCGATCTTATTGACAACCTTGATTAGTAGTAGTAGTAGTAGTAGCTACTATTAGTAGTAGTAGTAGTAATAATAATAATAATAATAAATAATAATAATAATAATAATAATAATAATAATAATAATAATAATAATAATAAAGGCACTTAAGTTTGGCACCACACATCACATTACTTTCAATCTTTAAAACCTTTCAAAACACTCTGACTCTATTAGTAACAAGGATATTGTAGTTGACAATGGTAATAGTATATCTATATTTCATATTAGACCTTCTTTATAAAAACTCCTGTTACCATGTTCACACTCGATAATTTATTGTTTGCACTTTTAATAAAAATAAAATTTAATATATGTCTCTTAATTCTATAAACAAAATAACACTTTAATTGAATTTTTCTAACTCATTTCTTATGAAGGATTTGAAAAAGGGGGTATGCATAGCCAAAGGGTATAATATACACAACTTATATGAGTGGTCATCCTTAACTCCTCCTATCATTTCATCTAATCTCAGTCCATCCACCCCAATGGCTTTATCATCTCAATTGTTTTAGTCACCATTCTTCTCCAACTTAAAAGAAAATTATGATTAATAATCATATTCCTTCTTCATATACTTCTACAAATCAAGTGTGTACATTGGCTATGCAAAATGAAAACACCACCACTTTGTGGAAACTAGTTTTACAATCCTACATAATGCTTCTATATCTTCTTGTTTTGGTTCCATAATTTTAAAAGGTCCACATATCTAATTAATAAAAAGCCCACTACCATTCTTAATCATGATACTTGTTACTGTGAACTCTTTGGACATAATTCTAATTATATCTTACTTAAGATTTTTTAATTGTCACAATAATTAGAAACATGTATTCTATTAACAAGTCCTAACTACCAAAGAAACAAATTTACACAAGATTAACGGTATTAACTCACAATAACAAAGTAATTAATATTAAAAACATGACAAATAATGGCACCAACAAATTTCCCCATAGTTAACCTTTTACCCGCTTTCAAACAAAACAAAAGCTAACACTAAAACCAATCACAACTCATTAATTCATCTTCCACAGACTAAACACACTCAATCCTTCAAATCTAGGCAAACCCTAAGCTTAAGCAATTACATATATAATGACTAAAGTTCGTCAATACATGGGAAAAAAGTTAACTTAAGACAATCTTGTCTAAAGGCAAATGCAAAACAAAGAAAATTTCCTATCAAAATTCACTTTATTCCCTTAGTTGTTTAAGGTTAAAGTGTTTCGCTCAAGATCCATCTAATAAATCACATTACCATATGCTTGTAATTTCACCAGTTATATTCCATTTAGATAATGTAAATGTATGAATCAAAAGGACTTTAATTATAGGTTGTAATGGGGCTAGGGTCAAAGATATAAACAAAATGGATTTGAAGAGTTTAAACTATTAGATTTTAAAGGCACTCAAGCATGTGTGTAAGAGAAACTAGGAAAGAAGTATGCCTTTCGAAAAATAATGCCCTACTGCTTTCAACTCTTATAGTTATCTTTTGTTACTTTATTTTTATTTTCTCTTTTCATTTTCTCTCTTTTTTAGTTTTCTTTTTCTTTTTGATACTTGAATCAAAAAAATAAAACAACCAAGGCAACAAGTAATCTAAATCACATTTCAAGGCATTTCTTGAATTTTATAAATAACCAAATGCATATAAAAAACTTCAATCTTCCTCCATACTTATGATTTTTACTATGGATTGAACTTAAATGGCTTACTAGTTTTATGACTTGGTAAGGATATTGTGGTCTTAAGGTTAAAAGTAAAGGTTCAATTAAAAGAACAAATGAGCTATGACTTAAAGGGATTAATTAAGGAATTTAGACTAAGTGACTTTTTTAAAGCTAAAGGGTTAAGACAAAGAAGGCCTTAACTTTATGCATACCTCATGAGTCTAGATGAATTTTAATTAGTTCAAAAGCAAGTTCTAAGGGTAATCCATTAGATGAGTATTGCACACAAAGAAAGAAATAGAATGAAATATAAGTGTTTGTCATTATGCCTTAAATTCTCACATAGGTTCATAATGAAATCTACCTCAATTCCACAATTTGCCTTATTCCTCAATTATTAAACTTTTTTTAAGTTACTAAGATCAACTAGTTCAATCAATCCAAGTAGTTACTATATGTATTCAGGCTGTCTAAATTTAAATTTAACTGTTTCATTCAATCTATTTTATAATAATGTGACTAATTTCATGGTTAGGAAAAAAATTTGTGCAAACATATCTAAAGCATTCACGAAATGTACAAATCTCCACAAGCACATATTCACTCCCCCTATACTTATCATAACCTTGACCTCAAGGTTATCACATAAACTACCATAACTACTAAACAAACAAGCCACAAAAAGAATATAAAATAAAAATACAAATAAAAATAAAAATAAAAGGTTAAAGAAAGTTTCTCTAAGGTTGAAATAAGCTAGGGTTATTGACTTGGTGGTTACGGTGGTTAAAAGTTATGTTGTTGCCAAAAATCAATTTGATTCTTCTCCATTTTATGCATCTTAGGGTGCTTCCTCAGAGCGATTCTTTAACATTTTATTAGCTAGGCATAACTAAAATTAGATCTCACCCAATATAAACTAGATTAGCCAGATTAATTTCCTCTACATTTTCTATCTACAAGTTCTCCTAATACATTTTAAACCTATGGATATTAACTTTGAACACTTTTAAAGTGTCTAAACTATAAATTTCCATTGCACCATAAGAGAACACATTAGTAACAACAAACGAACAGAGCCAATGAGTTCAAAATTTTCCTATAAATAATTTAATCTTTGAATAGTAAAGGTGAACCTTTTACCCCATTGAAAATTTCTTCTTTGAAATCATATTATTGTAGAAGGCCTAGTTTTCTCCTTATAAATTCTAGCATTTACATAAGCATCATTACAAATCTTTTCTAACTTTTGAAATTTGTAGTTTTTGATTATTACCACACTTAACAACCTAATAGGATTTGTGTTCTAATTTTGTAGGTAAATGGAAAGATTTATCAAAAACTCTGTATGGAGACATACTAATTAGATTTTATAGGCAATTTGATATGCCCATAATGCAGCTTCCAAGTGTAAACTCCAGTCTTTCCAATTTGGATTTACTACTTTCTCTATAATTGATTTGATTTCCCGATTGGAAACCTTAACTTGCTTGCTAGTCTATAGGTAATAAGCAATTGAAAGGTGACGTTTATCCCATATTTCTTCATCAACTGCTTGATTACAAAATGGGCTTCATAGTTACTAATAATAGCTTGAGGAACTTCAAACTTGACAAAATGTTAGACTTGATAAAATCTACTATAACTTTAACATTGTCAACATAAGTAGCCTTAGCTTTTATACACTTTGGTGCATAATCCTCAATAACAATAATGCAATTCTTACTAGAAGAAGAGGGAAAAAAGACTCATAAATTCTATTTCCCATACATAAAAAAATCTCATATACTAGAATGATTATGAGTGGCATTTGATCTTTTAGTCTTAAGCTACCTATTCTTTGGCAATGATTATAAGGCTTACAAAACATATAAGCTATATAAAATAATTTAGGCCAAAATAACTCAAAATCAAGCATTTTAAGAATGTTCTCTTTGGACCAAAATTTCCCCTCCATATAGGTGAATGACAAACATTTAGAATCGAAGGAACCTCATCACACGAGACACACACACCTTCTTTGAACATAACAAAATTTCTAAAGATGAGGTTCATCCTATACATAATATTTTGCCTCTCTTTTGATTTTGTTTTTCTTCGATCTAGATAAATCACTAGGTAAGAACTTAGTAATTAAGAAATTTACTATTTCAGTGTATTAAGAAAATACTTGCTGGATGACAAATAGATTCTCATATGAAAATTCATCTTAAAGCTCATCTAGTGTGGCATTAGGAGTTATCCGACTAAGGTCATAAACAACCAAAATTTCAACTCTCTTTTTATCATGTATCTTCATATTAACTTCTTGTAGGAGCAAAGTTCACCAAATTAACATTGGTTTGGTTGCCTTCTTAGGCAGAAACTTTTTTAGAGTCGTATGGTCTAAATAAATGATGACCTTGCCTAATAAATAAGATCAAAATTTCTCTAGCTTGAAAAATACTTCTAAGAGCTCCTTATCTATGGAGGAATAATTCTTTTGAGTGTTGTTAAGGGTTCTAGAGATATAATATATGACATGTGGCACTTTTTTCACTCTTTGACCTAAAACCACTTTTATTGTATAGTTACTAGCATCACACATCAGCTTAAATAGAAGATTCCAATTTGGCAGTTGAATTATTAGGGCTATTGTGAGTTGATCCTTAAGCTTATTAAATGCCACTTTATATGACTCATCAAAATTGAACACTATATCTTTTTAGAGTACCCTACACATGGGTTAAATGATCTTACAAAAATCTTTAATAGAACATCAATAGAAACTTTTATGACCAAAGAAAGCACAAACATCCGATATACATACAGGGTAAGGCAGAGATTTTTTATGACATATATCTTAGCTTTGTTCACCTCATTCCTTTAAAAGACACAACATGACCCAAATTTGTGACTTGGTCAATCATGAACTGACATTTTTCATAATTCAAAACCAAATTATTTTCAATTCAACATTTTAGCATCTTTTTAAGGTTAACTAGGTATTTTTTTAAAAACTCACCATAAATTGTGAAATCATCCATAAAAATTTTATGCTATCTTCCATGTAATCAAAAGATATTTATTATACACCTTTAGAATGTTACAGGAGCATTACATAACTCGAATGACATCCTCTAATAAGCAAAAGTGCAAAAGGGATAAGAGAAACTAGTCTTCTCTTGAAACTCTTGTGCATCCAAAATCTGATGATAAATTAAATAACAATCTAGAGAATAATAATAAGATTTTCCAGTAAGCCTTTCAAGCTTTTGGTTAATAAAAGGAAGAAAAAAAATGATCTTCTCATAGAATTGAGTTTAACTTTTTATAATTTATAAAAACCCTCCATTTGTTTTGAATACGAGTAGGTACCAACTCATCATCACTGTTCTCTACAACGGTTACTCCATTTTTCTTTCAAATCATCTTTTCCTTTTTAATCACCTCCATCATAAGTGGATCTAACCTCAATTGGGGTTGCCTTAACTCTTTAACTCCATCCTCTAGTAAAATTTGATGAATACAAATTGATGGACAAATGCTTTTTAAATTAGCCACTGTCCAGACAAGAGCTTTATTGTGATTCCTTAATAATTAAATGAATTATTCCTCCTATAAAGAAGTGAGTTTACTAAAGATAATCATATGTAACGTGTTTGCTCACCTAATAAGGAATATTTTAAATAGTCGAACAAGTTCTTGAACTCTAACTGCAATGGTTAAACCAAGAAAGGTAGCAACTTTAAGTGATTTCTTTTTAACTCCATAAAGGGCACTTGTTGCAACCAAATTTTGGACTTTTCCAAGCTGTAGAACATAGCATCCAAATCTATGGTAAGTACAAAAGTGTGAGTGAGTTGCAACCAAGTAAAAGGATTCATCCAACCATTAAGAATTGTCTAAAGCTCATCTGCCTGACTAAAAAAAAATCCTATATCAAAGCGTCAATGAAATTTATGGAAACAATAGGTTGTTCATCATTAAGAAATTTCATGGCATCATAAATATTGAATTTAATCATATCACCTTAAAGTCCATAGTTAAAGACTCATCACGAGCATTAATTTTCATTTTATAAGTTTTAAAAAATGGTATTCGCAATAAAAATAGGATTGAGGAAGAAACATACTCACTACACATATACAAAAGTCAGCTGGAAAAATAATGTTATCTACTTGAACCAAAAATTCCTTTAGAACTCCTTTTAGATAAGCATTAAAATGATCAACTAGTTAGATTATTACATTAGTTTCTTTTAAAGGTGCCATGTTTAAAAACTTATAAATAGAGTGACATATGACATTAATTGACGCACCTAAATCCAGCAAGGCTTTTTCAATTCTAAGATTACCAATTTAAAGGAAGAGAAGACATACCTGGGTTTTGACGCTTAGGTGGAAACTTCTTTTGAAGAACAACAAATACATTCTCTCCCGAAGGCACTTTTTCATGACCACTTAGCTTTCATTTTAAAGTACATAATTCCTTGAAAATGTTCATATAGTGAGGGATTTGTTTAATAGCATTAAGCAAAGGAATGATTTTCCACACCTTGCAAAAAGTCTCTAGGATTTCTTTTTTCTTGCTTCTCCTCCTTTAATTTGGCAAAACAACTAGGAAAAGGGGTTTCACAACTATTTTTGGCAGGTTATAACTTGGTTATGCCCCTTCTTCTTTCTATGGTTGTTTTAGCACTACTTTCTCCACTTCCTCTTCAATTTCTCTTCTAGAAACCTTAGGGGATGGTTCCTTTAATTCCTTACCACTTCACAACATTATAGCCTTGGGATTCACCGCCAATTGAGAAGGATTTTTTTTTCAAAATTATATGCCTCCAACGGGTTAATAATTGTCTCCAATTGGCTCATTTAATTTTTCAAATTTTTAGATACTAGTTTAATTATCTTACTAAAAATTCAAAGTGTTAATGGCCACTCCAAATAAGTGTTATCTTTAGAATTTTATACCAGTTATTCCTTAGGCACCTATAGTTGCTTGTATTGTTGGAAATTTGTGCCCCTTATCTTTAAGAATTCCTATAATGCAAATTTAGGTTTTCATACTCACCCAAATTATAATTATTTGAAAATGGGTTATACTTCCTTAAGGACTATCAAGGAAAACCACTTATAACATTGATTTACTACATTAGTGGAATGACCAACCATTGAACAATTTCTACAAGTCTTGGCCTTTTCCTTTTTTACTACATTAAGTTATTACACCAAAGATGTCAAATCCTCCAATCTTTTCTCCAAAGATGATACATTCACCTCTTTCATAAGCCTTGAGGTATGGTAAGAATGATTCAAATTATTGAATGTTGGAGGCCATGTTTGCTATTAGATCCCTTACAATTGTTGGTGCTTTATCAACTAGAACTCTAACACTTGTGGAATCAATCATAATTTTGTCAGTTGCAAAAAGGCCTTCATAGAAAGATTGAATCAAGAGTTAATCACTAATTTGGTCACGAGGGCAACTTGCATAAAGCTTCTTAAATTTATTTTAATACTTGTGTAGTATGTCACCATTGTATTGTCAAATACCACAATTTTTTTTATGTCGGTAGCCCCAGAAACTGGAAAAAACTTCTCTAAAAATAGCCTTTTCATCTCAGCCCATATATTGACACTTTTAGCTAGCAAGTAGTATAACCAGTCTTGAGCATCATCCTTAATGAAGAATAAGAAGGCCATTTTCTCTTTAGTTACATTTATATGCTTCATCCATATGCAATCCACATCAAATTCGTTCCAGTGCTTATAAGGATCTTCTCCCCATATACCTAAAAATGTGGGAAATAAGTGAATCAATCCCAAATTCAACTCAAAGGTATTTTTGTCATCCAAATTTAGAAAAGTAATATAATGGGGTTGTCGTGCATCAGTTACAACAACCAATTTATGTAGTATACAATTTGTACCCATATTTTCTTCCTTTTATGCTTGCACTTTTCACTTAGTCTCCTTTCTTAATCATTTGGCTATCTTTTCTATCTAAGGATTAAACAACAAATCTTCCAATTTTACTGATCATGCAACATATAGACACTGTCAAAAACTCCCTATTGATGATGATAAATTTGGTACTAGTACCACTTACAACCAAATTAAAACCAACTTCTGCAAAATATCATTCCTATGAGAAGTTCGATAGTTAGTAGTCATGCTAAATTAAATAAATGATGAAAGTGATTTTGAATAAACATTGAGAAGAGAAAAATTAAATTAAATTGTAATAAAAAATTAAATTGACGAATCAACGTGAATAACCTTTATTATTAAACTAGTATTGATCCTTGACCCAAATTATTTTTAGTTTACTAATAAGTATTTATTGGGATATTTCTACTACTCTTCTCCAATATAAGCAATTAAAAACGTGCATTCTATTAACTCTTATTAACTAACAACCTAGATAAGATCTTAGGTTTAATTAATTAATAGCATTAAAAACAAAGAAGATCAATCAATTAGTTAATAGCATTAAGAACAAAGAAGATCAATAAATAGGATAAAAATATTTGGCCTAGACAAATATTTTTCTTAAAATTCCATTTTCAAGCATAGAGAATGATAATCCTAATCACTACTTTCAATTATGCATATTGAATGTCAAAATTTCCAATCTAGCTGTAGACTAAACTAATAAACAACAAGTTATGCACCTAGCTATCAATTAACATAATCATACAAATAAAACAAATGAATATTTAATACTAAATGGAAAAAGAAATTTTGTCGAGAAAAAGAGTCTCACAAATACTTAGCTCAATAAATTTAGCTCCCTTTAACCAAGTAAAGCAATCAGCTTTGTAAAGTCATTCTCAACCATCACTTTGTTCCAAAAGAAAATAAAAATACTAGTTCTACTTTCAAAACTAAAAGATAACATGTTCTTCCTAAGCTAAGCCAAAACGAGAACATTCTTTTTTCAGCCAAAATGAATTAATAATCAAAATTAAAATAGTATCTATAACCTATGTAACTATATTATAAAAAAAAAAAGTTCCCATCATATTTCTAATAGATGATTGCAAAAAAAATCTTAATCACATTAGACAACTTCTAAATCAAGTTTCCTGTTAACAATCATTTTCCTTAATGCCCATGTTTAGTCAACACCTAGAGCTTCCAACTTCTTATTTGAACTCAATTTCCTATCAAACTTAACATCAGTCTTTAATGAGTCCTAACTGCTAAAGAAATGAATTTACACAAGATCAAGGACATTGATTCATAATAACAGAGGAACTTAATATTAAAAATATGAATAATATCGACACTAATAGCTATCTTTAGCTTCAACTTTATTATCATCACAAACTTGAACATCAATCTTGACCATTCGTATATCTTGGTTTTTCTCGACTATACAACTCCTTCATCTATTATAACACCTCTTTGTATTGTATCTTTATTGCTAAACATGTTGTCTTTTTTGAAGAAATATTTCTATATCAAACTAAGTCCTCTTCAGATCTAAACATCTCTTAACCTACATTATGCTTAAATATATTTTTGAGTTCACAAATAAAAATCCTAATTGAGTTAGAATCTTTACCAATGATGACCTTGACTATATCATTTCACCCCCTCTTATGTGCCTCTTTCTCCTTAACACTCCCACTTCCAATCCAATTGCCACTTTATAAGTTGTCTTAACTTTATCTTTATCCATAATTGCTCCTTAACATACTCTAAAATAGATAAGTAGTTCACCTTATTCTGCTTACAGTACTACCATACCAAATGCCATAACCTTATCCACCTTATATAAATCAATACTTGCAAACTATCTCTTCTCACTAAACCTATTAATTTTAAAATTGTTCCCCACATAATTACCAAATCAATTGTCACTTGTGATTACTCATTCCCAAAACCAGATTTATAAAATAAAAAATTCTTTTTACACATAAGCTCCTCACCTCTCAATTAAGAAACATAACCTAACCCATTTTTCCTAAGCCATCAAGCACTATTGTTGACATGAAGCCATAAGTCAAGAAATTTTACTCATTTGCCTAATCCATCAAGCAATTTTATTAACGCAAGTTATAAGTGAAGAATTTCTAAACTTAAAAAAATAGTACCTGGTCCTTCATCCCTTTCTCTCCTGCACACAATATTATTGAGTGTAAATGGGTGCACAAAACCAAGAAGAAACCTAATGGCTCTATTACTTGCTATGAAGCTTGTCTTATGGAAAAAGATTTCATCAACGCCCTATTATTGATTTACTGAAACCTTTAGTTCTATTATTGGAATTGCTATTTGGTCAGGTTGTTGAAGCCCTTAAAATAATTCTAATTCTCCAAACTTCTTGTGATAGCTGTAGAACCAGGTCGAATCCTTAGAGAACTAAACACTAGTTTCTTAATTTCAAGTAATAAAATAAAATGGGGAGGGGGTTGGATTAATTAATTGATTAACTAAAATTAATAAGAAATCAAATTAAATCAACTGAATATAAAAGGGATAATTAAAAAATACACAACTCCGATTCAAGAGAAAGTTCTCGTCTAATTTTAACAGTGATCATTTGTCTAAAAATAATATTTTTCATAATTTAAGTAGTTAGTCCTAAACATATTAGGATAGCTGTAATAAGTCTCAAATTTTCCTAAATTAATTGGTTCAAACCTTACATCCAAACCAAAACTTACCATCCATTGACTGGATGTGACAACATTCTATATCAAATCAATGATAGCAATAAGCTTACTGAAAAAGACTAAATCCTAAATTAAACAATCAAGATAGCTGTAATTATTCTTCTTAGTTTTTTTGTTTATCATAAGTTCAATATGCAATTTCATAAATAAACTATTTGCTACTTGTACCAATGCTTCATCATAATTACATATCATTGAATTCATAGATAGTGATAGAATAATCAACATTAAGTTAAATTGTTAGATTAATCATCATTAATCATTCATCAAATATAAGAACTCAAAATAAGAAATACTTGAATTAAAAATAGAATAAAAGGTTTAGAACACAAAACCTCACAAGGTTACAACTAGAATATCAAATCCCTTTAAATCAAAATAATTGAGTTTAGTCACACATGGCTTTTGTTCTAATAACAAAAATAGAAGAAATACAAAGAATTGAGAGAAAAATAAGAAGAGAATGATTCCTTGTGTGGTGAGGAGCGTCCTTTTAATAAGGTTTTCCTGATCTAATCCTAATTTAATTCTACCTTACAAAGATGTCTATATAAAACAAATTCATCAAATTTGAATATGATAGGGATAGAAAGAAGTTTCCCAGTTAAATTCCAAATCTTCAAGTGACTAGTCTTATCCACTGCAGTAATCTCTTCACTTTATCCAAAATTCGTGATTATCATCAATAATGTCTCAATTTGATGCAATCTCCACTTTTCACCTCCTAAAACAAAAAAAACATTAATTTTAATATTTACACAACAAATAAATCCAAACAAAGGAGATAATATCAAATAATATATTAAGATAATATCTTTTCAAATTCCCCCACACCAGACTCTTGCTTGTCTTTAAGCATATATTGATTCAATACATCAATTATTGTCATTACAACTTGTCATCTCCTTTCATGTTATCCAAAAATATTCAAAAGCTAATTCACAAGGAAGGTTTAAGATAAAATAACAATTGAGAGAATAAGCCCTTATAGGACACATTGTTAAAACATAGCATCTCATCGATTCCATCCAAATCATATGAAACAATAGTTGACACCCTCTTAAGGATTTCACTCTATATACTGAAAGTGTTTAGGGTTCATTAAACTTTGAAATCAAAATATAACGAGTTATTTCCACAAGCTTGCTCAAGAATCATATCTTCATCATTAAACAAAAATGAACCTAATGCATAAATTAAAGGGCTTTATAGGGGTTGTAACTTGGCTTTGTAAGGTATGAAAAAAGAAGCTTTTTGGCTAAACAAATTGAAGGAAATCATACAAACTTATCCACGCAAGTTTCAACTTAAATCAACCTAAAGTTTACTTGATTCAAATGGCATCCCTTTTAATCACTTTTTTCTATTTCTCTCTTTTTTCTTTTATTTTTTAGTTTTTAAAACAAAAATATCAAAGAGGAGATTTTTTTAAAAATACTTACCCCCCATTCTATAACAATGCAACTTGAATCATCTAATTTAATTTTCATGGAAAGAGTCAAAATTGTCTACAAATGAGCTCGATACAATTCCTTTAATTTAGGGGTTCAAAATCATTGAGGATATCAACAACAAACGAGTAAATTTAGCTTGTAATAAGGTTATTATGCAAGAAAAGAAAGGATAAAGCTCAAATTGGTTTTCTAAGGATAAAAAGTAAGGTATGCTTGTTTAGGTAAAAAAATGTTTATCCTAAATGCCTCTTTATACACAAATTCATCAAATATGTAGCTCAACACGTATTTAATAGCAAGTTCTAGCATAAATAAGCTATGTTTGATAACACACTACAAAAGATATGTATGAGCATAATTGTGATGAATGCTCCTACGCTCAAAGCTCACGTAGGTATAAAAAATGCATCAAGTCTTGCATACTGTCATTCAACAAAACTGATGAGATCCTTGAAATAATTTAATGAAAACACTAATCTTGATTGTCTCTCTCATGCATTAGATCTTAAATCAAAAATGTATCCTAACTTAAGAATTATTCATAAACAACAATCAGAAAATTATGAAGCTATTATAAAGAATAATCAACATATGAATCATAGTATTATGAGTCCAGACAAAGTCACAAAGTACATCATAATGTAAACACTTACTCCTTACACCTAAATCATACATTGTCCCTAATGTATGCATACGGTATATCTTACAAAAAATAATCAAAGAAACAAAGCACAAAATAGTGGACTTCCTTAAGGTGTGAACATTGGAAAGGAGGTGTACTATGGTGTCGGTGGACTTGGAGCTATCATGTGACAAATAACTAAATTGTCCTTTTGTTTGTCAAGCTGTCACATCCTTTGGATATTCGAACTTGCTTTCGATGGGTACTTGTGGTAAGTTCTGTGGTCGATTGATCTTGTGCAGTTAGATTCACCGTAAACTTTTCTTTTATTGTTGTCCTATGAGTATCTTAGACTTTTCTTTTATTGTTGTCCTATGAGTATCTTTGTAACAACTCGTAATGAAGACAAGTATAAATAGAAAACTGATATAAAAAATAATGAAAACAATCTAATAACGATGAAAATTAAAATGATATGAAAGCATCCAAAAATAATTGATAAGAATGAAACAAAAATAAATAATTGTAAATACATAAATAAAACTGTAAAATAATACTAGAAAGTGTGATGGTGCATGGCTATTTCGGCAGCTTGCGTCTGGTGGTTACGTTTACATGCCTGTTGGAGCTGCGTAAGGTGGTCTTGGTCGGACCATTGAGTAATGCTATATGGATATTCTATCCTTTTGATGGATCTTCCAAAGCCAATGTTTCTTTCATCAATATTCCTTTAGGGAAAATCGAAGAACAGGTTATAGATTGGGAGCATTTGACGTTAAGGGTTAGCAACTTTACTGGCAAGCTATGGATTGTATATTTCTCACAACACAGTGGAGGCGTTCAGGACCTTGAGTTTCAGAATGGAAACAAACCTGTAACTTACTCATCATTACACGGTCATGCATTGTTTTCAAAGCCAGGGCTTGGGTTGCAAGGTAGTGGAGATACAAGAATAAGGAATGACACTACGATGCTGTAAACAACCTCAAGGATGTGGAGAAAAGATTGCCTGCGAAGCTGAATTTTGCCTTGGAAAACATGGTGAAGAGTCTTCCAAGTGAGGTGGGCTGTTATGGGACGTTACTGGTGGAGTTGTGAGGTGTTGGCCTGCATTGTTTACTCTGTGAGGAGGGCTGTTGATTGTTTGCTTGGGGCCGTTTGGTTCTACTTTTTTTTTTCTGTTGTTTTTGGTTTATGTTTTCTGTTTTAGGTTTTTGTTTTTTCTATAAAAAAAACCTGTTTGGTTGAGATTTGTAATATAAAAACTAAAAATAAAAACCTGTTTGGTTGAGATTTCTAATAAACTTATTATT
>JAOQMP010000001.1:16620738-16646370 GCA_027563575.1 Erythroxylum pedicellare
GATATTAATATTAAATATTAATATGATATTCTTAAAAATCAAATTTAATATTCTTCAAAATCTGTTGTAAGCCTAAAAATAAATGTAGTTAACAACAATGTCATTTCAAAGATCAAATTTAATATTAATCATAATGATTTGTATAAGTGTCAAAATAAATTTACTTAAAAAATGTCATATATTCTTTTTATTAATCTCTTTTAATATATATGATTTCAGAATTTTAAGTGGTCTCACAAAATTGATTTTATCATATATAAATTATATCGTAATTTATGTATATCATATATTAAAAATTTAGCAAAATTGAAAAATATAATAAAAAGTATAGTATTGGTGACGATTTTGCAAATTGGTAGCCAAAGATTCGGCTACTGTTGAACTTTTTGGCGATGATTTATGGCATCATTGCCAAATGTTTCGGCATGAAACAAGTAAACCCAAAAGGAGACGATTTTGTAAAATGTTACGCAAATATTTGCATACCAATTAACATTTGGCCACATTTTGTGGAATCATCGCCAAATGTTGATGCATGAAATAATTTACCTGAAGGGCGATGATTTGCTAAATTGGTAGTCAAATTGTCAGCGTCTAATTAACATTTGGTGATGATTTCTGTGATCTTCGCCAAATGTTACTACATGAAAAAATAAACGTAAACGATGTCATTTGTTCAACGACAAACGACATCATTTTCTAATCTGTTTTATCAAAGGCTCGACTCACCCTTGCCCCTCCTAATTTCTTTTGCTCTCTCCTCTCCTGCGCCTTTCTTCTTAATTTTCCCTCTAGTTGTCGACATTTTGTCTTCTTCATTTGCATCCTTCTATTTTCTCTGGTCATCGTCCTTCGATCCTTTGATCTAGGTAAGTCGTTGAGTATTTGTTCTTTGGTTTTCCTTATGCTTCCATTTTTGGTGTTTTAAGATGTGATGTTGCATGAGTTTAGAATGGTTTTTTTAGTTGTTTTCATTTGTTTGGATTATCTATGGTTGAATTTTATTATGGATGTCTTAATGTTAGTAAAGAAAGAGAAAAGATGTGATTTTCTTAGTTAGTTTGGGATGAATTTCTCATGTCTATAAAGTGTTCAATGAAATATCTGTTACGATTGTGTTAAAGTGTTGCATATGCTCTACTTGTGTAATTGGTATATATCATATACTTTTATTGACATTATACTGATAATTGATTGTAAGAGTTTCAAGTGTTAATGCTAACATTTTGAATGAATAAGACAGTTTATTTATAATGAAATATGGCATAGTGAGAAGAGAATAAGAGTTAAAGAACAAACAACAAAAATTCATTTATCTGTTTTTTAATTAAACTTTTTAAAGTTATACTTGGTGTTGAAAATATAATACCTATAAGTAAACACATTGACATAATTAATCCTTTGTTTCTTCTTATATCAAAGCTCATATTAGTGTTTCATCTATAGTTGGTCTTATATAAAATTAATTGGATATGTGATATACGGCTGCTATAGCTACAACTCAAAACTACATTGGGAGTTTATATTTATTTATCATTGTGGTCTCCATATCTTACAATGTTATGCTTTTTCTCTTTCAATAACTCCATTTTATTGAGGGGGTCAATAGTTAAAAACATATCTTTTGGGTTGTTTGTTATTTAAGCAAACCAACACATATATGTTAAACATTATATAAAATACTACATAGATGTGTTAGGATCCATTAGCTTATACATAGTTTGAAAGCATTAGAAAGTGATTTGAAAGTCATTATACATCAGTTATTGATCAAAGACAAGTTAATGTTAGGAAAATTTTAAGGATTTAACAAAATAGATTACAGATTGAAGACTCATAATAATGATCTCTTACTCTTGTTTTCTTATTTTCTAGTTGTTTTTATGTTTTTTAGTTATGAAATAATTGGGATAATTTAGATGGGATGGACCCTAGGATTTGATATATTAAATTCATGAATTTTTTGGTTTAAAGAATTCCTAGCTTTTTTTAGATTTATCTATCTTCTATAATTGATTGAATTAAAGGAAGAAAAGTGAAAGATTAGTTATTTTATACATACATCAAGATTTGAGAGAAGAGATGTGTAAGAAGATCATAATCGATAAAGAGAGTTAGCCATCCTATAATAAAGAGAAAGCCACAAAGTGTGCTTTGTTTATTTGGGCTGGTTTATATCCATGACTTTGTTAAAGCATTTATATCTTCACTTTATAGTTGTGCATATCATTGTAAAAACACCTATATCATTGTTGAAATTAGGATTACGGTGTTGCATGCAAAATATATAAAAACAAAACAATTGAATAATTGTATCATATTAAATATGAAATTGTCATTTTCGTAGGCCCTGATTTATGTTGAAAAGCATCGATAAGCATCCAATTTCGTCCTCCTTCTTTATACTTTGTGGTTATCCGTCCAACCATTGTGTATCACATGTTCTACTTTAATAGTACCCCTATTTGTGTTTGGTTTTTGTTAAGTTATCAAACTCAGTATGTGAACATGTAATTGATAATTTGGGACTAATAACATAATGCAGCTACAATTATGGACAATCCTTTACATAATAAACCCCTAGGATGGTATATAGGCTAGAAACTTGTGATATATCTCCTATGAGGCTTATTGGTGAAATATTTCACGAGTCTAGGAGTTACAATAAGAACTTGCTTTCTCAAATCATGTGGTGTAATAATGCCACGTACCATAGTGCTTGTCTGAATTCAAACTTTGAAAATGAACTTATAGTGATTAATCATTATATTATATAGAACGAGGATTGTATTTAGTAATTCATTTATTTATTTTTAATTGTATAGCTAGATGGAAAAAAAGTTGGATATCTCATCAGAAATGGCTGACTGAATACTTAGAAGGAGTTAAGAGTTTCATGAAATTTGTAATAGATCACATAGGTATTGAATGTTTATGCGTATTATTGATATTTGACATGTTTATGCGCAATGCTGATATTTCAGTTATAGATATTCAATATAATGGCACCTGGTAGAAACAAATGAAAGAAGGTGGTAATTATCGAAATTGTTCCTCCCCCACAACAACCAAATCAATCCAACCCTAGCCTACAACAACAATCGACTTCATCCATCAATGAAGCCAATTAGTAACAACCTCTGTTTGCCTCAACTAGTGCTGAGGAATTTTTAGGTCTGTTAATCTTTACCACCTATAATTAGACTTATGCTCAAATATATATTTACATGTTTAAGGCATTTTTTCTTATCATTATTCTTTTGTTGTCAGGTTCCAATACCCCATCAGAAAAAGAGTTAAAGATATCACTAAAGGTTGTGAGTTGCAATGCATGAATGTTGCAATGAATATCAAGTTGTGTATACATATTGATACCTTGCAAGGTTGTCCTGTTGACAACATCTAATTGCAAAATTGTCCAGCAAGTTAAGGGTCATTGCTAAGATCAAATTGTCTTGCCTTCAGCATGCCAAGCAGTAGAAGGAAGACAACTTACTACAAAATGTTTTAGACAAAGTTTTGGTAATTTTTCAATGTATTTAATTATATATATTTTACTTATTTAAAGATTAATTTCACTTTTCGTTGTTGTTTATAGATGAAGCTCAATATTGTCGATATCGATAATCCCGAAGTTTTAAGTTATGTGACTTCACTGTTGAAACAAAGGGCCAATGATCATCGTTATCGATTACATAAATACTACAAATCTTTTTCTTTTGATGAGGAGGTAAGGAGACATGTTCCCAAACGAATATCTGTAGAAAATTGGAGCCAAATGTGTGATTATTAGGCCTGTGCCAATGTTAAGGTTTGACTTCTTTCTCTTCACATTTGCTTCAATTAACCTTGTTACTCAATTTAATGATTATTTCTTTTCTTTATTTAGAAAAAGTTTGACAAAGTCAAGATTAACAGAGGAAAAATGAAAACTCCTCACTACTAAGGCTCTAAATCATTTGTTGTCGTACGAAACAAATATGTAAGTTCTTTGTTTAGAAGCTATAATTATATCAGTAAATACAATATTATTTATTGTGTTTTCAATTCTTTTTTTTTATATATAAAACAGAGTGAGAAGGAACTACATAGACAAAAATGTGATAGGTCACACTATATAAACTCACTCACTACAGGGAAGGTCAAAGGTGGATGTTAGAAGAATCGCAAAATAACTATATGAGTATGAAATTTTGTTTAAATTTTAAGTTTATTTATTTATGTAGTACTAACTAATAGTATTTTAACTGAAAATTGATTTTTTTTAAATTTTAGAATAAGAAGCAGGAATTATTGCAAAGATATTGTTTGACGAAAATGAGCAAAATATAGATGAGATTTGCAACAATGTGCTTGATACAAGATCTGGCTTCGTCAAAAGTCTTGGGTTTGGCCCTAAGCCAATTGCTTTATCCTCATCAGGACCAACATAGACCGTCTTGAATAGGAGAACCAGTTTCTTAAGGCTAAATTAGATTATAATAAACAAAAGTTAGAACGTAATGAATAAAAGTTAGCTAAGCTTGAAAAGAAGGTCAAACAAATACTTGGCATGAATTATGTAAGTAGTAGTGATGATGAAAACAATTCTTAGTTGGTACATAACTATTTTTGTTAATATTTGTATTGAACATTTAATGATATTATAAAAAATGCTTCTAATTTTTAATTATTTTCGTATAATAAATTATAAAACAAAAATCTAAATATTACATACAATAACATGGATTAAAAATGTCATCAATAATTATAATTAATATGATAAAAATGTTAGTAATAATGTTTATTAAAAATTAAAAATGTAGCTAAAAGATTTGCCTATGTTTTCAAAATCGTCGCAAAAATTTTTAGCTATATTTTGAAAAACGTTGCTAAAAACTTTTAGCTATGTTTCTAAAAATGTAGCTACAAATTTTTTGCTATGTCGGCTATATCGTCACCAATAATTTTGGGCGATAATTCATAATTTGTCGCTAAATATTATTAGCTACATTTACAATAACGTAACTAATAACATTTAGCCACGAAAACTAACGTACCAAAATATCATTATTGACGATTTTTCGTATCGTCGCGTATCCCCTTTTGTTATGTATGTAGCTTGTAGCAAAAAAGTAATTCGCAACGATATGTAGCTAATAACATTTAGCCATAAAAACTAAGCGTACAAAAATATTATTGGTGACGATTTTTTGTATCGTTGCGTATCTCTTTTTGTTATGACAATTTAGATGATTATTTAATATCATCACTAAATATTATCAGCAACGAATGAAGGAATTTTAGCTACGAAAATTTTCGTCACTAAAAGTCTCATCAGTTGTGGTGTATATATTAATCAATACTTTATTATAAGCAGTGAAAGGTAACTTTATTATGTTCTTTTATTAAGACATTATAAGATGTGTATATGCGAATATAATTTTATAATTATAGAATAACATTACTTTCAAAACTAAATCCAATTCTACAATAACTAAGTTAAAAACTATAGCCTTAAGTAGACAATCCTTTGAAAAAGGTTGGAAGTAGCTTTCAATGCTCACCCTAGTAATTTCCAAATATGAACATTTGTCATTTTAGGAATGGTTTTAGGTTGAAGCCCCTAAAAAATAAATCCTAATTAAGGTCCTAGTTACGTGACGCTCATTATCTGTAGGTGTTTTTTTGTGGTTCGGGGATTTGATTTAAACAATATATATGGAGACAGCTCCGTTTTTGTTTGCTCTCTTTTGCTTCTTTTCAAGTTAATGGGAGGGACCAAAACAACTTGAAATTATAAAAAGAAAACGATTAAGAGACCATACAATTAATTAATCTATTATCAAGTGAGAACAATAATGTATGATTATTTTAAATCAGAAAGTAGAGTGTCTTTTGTGGAATCAATTTTATAATAATATCAAGTAGACTGAGTATAACTTAATAAAACATGCACTTAAACAATTATTTTCAGTATATTTAAATGCATGGATTTAATTAAGATGTTTGAAGCTTTTAGTTATAGGAATGAGAACCACAATGCTTGTGTTTAATCTTCCAATATATGTAAAAAGAAGTAAAAAAGAAAAATGGGATGCGTAATATTCTTTCTTAATCATGCTGAGAGCAATTTTTTTATATATAGAAGGACCATCCTATGACTCTTAGGGTGCATATTTATTGAATTTTCAAAATTTTAATAAAAATACAGCAACCTATGTATTATGCTTCAATTTTAATATATCTTCCCCTATAATATAGACACTAAAGTAATCCAGTTATTGATATCAATCCCTCTCGTGCCCATCCTTCTGTGAAATTCACTCGTTTTCATTGAATTACCTTTATAAAATAACTATCTGAAACTTAAATTTAATATGAATAGGATTGGATGCCCTCTATTTCATAATGGAATTTAGCAGCAAAAGAACAAAACTGAAAAGAGATGGATGGAATTAGCTGGTGACTCAATATATATAGGGGGCAAGAATTCTTTTTTAATCAACTTTCATGTTTTAATTGCATCCATCGTTAGACGCATATTTTGGCCATCATTTTTCCCCCCCCAAATCCTACACCATAGAGAGTTGAAATTTAGGACTTTCTTTTCTTTTTGTGAACATGAAAATGAGCCGAAGAAGAAACAAGTAAAAGAGATGGCTTCCACAGTTTTTAAAGAGAATTCTCAGCCGCCCATCAAATGACGAAGAGTTGATTTCCAAGGAAATCAGAGAGATGAGAGGTAGGGTGATGGATCCCTTGAAAACCTAGAGTCTTTACGGTGTACAAAGATTTGATAGCAAGATTTAACACCTTCCATTTATTCCTTTTCCTTTCAAGCGTGAATGTTTACCTAACTAAAATGAAAATGACAATTTCAACAATATATAGCACCTAATCAACTAGTTAATGACACCATGAACTACATAGCACTAGGTAGTGGCATGTAGGAAAGGTTCTTTAACTTTTGGCAAGTGTTGTAGTGCCAGAAAATCAACATATTAATGGTAAAAATAATGTGAAGTTTTTGGTTTCAATGGCACTCTGACTCATAATTTGAAATACTAATTATTAGTAATGCTAATGGCTTTCTAACTAGTGCATTCAACACTTAAGAGTTGGTGTTAGTATCTTATAATCACTCCACAATATAAAAGGTTACAATGTTTATTTATATTTGCTATTTTACTGGACTGGCTGGGGAAAGAGTTTAACAATTATAAAAGAGCAAACAAACTTTCATCAAGCACGAGCTCGGCCTGAAATATACTCTTCGCTGAGAAGTAAAGTAAAAGAAACATGCTTCAAAACAAAGCGCCGTATCTTGGAATCCTCATTACTCTTGCAACTACAGGTTAAGAACTATGATGATGTCAATTTCAACTGTTACTTAACCTTTCGAAAATAGAACGATTCACTTAAAGAAAAATGACTTTACAATATTAGTGATCCAGTAGACCTTGGATTAATATTAAGTAATGCGTGCATTAGAATTAACGGCTCCAATTTACCCCAAAAAGCTATAGCACGTTACCTTAAGTGAGTATATACGTAGAAACGTTTGACTTAGTTCGGAAGTCCATATGATTAAGAATTATAGCCAAATATAAGGGTGCCAACAAGCTGAATAATGACCATGTTCTTCTGGCCACTAAATGTCCCCAACATTGATGACCATAAATAACTACATAGCCTTTCAATCAACATCCTCTAATTATTGATCTACCCTTTACTTTTCCCTATTAGCATGCACATAAGCACCTTGTTAACTTATGAAGGTTATCATTTAACCTCTAATCAACCAATATAATAAAATGCTTAAGTCTTGTGAAGAACAAAAGTTGCTCTAGCGATTATGGTACCGAAAGCAACAAATTTTCTAAAACGGTATATGCTCAAGCAGTGCACGTACGGTATGACTCAAGCCTGTCCAACAGTACGATTCTAGGGGGCAGTTTGGACACTAATTTGGATAAGAAAGTATGCAAGACAAGGAAAGCGGTGTGCGTGTAGGATTTTGCAAATCGTGCACATGGGTTTAGGACTTCACAAAGTCACATGCTTTCTAGGATGTGTCATGCTAGATGTACAGATTGAGGAATCCTATAAAAAGGAACATTAATTATTAATATACCATCTAGGATTTTTTTATGTCAGAGATGATAACCCTGAACTTGACAAGAAAAAAAAAAAAGGAATGGTTAAAACCCTCTCTCCACCTAGGACTATAAAAATCAAAGGAGTGGCAAGACAATGAAAAGGAAGAAACACTTGAAATGGGGTATATCTAAGGCAACAAGTGGTACATGGATGTTCCTCAAGACTGCCAATCAAAAGCTGGATTACACTGTTGACCCTCTCCTCCCTCTCCCTCGTCTCCTTCTTTCAACTAAAAGTCCCAATCTTTAAGTCTTTACCATATCAGACTTTGCAATTAATCTGTTGTTTGTCCTTCCATACATGGAACATAACATTTTTTTGACCTTACAAAAGAACTATCCTGCTTTTAAATTCAATCTTCGCTCACTTCAGTGAGCACTAGAAAACATTTCTTCGTATCCTACTCATGGAACAAACAAGATTAGAGGCATGCCCCTCCGAGACTTCAAGCATCATATCAGTTTCGAATCACCCTCCATTCCTTCAACCTTCAATTGTGGAGAGCCAACAACAATGGAAAAGGCTTGAAGAAAGTGGTCAAAATCACCAAGGAGGCACTAACCATGATTTTGTGCTGGATCTACGCCTCTCTAGCAAGGATTCCGATAAAGGGTCGAATCCAGAACTCAACCTCCTCGATTCGTTGAACGAGATTTCATTGCAGAAGCCACCAGATACTCCAGGCACCGAAACTGAGCCTCGAGTATTTTCATGCAACTATTGCCACAGAAAATTCTACAGCTCGCAGGCACTTGGAGGTCACCAAAATGCACATAAAAGAGAAAGAACACTTGCGAAGCGGGGACAGAGACTCGGATCAGGCCATTCTGCTCTTGGTCACCCTGGTTCGATACCTAATCGATGCATTAGCATGGCTTCTCTTCCTTTGCATGGTTCACTGAACAGATCACTAGGAATTCAAGTGCACTCTATGATCCACAAGCCATCATTATGGGCATCCGCAACTACTGGTTCAAGCCCTTCAACTATTTATGGTGAGATTGGAATGTCTAGACAGCCTATTGATCAACAACCAGCAGTTGGTCGTCTTCCATCTGATAATTTTCATCTGGGAAATATTGCACCTTCATGTGGTACTGGGGTGGCAAGATTTGATAGTGCGAGAAAAATTTCTCCAACCGCAGAAGGAATTGGGAGATACTGGTTTGGTAGTGGTTTAAACGATTTGAGGATGAAGAAAGAAGATTTGCAAAAGCTTGACTTGTCACTCAAGCTCTAAACAGTAGTTTTGATTTCCGCTTTGTTTTCACAGTTGAAAGTTCAATTTCTCTCGAACTTCTGATTCTGTCCTTATTTCGTGAGTAGAGATAGTTCATCTCCTTTAGTTGGTTATTTTCAGCAAAGTTCACTCTTTAGATTTTTGTTTTACAATTCTACAAAACCTGAGGTCTTATTAGGCGAATTCCTTGTCAGAAAAAAGAAAAGAAAAGAAAAGAAAACATCTGACAATGTAAATTGAAAAAAGTACTACAGTTTTCCGGGCAAGTAAATGTCAGCTGACTCTTAGTCTAGAAGTTGAAACTAATCAGAATTTAAAAGCAGCAAATTTTATCCATAAGTTTAGTTGAAACTGCTTTTTTTCTCTACTTCTTTTGTAGTCTGTTTGAAGATTTATTTCCACTTTGACCTGCCTCCCTAAAATGACTTTAAGGTCTCTCAGGAAAGAGTTTCATGCCACAACTTCTCTGTAGCTGAATTTGTTCTGGGTAAAATTTGGAAGATTGTGAGTCTCATCTCGAGATGTTCTATTATGGTAGGAGAGTATGGTCCACTCCATGTCTCCATGTACACAGTATGGTCCACTAATGGTATTAAAACTGGATGGTTGTGATTAGCTAAATCACTTCATCTTTGACCCATCAAAAATTGAACAAATAGACTATGTTTATTAAAAAGTAATAATAATAATAAGAAGAAGAAGAATTGTAGAGGGTTGGTGTAGCTAGAGCTGGAGGCATGTGAAAAAGTAAGGCTCACTCTCAACTATGCAATCCACATCATTCTTCTATATTTTATTGGGGTTAAGTCTTGATTTCTTACCCAAGTGATCTTATAATTTGGCTTGCCACAATAGTGGGTCCAAATCAATTTGATATATGCAATTAAGATCATGCCAATCATAGTACAAACTGAATTTCCTAGAATTAAAGTATGTTAGAACTAAACTGAAACCTCAACTATTATGATTGGTAATTGGCAGCCACATATTGGCATTAACAAGGAAGCTGCAGTAAGAGTGGCTGGAGTATCACACAAGTGTTGATTCTGTAGTAAACCATTTTAACAAGTGTTTTTATTGAATTGGACTCTCCATTTCTCGTGTTGGAAAACGGCCTTTACCTTCCATTATTCTTTTCTCCACCATAAAAATACTGCAATTCTCATGATTTTGCCTTTCATTTAAGGAACACTTTAGAACACACTTGAAAAGAGACATACATGAAAAATCTGCTGTTGAGTTCAGTTTGAAAGAAAATAGATGGTGAAGCAAGAAGTGGCCATCATTCTTAAGATCTTGTAATTATCATAGTAGCGATTTTGGTACATATTTATGTTTTAAGTACTTTTAATGTGGAGCCATCTTTCAATCATAAGAATTGGTAAAAAATTTTAAGAAAAAATGGTTTCATGTGCAGAGGCATTTATCAACAGAAGTTGATTTTTTTTTTTCCTTTTTGCTTATTCATGAACTAATTTTCTCTGAAACTTTTGGTTATTTCTTCTCTCATTTCTCAATGAATTCTTTATACTAGTTCCTCTTACGGAAAATTGTACCTCTGCATATTATATACAATGTTGAAGGTTACTGTCATACGAGCAGCAAATGCGACCCCTTGGGATTATCGAATCAAACCTTTTCTTCTTTTCCACATGTATACTGAGGATTCAATCACTTTTGACAACTGCTTCAAAAGGAAACGCCTTGACCTTTTCATCTTTTCACTTGGACCTGGTAACAACACTAGTTCAGGGTAACCTGGCTGATGGCTATCAATAGTTTGCTTACAGAGAATAGTTACTATAGTAAATGAAGAAATGTTGTCGGTTCAATACAAATACTAGATGATAGTATAATCATCCTAAAGGTTATCCTGCGGTAATTTCATACATTTTAGAAGCAAACTATGAATTGAAAATCATTGCTTGCTTTCCTGTTAACTACCTCAACTTAAGATACTGTTCTCAGTTAATATTCCAGTATCTACAACTTGCTGCCACCAAAAGTGGCAGAAGATGTGAGTTTGCACCTGACAACCCACGATGACAATGTTAAGGTGCCTTCCTACCCTCAGAATCATTCTCATCCATCAGTACTCTTCCATTAGTCACCAGTCTGGATTTTTTATGACCAGTTATAATGCAACAGGAAACTGGAGCTTATACACCAAATAGACCCCAGTCAATTGAATAAACTAAATGCTACAAGCAGTTCCTTGATTATACTTTAGACAATTTGTACTTTTCAAAATTATCTTATCCAATGTTGAATCCAATTTTAATTCACAAGAAGGCAATGGCATAATCGGTTATATTTACGTTAGACAAAATAGAAGAGGATAAACAGCCCAAATTGTAAAGAGGAATCCACTAGATGCAAGATCAGTAATCCTGTTCGCACGATTTGACCATGTCAGCTGAACCACTGGGCTACTCCAGAAGTTCCAAAAGAAGAACTTATTTCGGCTCAATGAAGGACTCGATATTATTTAGCCACCTAATAAACTCACTGCTATCTTTGTTCTTCCCGTCCTGCAAGAATTCAGCCATATCATCATCCATTTGGACCATTTCCCTTACCTCCGGGAACTGATAAAGTGCATCTTGGAGTTCACGTCCAATTCCCTGTGAACAAGACCCACATAATAACGGATTACCATTAAGGTGCATAGAAAAGAAATCAAAAGAACAAATCATAAGATTATTTATGTGGCTAGAGTAGCCCTCTCTCTCTCTCTCATGTTTTTTGGGTTAAGACATGCTGCTGTCCTGCATTCCAGGTCCTATATCTCTTTCAACCGAAGAATGCCAAGACTCCATCTCCTGACCATGGGGAAAACTACAAATAATGGTCTGGTGGTTCATAAAGCAGGAAACCAATCGCCATTGTTGCTCAAAGTAGAATCATGAAAGGCTTTTCACGTACTTAACTAAAAGGATACATAGAGATTAAGATATTTACTTTCAATCCATTTAACTCGATCAACTAAGTGTGAAGCAAATTGATAAAGCAACAACTTGAATCCTGGACCAGCGCAAGGTTGAGTTAGCTTCTTGTTACTATTGTGAACAAAAAGCTTTTTAATTTCTAAGCTATCCGGGCAAGCTGACTAGCTAAGCGACAATCTCTAGCACATCACCATCATCCTTACAGATATTAAGAACCATAGTGAAGTGAAGCTTTCTGCGTCTTTTATTGTAATACCACCGTACTTAGAAAATGGAATTGCTCCATCAAACATGGTTGCTACAACTTTGATTCATTCTCTGCATATTTTCTTTTCAATTCAACCCACTGCTACCCAAGTCGTCATCAATTATGAATGAAATGTATTCGGCAGGAGGCTGTAAATTGAGGTGAGATACAAAACGAATATCAAATTAAGCACATCAAAAACATCTTTAAGACTCGGAACAAACTGCAATCACGAAATCTGCTATTGCCATCAGTTAGAGTAAATTAACAAGAAGTGGATTGATAAAAAACCACGGAAATGGACTATGTGGTTGAAAATGCCGGATGCGGAAAGAAGTTGCCTTTGTAAAAGTAAAATTCCAACCTTAAATGTTCATCATATATCATTCCCTTAGAGTTGAATGTACTTCATTCATATGAATACTCTAAGAACACAGATTGAAGCGAGCAGAGCAAAACCACTTAACTAATATCAGGCATGCAGAACTGCAGACGCTTCTTCTGTCTTGTTCCCCAGAATAAGAATCAAATTCAATAACTTCAAATAACTATTCTATAATTTTTCCCTAAGCCTGTAATTTAGTACAACAATAATAATCTAGTAAAAATTTTACTAATACTTGTGATCTAAAAAGTCCGATAATACACATTCTTATTTCCAACTAGTAGATAGTATTAAGCACGAACTAAAACCCCATCCTCAAATCAAATATCACTTACAACTCCAAGATACGAATAAAGAAAATCATACATATTCTCAGTATCCACAAATTCAACAAAATCAAAGACATATTTAGAAAGAAAAGGCAAAAGCTGAGAAGAAAAAAGCAGTTACTTGACTGGGAGGAGGGTGATCGAGCTCGTACTGAATCTCTGCTCGGAGGAGCCTGAGGATGTTATCATTGAACGCGGCTTTGCGCATTTTGGATACCTAGTTTCCCGTGAATGTAATTGTTTGATTTTGAGGGTTGTTGAGTGGAGAAATTAGAGTTCGTTGGGATTGGGGAATTAGGGTTTTGTGAGGGTTGAGAAGGCTTCTTCTGAGAGTTTAAGGAGGGTTTTTGTTTTGTCTCTCTTGCCCGAGAAACTGCTGAGGATTTTGTTTTTAGGGTTTAAGTTCAAATTGTTTCTCATCCAACTTCCTAGACCACAATGAAGCGTCTAAACCATAAACCATCCTCCTGGTGCTCTGCTAGCAAATAGTTCTACGTGTCAGCCTTTGAAATACCACCCATTAAATCACGTCAATTCTGTTAAAATTTGTCGCTGATTAAAGCAGAGTTTTGTCTTCATATAAATACGTACTGGATATCTTATCAGAAAAACAAGTACTTCTGATTTATTGATTGGCGTCGGATTGAACCCAGAAAATCTGAAATTTGTTGATTACAAATATATAACAGTACTTAGGTCGGTTAGGGGAGTGAAGAAAGATGTGTAGAAAAAAAAACCATTTGAGCATTGTAATCGGATTCTGAAAGAAGATGAAATCGTGCAGTTTAGAGATTGATAATTCTTCAGAAGGAAAAGACAACTTTTGTCCCGTCACCCATTTCATCCATAAAGACAACAGATAGAAGTCTTTACATAAAATTGGCCTAGCGAATTGAATACATCCTTTGCCGACATGGGATTCTACAGAATTTACTACCAAGGCTTTTCTTCCTCTTTAGAAGTCCCTCCGCTTTCGATTGCCCTTCTGTTCTTGCTGAGAAGCGCTAGATAACGGTTTTGATCTGTTGCCTGCTGCGGTGCTGCCAGTTCTACAAAGTGATCTTTACTGAGATGGCCCTTCCCTGAGGATATTTGCTCAACTCCAGAGAAATGGACTGCTTATCAATTTTGTCCCGGCATTTGATCTCACTGCTAACTGATTGTTTTTTTGCTTCCACCACAATTTCTTTGACAACCTCCTCTAGTTTGTCGTTTCTTTCTTCCACTTTCAAAATATCTGCAGACTGGGCTTTCTTTTCTTCCTTAGCTTTTAGTTAAATTGCTATTGCTTTCTCCTTTTCTTCTTTCTTTCTTCTCTGCTCAAGCTCCTGGTCAATTTTAACAGACAAAATAATGAAATCTAAGTGCTGAAGAGTTGTTTGTTAAGTGCTTCATTTCGTAAGAGTATATCAAGTTGGTAAAAAAGTTGGATAGGTTTTAGTATAACATCTGAGTTACTGCCATCCATCGAAATGACTATTTCTAATAAAATTGGCCTGCCATCTTTAAAAACTTTAATAAAAGCCAATAACAGAAGCACGAGCCAAAGAGAAGATCATATAACGTCAACATTTTATAAACACCAGATACTATTACATTTGCTTGATCTCCAGTATTAAGAAGCATCCACAGTAAATAGAAATAAAACAAAACGAAGAAAAAAAAGAAACTTGAAGAGAAACAAACTAAAAGATGATAAGACAAGCTTTAAATCAGTCAGAATTTGTAAAGGATCACGCCTGCAATGCAGGAACATCAGGCTTCTAATGTTCTAAGACAACTGTAGTTTCATTTGTAAAGGATTACACCTACAATGCAGGAACATCAGGATTCTAATGTTCTAAGACAATTGTAGTTTCATTCTTCTTTCCGTCCTTTTTCTTAAGAACGGTTTGAAGCTTCTCCTTTGCAGTAAACATATCAAACTTGGCCAGCAGATTTTGAAATTAAAACAATATACTGAATGCCTTAAAAATTCCCAATCGACAAGTCCTATATGACAATGACTGACCTGTAATGCATGGATAATAGTTCAAGAACTTCAGATATATCATACATGTTCTACTAGAACACCCAACTTAGGCGGGAATATGATATGTTCTTATTTATTGAATAGCTTTCTAAGAGAACTATAAACTCATTAATGCATGTAAAGATTTGATGCCGATTGCCGATACATAGGATTTAAAATTTTACCAAAAAGCATAAGAGGAGAAAAAGGGAAATGAGGTCAGCCTTGGGAGTACGAAAGAATTGGATATGTGAAATAAAAGAAAAAAGAAAAGCATCTAGATCATAATTTTCATTATAGAAGACATGTTATCGCATCCTTTCTTTTCATCTCACCATAGCATATTGAGCAACCAAGTACACAGCTGTTACGGAAAAAATACACTCTTATAGATACAAATGCGTCATATTTAAACGAAATTACAGCAATATGCCAAACTTTTGGACTAAAATACCCAATAATTGTAAGCAGGCAAAGAAGAGCTGAACCAAATGAAAATAAGCCTGCAAAAAGACTAAGAATGCATCACAAATGACATAAAGCTAAACAACAAACTTTATAATCAGTTTGAACATAGTATGCCAAGGCAGCAATTCAAATGCTAAAAAAAAACTTTAGCAATAATGTTCAAGTGTTCCTCTTTAATCTCTTAGGGCCAGGAGGGTCTCTACTGCATCAGGCATCACAGAAATCCAGTTCATGAATCTATTTCAATGCTAATACATTGAGACCTTCAAAATTTTAAGATCCTATCAAAAATTCAAGATGAGAACTAAATACATTTAAGAAAAAAGATACAAATAAACAAGATAAGATTGACGTGATTTCAGTATATCATTGGTGCAAACTAATCCAACTCTTGAATCATGAAAAGGAACATTTCAGTTAAGGGTCGTAACGGAGGCTCCTCACGTTCGGTTGAACATCATCAGGCTACACTATCTTTGCCTAAGCAGTTAAAAGTGACCCGAAAGAACACCACGACATTTACACCATCTGTCAGTTAACCAGCACAAAAAAAGAAAGTGATATTTTCTTTCACCATAAGCTGTGTCTATATCAAAGGGGATCAAAACCATAACAACTGAAGAAAAGGGCATAACACGTTTGACGAAATGTCTAAAAGAGACATATCCACAAACAAGCATCCAAAAAAGAAAACATCAAATACCCAGATAAAAAGCACCGGAAAGGAAATGGAAGACAAATCAATACCCAAACTTCTTTTTCTTGGGGGATCAGAGACGAGCGGCAGTCATGAAGTCTAGCTTGTCCAGTTGCCGATAGGCCTCGTAGTAATCGCTAACATTGGTTTCGATCTTGTTGCTGTTCTCTCTAGGCCTCTCGGAGTGAAATTTTCTAGTTGCCCGAGGAATTAAATCGTGCCAATCTGCGTCGGGAGCTAAACATCCTCTCAAAATATTGAGCTCGACATTCAGTGGGCTGGACCGGCCTGAAAATATTTTTCTAAATTTGACCCAGTCGAACTGATCCAAAGTCCAAAAACCTTAATTGTTACAAGTTTTAAAATACCATTGATTTAAAATTTTGACTTGAAAGGATTAAGATTTAAAAGTTCAATCGGTATTAAACCGTTATGAAATCAATATAATAAATAAGAAAAAATATTATAAGAATAAGTAAAAATAAAATATTTTATTAAAATAAAAAATAAATCAATTTACATTATTATATAAGGAACTAATAAATCAAATCCAATAATTCAAAATAAATTTGAGTCTAATATAAAACTTAAAATAACAATAAAAAATAAAATTGTATCTTTGAAAGAAGTTGTAGCTCATCATTATCAAAAGCTCTAAATTCTCCAACGCTATCTAAAGACTCATAAATCACGTTTTTATCCAAAGTATTTGCATCAACTTTTTTCTACTGCATTCAAATAAATTACGAATTAGTAATGTATCAAATTATTCTCAGTTGTAATTTGTACTACATTATACTTTTAACTTAAATATAATCAAAATAAGATATGAACTGACCATCAGTAGATATTCTTAATTCATTCGTTGCAACATATGTATTTTCTTTATAAATAGCCTTTTAAAATTCATTATATTCAAGATCAGACAATAGTTCTTCATTTTTGATCCCAAAATTAGTGTGGTCAATGTAATCAATATTAATTGGATCATATGTTCTCTTCTTACTAACCGTTCTAAATACATAATAGAAAATTTATAATGTCAATAATAAAAAATAAAATTAATGAAAACTAAAAAAAATACCTATTCTTCATTCTTAGATTTTAAGTAACGTATATAAGGTCATTAAGTCTTTGACGTTCCAAATGATTTCATTTCTTTATATGAATATGTTAAAAAGCGCTTAAATTACGTTTACAATATGATGTAGAAGTTGTTCGATTGAGTAATTTAATAGTGAGTTTTCTCAATGTTAGAACACTTTTACCAAATGACCTCTACTACTCATCTGTATTTCAAATTAATAATTATGAAAAATAAAAATATTATTAATACATAAAGAATGAATTAAAAGTATAAAAACTTACCATAATGTTTTTTTATATTATAAGTTCTCTTTGTTAATGATTTGGCAAAACTCTCTAAACTTTCACGATACAATTTAAATTCATTTGTTGCTTATGATTGCTCTTCATTGGAGAACATACCTTTACATTCAATCATATCGAACAGATTACCCGTAATATTATTTGTACATTCGTCTCCACCATACAAGCAATTGAGAAAATAAGCTGCTAAACGGATCCTTTGAATAAGATACTTAACACATCTTCGATCAAGAATATCTATATAAGGCTTGTACAATTTCTCCTTCCCTTTAAAAAGATCTATAATCATTTTGTGAGCTCTATACATACCATCATATACATACCTCAAAGATGGCTTCTCATTTGAGTCAACAACAACTTTATAAATGGAGCCACAATCTTTGTAATGATGAAGTAAGCATCACAAAATTTATTATCTATAATAATAACTCAAAAAGAATTTTCTTTCACACTATTAAATAACTTATGACTTGAAATTTTTTTACCTGTCACTAAATTTTAAAGCTGTTGTTTATGTTTATAAACACTTTTCAAAGTAATAAATGTAGTTGCAAACTTGGTAATAGTAGGATGCACAATCTCAACCCAATCTTTTTGCTTTCTTAACTAAGACAAAAATGTGATATGATTACACATAAAAAATTATGATCTTAGATGCACGTGAAGAAATACTAGAAATCTGGTCCACGCTATCAATATCTTTTCAAATAGGATTTATACAATGATCAGCTCATAGAGACCAATAAATATGCCTATACTTTGATTGTAATAAGTACTCAGCTGATATATAAGTAGTTGTATTATCTGTAATAAAATGCAAAATATTCTTTGGTCCAACCCACTCAATAATTATAGAAAATAATTCAGATATAAGTATTAGCACTTTTTACCATATCAGAAGCATGAACAGACATGATAAAATTTGTTCCAATATTACCTTAAACCAAGAAATTAATCAAGATTCTTTATCTTTGATCCATTCATCTACCATAATAGTGTATCATGTTAATCCCTAACTAGACTTATATGTATCCATAGTTACATGACATTCATTTTTTAAATCTTTAAGTAAAGACACATGAATCTCATAATAAGAAGATACCTTAAATCTTGGACCTATTGTTATTGTAGTATCTATTGCTTCTTAAATATATGGTGAATTTAAAGCATCTAAAGGAATACATGAATGATATAAATATCTAGCCTATGCTCTTTTACATTATAAAACAACATCCTTATCAACCAAAACACTTTTTTAGACTAGGTTGAGAACCAAGAGTAATTCTTGGAGGAAAATAAGAATCTATGTCAATTGTAGCTTTCCTTTTTTTCTTTATCTAATTTTTGTGGTGCTTCATTATCTCCAGAAGACATACAATGAGCCTCTTTATTTTCCTTTTTCTTGTTTAATTGTTGCAAATAGTTTCCAATCCTTTCACATACATCAAATGATACTTTTTTTTGGTAAGAAGTAATATTACCCTTATACTAGCAAAATGTTCTTTCATTCTATAAATTCCGCCCCCCTTTAAATATTCTTCCGTAAAACATATAAGTATATTGGATATTCCCATTAGATGCTTGAGAAAAAGAAAACAAATTTCATGCTAGATCAGACTTACCACGATTAGAGGATTTTAAGTTCATTGAATCTTTTTTTGTTGATTTCATATTCTCCATTATAATTTTACATGAAAATATAAGAAATGCAATTTTGTTAGTTTTGTACAAAAATAAGTCACAACAATAATTAAAACAAAAATAAGTCACAAAATACCAAACCAAAGAAGAAAGATGAAACAAAGAGATAAAAGAGAAAAGATAAAAGTTTGAAAAATGAAAATATCCCTTAACTTTGTCTTCTTGATTTTTACATCTTTTATATCTAATATGGTATTTGACTTCAATAACCACAACCAACAAAATAGATAACAATAAAAAGGAGAATTAACTTGTGAATATATATAAGAAATAGAAAAAAAAGGATGAGAAGGAATTGAAAACATTAAAGAAAATCAATTCGAATAGGAAACACAAATTTAAATCTTTTTAAAATTTAAATAAATCTAAAAAGGCACTCAAAAAGTTGAAGTATGTTTAAATTTCAATGTCATTTTCTAAACATACTTCTTTAAAACTTAAGCATTGCTTCTTAAAACACTATTAAATTATTCTATACAAAATTATTTATCTATACTAAATTACTAATTAATAACTTTTACAATGTCCTTCTTTAAATATATTTCTTTGAAGTTTAAACATTACTCTTTAACATACTTTTAAATTTTACTAACCAAAATTACTTATGTATACTAAAGTACTAATAATAATTTTTCTATTGTCATTTTTTAAATATACTTCTTCAAAGTTTAAATATCACTCTTTAACACATTCTTAAATTGTTCTAAACAAAATTACTAATTAATAATTTCAAGTATAACCTCCTCTCTCTATAGTATACTTCTCTTCTAAAATTACTAATTAATAATTTCAAGTATAACCTCCTCTCTCTATAGTATACTTCTCTTCTCAATAATAGACTAATAGTATATGAAATTGGAAAGTGAAAATTGAAAACAAATGAAATACCTCCATGTTTTATTAATTTTCCTAGTTTAGAATACTAAAAGCCTAAAGCTTGTCTTTGTTTTCTCTCATCTCTATTCTATACTTCTCTTAGACTCTATACTCTCTCTATCTCTATTCTCCAAATCCCAAAACCTAAAGCCCTAAAGTCACTATCTATTATGAGTTGTGAATTTGTGATTTTCTGAAAATGATATCACTCCTCCTTTGGAATGTTACCCTCCTTAGTCAAATTTTGCCTCAACAATAGTGTTTAATTTCCTCTCCTCTTGTTTCTTTTTCAATCTCCACCCTCAATTCCTGAATCTTTTCTGGCTGCATCCTGTTTTTATTTATCAGTGTAATAGACCTTGTCATCATTACAGCTGCGCGACCTATATGAGGCGGAGCGAGTTGGAGGTTATGGCTTGTAAAAGTTCATTGGATGTTGTGTTAGGTATGGAGGTATAATTGCACACGATCCAAAAACTAATCCTTATGATTTGGCATTCCCTGTAATCTTTTTGGTTCTTCAATATAAGTGATAGCTAGTCATTGCTAGAGATGCGGAGACTAAAGGATTATTGGTTTGTGTCTCAAAGAAGAAGAAGAAGCAGATAGTTTTTCACAGTTCATAGGAAACTGGCCAGTTTATTATTTAACCAACCATTTTTCATTCACAGCAGTCAAAAGTAAAAATTGAACTAAAAACCAGTCTCTGTTGGATCACTCAGTTTGGTCCAGCTTTTATATTATTGGTATTAACTATTAACATCTTAGATGGAATTCATTCGTTACTAATATTACAATAATAGTCCAAGACAAAAATAGAAACATTAAAATCCATGAAGCACCAGAAATCTAAATACATAGTTAATTTTCAATCTGAACTTTATTAGCTTCATCAACTTCCTTGTTGATTTCTATTACAATACTTTTGGCTAACGAGTTATTTAAAGACCATGAAACTAAGACTCCAATCAAGAGTTGTCATACGAAAATAAACTTCTCTAAAACCTTTGACTCCTTGAAATGGAATTTTATCATTTATTGTCTTTCGGTTTTTGGCTAGTGCCTTTTGTGGAATGGATTTATGCTTGCATCTCCTTTACTTCTTTCAATGTTTTGGCAAATAGAACCCTTCAAAAACTTTCATTATGACTTAGGAAATTAGATAAGAGAATCCTTTGTCTCTTTATATATCCACCCCGACCATTAAAGCTTTCAACTTCAACATAGACGTCAATAGACATTTTTGTGTATCATCACAAATGTGGAGAATTTAAAACTAGTCACTTGACTTTTGTAGATGACGTAATACCCTTATATGGGGCATACCCTAACTCTCTTCAAACAATGATGAATTCTCTAAACTATTTCTCTATTCTATCTAGTTTAATAGTCAATAGGTAAAAAGGTTAAACATATATCTTTACTAATGTGTTGGAGGTCCACCACTTTAGCTTTATTTATGGCTTACGCATTTACTAGACCCTATATCTACCAAGAAGTCCAAGTATGTTGATTGTATTATCTTATTGGAAAGTGTCAAAACCAAAATCAACTCTTGGCAGAACATATTCTTATCAAATGCAGGGAAGTTGTTAATTTCCTCAATTATGAGAAATTTCCACATTCATTAGGGTGCCAATCTATTTCTCTTAAGAAAGCTTATCAAGGAAATTGAGAATTGCAGTAAGAATCACTTATGGTCAGGGAAAGTTAAGAATTTCAAAGGAGTGAAATTCAAGTGGTAGTAACTTTGTTTACCTTGAGGGTGAAGGATAGTTTCTATCCATGCAATGAAATTTGTTTTGCTAGCTAAAAGGATATAGAGGTTGTTCAATGATAAGGAAGCAACCTAGTCTAAATGGAAACATGAATATTACTTAGCCAGAACTAGTTTTTGAAAACTAAGGATTTAAAGAGAATTCCTAGAATTTAATATAAATGTTAAGACTAAGGAATAATCTTTATTCTTCCTTTAAGAGTTTGATAGGGAATGGAATGCATACCTATTTTTGGTATGATAATTGGGTAAGTCTAGGGCCTTTGCATATGATAGATGAGATCTTAAATCTTTCATTGAGAATTCCCTATAATGCCAAGGTTTATGTGATAGTTTTAAATGGGAATTAAGGGGCTATAACTTTAGGGTTCAACTAGTATTGTTGACAATTTTCCACCATATAATATGAAAAATCTTAAGGATGATCAAGTTATCTAGCTGAGAGGTTTTTCTTACATATTTTCCAACAAATCTTATTTTGAACTCTTCAGGCTTCACTCTCATAAAGTAATATAGTTTGCCCTAATATGGGTCGAATCCTTGATCCCTAGAGCTTCCTTTATTAGATAGCTTGTTGTGAAATAAAGGCTAGAAACAAGGACAAATGTTATAACATCCATGATTCCTTATGCCTCCTTTACAATCTCTTATCTAAATCCAATTGCACCTATTCTTTTAATATAACACTAGTTAAACCTTATAAAATGGGCAAGTAGTACAGTTAGGAGAATAAAACAAGATGCTTACTTTTTTAGAACAACCTTCAATTGTAGCATTTATGCATTATTGTATGAAAGAAGCAATAGTTTACACAAAGACTCTTCTATGGAAAAGTATGAGATGACTACTGGGACCATTTACTAGATAAGGGAAATCTCTAAGTAACAAAGCATATATGGGAGCATGTGCTTAAATAAAGAGTAACTGGAAATTAGGACTTTAAAATGTTTTATATCTTAGACCAAGTGTGATAACTTTAATCCATGTTTGGGATTCATTCCTTTTAAGATTGTATTATCTTGGTGTTCTACATTATGGTGATTTTTAAGCTTCATGTAGTGCCCTTTATCCTAAGGTACATACCAGAACGCCCTGAGGACATTCCAGTACATGGCCTAAGATAATGGCGCACTATGATTAATCACATCACTCACTTAACGTGGCATCATCTATCTTTGTTCTCTTATAAATATCATAAGGAAAGTCACCATATTTTTAAAACCAAAATTTCCTCATTTCATTTCATAAAAACCGAATTTACAATGTAGCTTTTACAATATCATCCGAAATATGTACATGATCTAAACCTAATATAAAAGTGCTACATGAAAGATGAAATATACAAAATCTATCTAAGCAATCCAATCCCAACTGACTGACCTTTGAGCCATTTCTTCTTTTCCCCAAAAGTACAAGTCTACACTGCTTGTACATCCCTCAGTAGCTAAAATAGTTTCTTAGTCCTAAAAAGTCAACATATAATTTTGGATGAGTTTTGCAAACTCAATGATGTAACCATCATCGATGGTTCACTCAATTTATACATCATATCAACACATATAACACATATTTCACAACCTTGCATATTTCATCATATACTACATTCACACTTAAGAGTAGACAATTTAACATCTCAATCAATCCAACATGCTTAATAAAATGTATATGAATGCTCATGTGATTCTTTTCCAATTATTACATTGTTGTAACCGAGTGCCTAAATTGTCTCGTATCCATTGTAGATACCGAGCTCATTTATAACTATCCCTTATTCGTTGAGGATACAGGGCTCATTTTACATAGTGAGCCTTAGGCTTTTATACACTTTGGAGCTTTTAGCTCATTTTCGGTGGCTACTCCGATCACAACTCCTATTATCTGGTCAGGAATTCATGTATGGAATGCATCTCACATTTCCAATCAATCATATCATGAAACACTTAATTTGTCACATTCACATGCAACTAGCACTTCAATATCTCATTCACATTTCACAATCATTAGACCTTTTGTTCGGAAATCATCATAATTCAATTCACATTCATGAAGCAATTCAAACATAATCTAACTTAACAAATAATTGAGTAGAACTGTCTAAGTTACTCATAGGTCGCTCCCAAACCTAATGCCTAGAAGTCCCGGCAACATCTAGAGGTTGACATTCCAGTTGCTCCTCTATAACAATAATATACATATATCACAAATTGGCACAATTGTAAGTGTTTTATAATGCATATGTATGTATATAAAATATGCACTATGCATGTTATGATAATCCCAGGTATCTATCCATTATTCTCATCATGTAAGTATTTGTATTACTAATTCATATAAGTACCACGTATAATTATGGTCTATATCCCAATGAAACCATTAAAATAACAATTCATAACTTGTTGATCAAAATTTTAGATTTTTCCCAAAAACTGACTTTTAGGTCTACTATTCTTGACCATTTAGACAATGAAAATGGGGAAATTTTAGAACACTTTCTTCTATAAAATTTCTCCCCTATGTCTTAGGTTTCTAATGACACCAAGATCATTCAATTTGATTTAGTATTGTGAAAGTTATACTCCAAATATTTTTAGACTACTTTTCTTCTGAGACAGTACTCTATACTTAACTTCCACCCAGAAATTGAAATTCTTAGAGTCTAATTCCAATTCTGAATTTGATTTCTTCAGATAATTTATAGTCCTATGTCTCTAGTTCACTCCAAATTAAAAGTAAGCCCATTTGGACAACTACAGAAGAAGATATGCCCAAAATAATGAAACATGTTCAGTGTAGAAGAAGTTCGCCGCGGTGAACTCCTCTAGAGAGGAATTCTCGTGAAGTTTTCACAAGCTCACCATGGCGAAACCTAGAGTTGGACACGAAGAACTTTACCCAAAAGAAATCCTAGCTAAACCTTCAAATTCTCCATGGCAAAGCAAGGAGTTTGCCGCGGTGAACTTCCACAAATGCATACCCAGTTTTTCAAATTCAGGTCAGATTTTGAGACTCTTATAAATAGAGCTTGAATTTGACTTCTTCACAAAAAATGTAGCTATACATATCTAGTTTAATCCAAATTAAGAATCATCTCATGTGGATAACTAGAGAAAAAGTTATGGTTAAAATACTAAGGCATACTTAGTGAACATTTTCTAGTTAATCGTCCTCAAACTTTCCAGATTTTTATACCTAACCTAAGTTATACAAAGATCACCATTTTCTACTTCATTTACTCCCCATTTTCAACTCCATTTCATCTCAATATCATTCCCTAACAAAGTATGACCTAAATTGGATCATTAACCCAAAAGCAAGATATGTTTATGTACCTATTCATCAACTCCCAATTCTTATTAAAACATCCTTTTCACAACCAATCCATCTTACAAACATGTGTAGCATAACTCATAATTTCTTACTCC
>JAOQMP010000001.1:16652758-16673409 GCA_027563575.1 Erythroxylum pedicellare
TTAATTATTATTTCAACCTTAATAATTGATCTTGCATTTATATTTTAAATTCCTTATAAGTGAACTTTAAAGCCCTAACATTCTATTCATATTGATTTATTCTTGAAAGTTATTCATCTATATATATATATATATATGTTCCTTGGAAAAAGACATAGATATCTTAGGTTAATTATTATTTCAACCTTAATAATTGATCTTGCTTGATATTTTATATTCCTTATAAGTGAACTTTAAAGCCCTAACATTCTATTCATATTGATTTATTCTTGAAAGTTATTCATCTTGCTTTAGTTAGTTTGGTAATTTAGTTCTTTTTTCAAAATTTTTAATTTAATTACTTTTCTAGGATTAATAAATTTGGTAATTATAGTCCTTGTGGAAATGATAACCTAAAATACTCTAGATTAGAAGTTATTACTTTTGATTATGTGCACTTACAAATTTAAACAACCAAGTTTTTGATATTATTGTCAGGGACTATTTTTATTACTATTTTATTAATTTTATCTTTCCTTTTAATTTTTATTAATATATTTTTAGTTAATTAATGAGTAATAGGAGATCCAAAAATGAGAACTTAGATGATCTACTTCCTATTGACCCTAAAATCAAGCTAACAAATAGACAAAACAACACAAAAAGAGAGAAGAGATGGCTACAAATAAACAAAAATATTGGAAACATTGATAGCTATGGTGGCAATAATGTTGTTATTGGTGTAAGGAATAGCATCCACCTAGAATTTGTACAAGGAACATTCAAATGCATGTCATTAGCACTGGTTCCTTATATATTAGGTTTTGCTAGAGGGTAATGAATTATGAGATCAAACAAGTCCATATTTACTTATTGTTGACTTTTAATGGATTACTAGATGAAGAAACCATCACCTTTATTAAGGATTTCAATTTTATGATCCAGACACTTACTTTAAGTGGTCTTACTAAAGATGGTCTGCAGGTGAGATGTTTCCCCTATTTTATAATAGATTGAGTAGAGACCTAGTTACTTTCAATCAATAATGGATTCTTTTAAGGATTGGAACCATGTATATAATGCCTTTATATTATGATTTTTTACTACACATAATACCATCAAGATTAGGATGAAAATTTATAGTTTTGCATAAAAAGAGGGAGAAGCAATCCATTAACCTTAAGAGACATATAAAGCCTTGCTTACCTAATGTCCTCACCATTAAGATTCCCTACAATTTGTTACAAAATTTTTCTATAAAGATCTCACTCTCGCATGTCAAACCTTATTTGATATTGCTACAAAAGGAACTATCTCTCTAAAATCAACTAAGTCAAAAAAATTATTAAAATATTGGCCAAGAATTTGTCATCTAATTCTGTAAGGAAAAAATCAAAAACTTCTCTTTATTACATTCAACCATCTTCAAACTTTGCATTGCAAGTAGTAGATATTTCTAAATAGATAAAGGTTTTGCTAAATTAAGTATAAGAAATAAGGAGACATGGTATCAATGTGGTATGTATAAGCATCCTTTCTATACATATATGAATGTGGAGTGTATCTTAAATTATTATGATTATACGAACTACATGATTGCTTATAGGGGCTTACTAATTATCAAAAAAAATCATTTCTCGAATCCTTACAACCTTGAGCGAAGAAATTACCATAATTAATGTAAGATGGTGTAAGGAGTTAGAGTAGGTAGAACTTTTGGACCAACTGAATTCCAACAAACAATCATTTTCATATTAAAAAGGGATGTAAAAGATGCTCAAGTAATATATGTCTTTCATTGATATAAAACTGTGCAACTTGGAGAAACTTGAATCTCATATAGACTGACTTGATAAGGTAGTGCAATCAAATTCTACATCCATTAACAATTTAGAGGTGCAAGTAACCCAATTAGCTTAAATAGTAAATGAAAGAGGTCAAGGCGAGCTTTCTAGTAACATAAAGGTAAAATATAGATGTTAAGATAAATATTGAATCATCTCTAACACAAATTGTTTAGCAGAGTTACCATTTCGGTGCTAGATACAAACACAATGGGAACTCAACAACTATATTTTTAGATTCCTTAAACTACCAAATTGTTTTTATATGCATATGGGAAAAGGGATAATAGAAAATCAACACTGATGATTTATGTGGTTCGGTCAATATGACCTACATCCACAGTAACTTTTTTCTTTTTTGTTTTTCTTGTATATTTCTATATAATATTTACATCCATATTTATTGGGTACAATCATGATCTAATATAGGGAAAAAAAACATAATATAAGGTAAGGAGATAGATTTAGGGAAGTCTGCCTCCTAATTAGGAGCAAGTCAAGGGGACTGAAATCCTCCCTGATTTCTTGTTATTTCAACACTCCCCTTTAAGTTGGATTGCAAATGTTAATCATATCCAGCTTGCTCATGAAATCATCGAAACTTTTCCTTGGCAGTCCTTTAGTGAATATGTCCGTCGTTTGCTCCTTATAAGGGATGTAAGACATACAAATTATTCCTTCTTCAACTTTCTCTTTGATGAAATTTTGATCCACTTCTATGTGTTTGGTTCTGTCATGTTGGATTGGGTTAAGGGAAATGTTGATTGCCGCTTTATTATTATAGTAGAGCCTAACGGGTGTTTCTACTATGATTTGTCATTCTCCCAAAATTTTCTTTAGCCATAATCCCTCGCAAATACCTTGTGCGACAACCTTAAACTCGACTTTAGCACTACTTCGAGCCACCACATTCTGCTTCTTACTTCTCTAAGTCAGTAGGTTACCCCATACAAAGGTACAATATCCTAAGATGAATCTTCTATCCTCAGTCGAACCAGCCCATGCTATGTCTGTGAAAATTTCAATCCTTTTGCTATTAGTTTTCTTGAACAATAGTCCCCTCCTAGGAGAACCTTTTAAATACTTCAAAATATTGTACACTCCTTCCAGGTGAGCTTCCTTTGGTGAATGCATATGTTGGCTTGCCAGACTTAATGCGAAAATGTGAAAGCAATATCAGGTCTTGTGTAGGAGAGGTATATCAGTTTACCCACCAATCATTCTCTATTAACCATCTTTCCTTTATTATTCGTTCCTCTTTGAGTTTCGATAGGTGTATCACTTGGTTTGCATCCTAGCAAACTGGTTTCTTTCAGGAGTTCAAGCACATATTTTCATTGTGAGACACTAATGCCCTTTCTTGATTTGGCAACCTCCATCCCCAGAAAGTAACACATTTGACCAAAATCTTTTACTTCAAATTTGATGGCTAGAATCTTCTCTAACCTATCCATTTCAGTCACGTCATCCCCTATTAAGAAAGTATCATCAACATGTTCAATTAAGATTGTTTTCTTTCCTTCTTTAGATTGTTTAAAGAACACAGTATATTGACCTTGTTGATATCCTTGGCCTCTTATCACTTATGCAAATCTATTGAACCATACTTTAGGAGATCGTTTTAATCTATAGAGTGATTTTCTTAACTTGCAAACTTTGCCTTACTCCCCCTCCTTACAAAACCCCAGTGGTAAAGTCACAAAAACTTCTTCTTCTATCTCTCCATTTAAGAAAGCATTCTTAATATCAAATTGATAGAGTGGCCAGTCTAGGTTGGCTATTAAAGAGAATAACTCTAATAGAATTCAGTTTTGCTATCGGAGTAAAAGTTTTTTTACAATCAATTCTATAAGTCTGAGCAACCCCTTTGTAACAAGATTAGCCTTGTACTGTTCCATCGGCCTTATATTTCACCGTGAACACACATTTATAGCCCACTATCTTTTTTCCTCTAGGTAATTCTACTATTTCCTATATCCCATTTTTTTCAAAGGCCTTCATTTCTTCCATCACTGCCCTTCTCCATTTAGGACTTTCTAGTGCCTCCTAGATATCTTTTAGGATTATAATCCTCTCAAGACTTGAGGTAAAAGTATGATAACTGGTAAATAAGGTATTATACAATACAAATTTTGAAATGGGATGAAGGGTGCAAGAATATGATTGTTTTCTGAAAGCAATGGGTAAATCAAGATCATGAGAATTTGTTACCTGATCAGAGGAATGCTCATAGTGGATTGGATCTCTCATCAGGTCGAATTCCTTTGGTGCTTTGACTATGAGGTTCTCTTAAGGCTGGTGTTGTTAAATAGATCAATACCTCCTTTTATTTCTTTTCAACTTCCTCCAAATTCAATGTACGATTGTCATGGGGTAAGATTAACTGGATAGGTGAGGTTTCAGGGATGAGAAACTCAAAGTACAAAAACTGAGCTTCACTCAAGTGCTCCCCCTAAAGCAAGTGCTTTGGATAGTAAAGTGTGGTTTCAAAAAAGGTAATGTCAAGGCTGACAAACAGGTGACAAGTAATGGGATCATAACACTTGTACCCCTTTTATGTAGAGGAGTAGCCAAGAACGATGCATTTACAGGCCCGAGGATCTAATTTAGTTCGGTGGTGGGAGTGGATGTGAACATAGGTCATACAACCAAAAATTTTGAAAAGAATATCAGAGATCATGCAAGAGGGAGGAAAGGACTCCTTGAATTTTTAGATAGATGTGGAAAAGAACAGTATCCTACTAGGCATCTGGTTGATAAGGTATATGGCAGTAAGGATAGCATCTCCCCAGTAATTTTTTGGTTAGTGAGAAGTAAACAATAGGGCTTGAGCGACCTAAAAAATATGTCGATTTTTTGTTCAGCAATCCCATTTTGTTGGGGAGTGTCAACACATGAGCTTTGGTGGATGATACTATGCTCTTGAAGATACATACCTAACACTTAGTTAAAGTACTCAGTGCCATTATCAATATGGAGGAATTTGAATATTAGTGCGGAATTAATTACGAATCATTGAGCTGGAAACGAATAAAGATTGACCAATCTTCGATTTTATCATGTAAGAGGTATATCCAATATAGACGAGTATGATCATCAATAAAGGTAATAAACCATTTAGTATATGTCTAATTGGATATAGGAGATGGGGCCTATAAGTCACTGTGAATCATAGTAAAAGGTGTGTAGGGCTTGTCTATGGATCTAGGAAACATGTTCTTTGGTGTTTTGCATATTCACAAATCTCACACTGAACATCAGGAAAATGTTTATTTGAACAAAAAGATGGAAATAATCATTTCATATACTAAAAATTAGGATGACCTATCCTAGAATGCCATAATAAAAGTTTGCTAACTTGAGAAGCAAATGTAGAATCACAACCAATCTTAAAGTCACTCTAAACAATGTGACATTGATCACTTACAGTGTCCTCTCAAAGTAGTACAGTCTCTCACACTCCTTAGCATTGCCAATCATCCTCCCTAATGATAGATCCTAAAAAAGGCAATGAGAAGGAAAAACAATTCAAATTTTTGGTCAATTGGCTAATAGACAATAAATTGCACTCTAATTTACGAATATGTGGAACAAGATTAAGGACAATAGAGTAGATATCCAAATACTCTCTTTGCCAGCACATGGTGAGTAAGTAATAAATAAATGATATGCATCAGTCATATGATCAAAAGCTGCAAAGTCAATAATTTATGGGGTGTTAATATGAACAATAATATTAAGTCTTTCGAAAAATTACCGCATTGGGCCAAAGACCCAGAGGGAACAAATGACTGATCAGATGTCTGAAATGTGGAAGACAATTCGTAGGGTCTTTCTAGTTTTTCAGAATTAAAGCCGCCATTATTTTTTCGTCTAGAATTTTTTTCAGCCTAAGGGTTAACCTTGATTTGATAGCCTCGATTTTTCTTTCTGGTTTCCAATATACTGGATTCCTATGCAACTCCCAGCAATCATCCTTCGAGTGACTCGGGCTTTTGTAGTGTTCGCACCAAGGATGCATCCTTTGCTGCTTTGGGCCTGAATTCTGTTGATGAGTTAGGCTAGAATTTAAGTTTTGGTTGTTTGGACCCATCTGCCACTTTTTCTACCTAGGGTCTATCTGCCATGTTGCTAAGCCAAGCCCGGCTTATGGGCCTCAAGCTACATCTCCAACTGGGCACGATCCACTCGCTACTAAGGCTGAGGTTTCAACCATTCCTTTCTCCTTTAACATGACCCGTAGCCTACTATCCTCGCTGTAAGCCTCTGTGAATGCATTCGTGACTGAGGGCAACAACTCAAAATCTTACCTCTCACCTCGTCAAGGTCACAGTTTAGCCGTGTGAGAAACTTAAATACCCTTTCATTTTCCACCTTCTTCTTATACTGTATACTGTCATTTGGACACTCCCATGCCTCATTTGAACTTAAGTCGAGTTCTTGCAAAAGTTCGATCATTTCCATGTAATAATCGGTCACTTTTCTTTCTCTTTGTTTCAACCCTCACAATTGAGTTTTGATCTCAAAAAGTTGAGGCATTTTCAACATCAAAATAAGTCTCCCGGACAACTTTCCCAAATTTGCACACACCATCAGTAAGAACAAATAGGCTTTTTCGATCATGGGTTGCATTGAGTTCACCAACATGCGGTTACGAGTGAATTTTCAGACCTCCATTGCTGCACGCCATTGTGTCAGTGGTAGTGGGTTCCTTGCTTCTCCTGTGATGTAAACTAATTTCCCCTTTATATCAATCACCAACTACACTGATTGAGCCCACTCTCTATAATTTCTTCCATGTAGTTTTTCCACTGAGAGACGGAAGGAGGAGGATTCCAGAGTTGCTGGACTTATGGTGGAGGACACCTCCCTCTCACTATCGAGAGCATCGGAGGGAACAAAAATGTCGTTGGTAGCGCCAAACATTGAAGACAATGATCAAGCCTACTCTGATACTATATGGGACGAGGGAAAATAGAAAATCGACATCGATGATTTACATGGTTCAATCAATATGACTTACATCCATGATAACTTTCTTCTTTTTTGTTTTCTTGCATATTTCTATACAATATTTACATCCATATATAGGTACAATCATGATCTAATATAGGAAGAAAACACAATATAAGATAAGAAGACAGGTTTAGGGAAGTTTGCCTCCTAATTAGGAGCAAGTTGGGGAGACTAAAATCCTCCCAGATTTCTCATGATTTCAACAATGCACTTTCAACAACATTAGTACTTCTGACAACTTTGACTGCTCTACATTCTAACAATGGAACTCAATATTATATTTTACTTTGACCCTTTTCCAGTGGCAAATGTGCTAAATTCTAGCACAATGATGGTTCTCGTATTACAGGTGAATTTTAAATCAATAGAGCAGTCATCCGAACAGGAGAGAAAAAGCCAAAGTGAGTCGCTGTTGTTTTGGGAAACTCCATGATTTGCAACTAAGAAACTCCGGAAGAAAATAGAAAAAGAATTGAGTGAAAATGTAAAGGATAGTTCAAAACGATCATCTTTTAGTCGCCAAAGGAAGTTGACAGAGAGAAGAAGAAGAAGAGGCACTTGAGCATTTTTCCTGCTGCATTTTGAGGTCATCAACTTTGTATGTCTAGCTCTTCAAAAATTTTCTTCAGTTCAAGTATCAGTTCTGTCCTTCGCTTGTTCTTCTCACCAAAATTTTGGAAGTTCATTGTATGATTGCAATGAATAATCATCTTTAGTTTACTATTACTTTCTGTTTCCTTCAACACAATACTGTGATTTGGATGCCAGTATAAGGGATTCGTCTCCAGGTACCTGCAAGAACAAGAGCAAGCTTTCAACAAAATAATACCAGTAACAAGTTTTTGTTTGGAAAATAATACCAGTAACAAGTTGCTCAAGAAATCCACATACTGAGACTAAATTTAAAGAAGATTTTTTCACAATGATAGGTTCTTCAAGTTATTATTCCTATAGCTGAAATGAAGAAAATCTGCTATACAGCTACTTTTGAAGATAATGTTGTCTGGTGAGATTCTGCGTTCATAGAAGATAGTGGAGAAACATGACTGCATCAACTTACTGCTTAACCCTTGCTTTTAGCGCGCTAATTATTTTCAGTGGTGCTGTAAAATCAATCGTAAACTCCACAGATTCACCCATATCAGGGCTTCTGTAATAATTGCTGATGGGCTTTGTAGCCAAAACTGAGTTTGGGTAGTAAATCTTTTCATTATCGAGTTTCAAGAAAACTGTTGTCAGGATATCCATTTCTTCAACCACGAGCTGTCAAGTTTCAGGTGAAACAAGCTGGTTAGATTTTTTTAAAGTCGTATGATGAAATGGAGCGGGTAGAAGAAGAAAGGAAAAGAATGTTAAAATACTTACTGGAACTCCGTCAACAACACAACGATCACCAACATCAAATGGGTGCACCGCAAATATAAATATAGAAGCCTCAAATATAGTCTTGAAGGTGTTTCCAAATGCAAAAGCTGCAGCTGTTAGGAATATTGCAATAGTTTCTGAAGTGGTCATTTTCATCAAAAGCAGCCACATAATAATGGTTACAACCACCACAATCACCGACATGACTTTGTTCAACTGTTTAATTGCCACTCTAGTGTCATTTAAAGCGAATGCAAGCGTTTTCCTTTCATGGTAAACCCTCACCTGTAAATACATTGTCGTTGTAAGTCCGAACAAATTGATAAAAGAGTTCGACAAACTTATTTCAAGCGGTAAGTAAATAGTCAATCAGCATCCCAATACTATTGCCAACTTATTGTCCGTCTTATAAGGTTAAAGATACATGTACTTTATCCTCCATCAAATAGTCAATCAGAGTAAAGGACAACATCATTTGATCATCATTGAGATGATGCGCAATATGTACTAGATCATCAACTAGAATTTTTCCTCTACTCATGTAAATGCTCCTACCTAATGAATAATACCATACTGCTGTTGGAGTAATTGGCAAAGCTGGATTCCAGTTTCTTCCAGGCATCAGCTGAGGTAAGTGTTATAATTGATTATTGGGCTAATTGAGCTAGTAACAATAGCGAGAAGTACAAGGTGATCCTTATGAGTCAAAGGGAATACCAAGGTTCGGACACAAGGCGATCCTTACGAGTCCAAAGGGAATACCAAGGATCAGTGTATGGTGGACAGGTTTTGATCCATCAACGTAACCAAGAAGTCCATAATTAAACAGAAGATTTGTCATTTGAGACTTCCACAAAGAAAATTTTATTTCATTTTTTGCAAGCTTGAAGGTAATCTAGAGGGAAGCATTAACAGAGATTAGACTACCGAGTTATCTTGAAGCATGGTGGTGGTTGTCGCAAACACGATGGTTGAGTTTGGTGATGGAGAAGAGTTTTGAAAAATGCCCATGATGTAATAAGGGCAGAAGGGAAACAATTAAGATGAAGGGTAAAAATGATTCAAGATGATGAAGGGAAAGAAAAGTTTAGTCTTTGTTCTCCATAGACAGGCTCTCTGACAGCATAAAGAATTTGAGAAGGTATGATTTTTATGTCTATTATCTGCAGTTGAACTAATTACAATGACTCCAATAATCTAATCCACTGATCTAGCCTCTAGATAAGAAAATAAAGATGTTGAGTTACGGACAATTAGCGGTTGACGTAACGAGCTGAATTGTGCTGTATCAAATATGGTAAGAATCAATTTATAAGCATCTAGTAGCGACAAGATTTAATATGCTAACTTCACGATGTTAGAATCTATCCATCAAAAAGTGAGAACCACCACATTTTAGTAAAGTACAGGACCTAAAACATTTCTTTTGTTGTCGCGTAATCAATACAGAAATAGAAAACAGTAACAAAGCTGGGAGCAAACCAGAACATCCAAGGCAATATGGAGCTAAGAGAATTTTTGTGAAGCTAAAATGAAACCACAATTCCTAACGGTGTTCTTCCTACTTAATGAATTTGTCTTACCACCCAATCGGTCAAAGATTTTCTGTCAATATGTCCAGTCTGCCATCCATCAAACATAGGAAATACAAAGTCGACTTCCTCCCTTGGCAAGAACCGTCGAAGGTCATCCTCAGAAATGTATCTGCATAGAAAGAAAAAATCATAGCAGGGATATCAGACACAGGAAAATATATTTAACAGCATGATATTCATAACAACCAAAGATTCTCTCACTTGCAAGCAGGCTGAGCAACATTCCTGAAAATTTTATGCGCGGCAGCAATTGCTTCCGTTTCACTTCTAATCTCTTCCCCCGTAATCTCATCATCCTGATCATAAAAAGAACCATTTATTACACGCTCTACCCAAACGTTCATAATACGACTTGAGATCTCTTCTTTCTTCATTTTATGAAGCTCTTCCAAATTCAACTTTTTTTTCTTAACCCTTTCCTTTTTGGCATATGTGAAGCTGCCACCCGCCAAACTTAGATCAGCGAGCGGAGGCCCTGAAAGGATATCCAAAATATAGGCTTTAAAGCTTGATTCTTGCATTCTGTCAAAGAATGCATCCACCCGAAATTTAGACGAAGTAACTTCAAGCAATACAGTCTTTAGAAGCCACAAAAATGTTCCAACAAGAAGCGCAACAAGAGTCCATGTTATCAACTTTAGAATCTTTTTGGCGGACTCAGATCTTTCAATTCCTTGATTAATCAAACAAACCCAAACAAGAAGTACTAGACCAATCCAAATAAATACCTGTACACTCCTCTTCAAACAGTGAACAAAAGGCAGATCATTTATCCTCATCGTATAGTTCGTCCTATTGATAAAAACAATAAAACGCAGAAACCAGCTAGTGGCTAACATACCACAGAAAATCACCGTCATCAACATACACCACTTCCAAAACTTCAACTTCCAAATAACAGTCTTTCTAAGTTCTTCAACAGTTAAGCTAGCCACAAAACAGCCCAGGATACACAAACTTGCTATCCACTCGATAAAAATCCCAGCTTTTACTCTCTTTTGCTTCCTTCTTCTCAATTTAACTTGCTCGTAGATCTCCTCATCGTTATCGTCATCCTGGTCTCCAGGAGAACCCCAGTCATGAGAATAGCTTGGACCAATGTGATCTTCTATAACCGGTTTATTCTTTGTTGGCTCGTCTTCTGAAATGTCTGGACTTGCTGGCCATGATTCCTTTGAAGAACACACTTTTTTGGGTTTTTTGTCACGGTTGACTTCTGGGGCTTCTCCATTACTTGAGATAATTACAGCCAGTTCTCCTTCACCTTCATGGCCTCTCTGATCTTGACCTTCCATTAAAACTCGGAAACCACAGACAAAGTGTTCAGATGTGAAAAAAGGTTTGAGATAATATTGGGAATGAAAGAACTCTCATTCATTTCTGTTAAAGGTAGTTACAGGAATACAATGAAAACTTATATACAAAGCTAACTGTTGATAATTAGACAGTAAATGAAAGAATCAGAGAAGACTACTGCTGTAATAGCACACATTTTATTAAAAGAGAGAAGCCTTTTAAATAGGCATAAACATAAAGGGAAAAAACGGAATCATTGATGTCTATAAATACAGCAGCAATTATTGACCAATAAAGTAGAAAGTAACAGTTATTAAAGAATAGGACAGCTTGTTGATTGTTTCGTAATCACAATTCTAATATTCTATCTTGATTCGAAATTACATACTCTAAGCAAAGAATCACAATTCTAACAGCCTGCCTTGATTCGAAATTACATACTCCAAGCAAGGTTCTAAATAGAAGAAATTTCTTCTTTGACAATGACTTTGTCAAAATATCTACCAACTGATCATGATTGTTATAGTATTGGACATCCACGACTCTTCCGGCCACCAAATCTCTGACAAAATGTAGTCATGTATTTATGTGTTTAGTTCGACTATGTAATGCTGGATTTTTAGTCATAAAAATAGTCAATTTGTTGTCACAAAAAATAACAGTTGCTGTCTTTTGTTGTTGTAAGTCATTCAAAATACCTCTCAACCAAACATCCTGAGATGCTGCAAAAGCCACCGCTACGTACTTTGCTTCAATGCTTGAAAGAGCTGTTATAGGTTGCTTTTTGGAGCTCCATGCAATAGCTCCCAATCCTAAAGTGAAAACATGAGCTGACACACTTCTTCAATCATCAATACAACTCGCAAAATCAGAATCCGAGTAGCCATATGATTTTCCATCACATTGTACATTAATGTTAGTAGAATACCAAATCCAATAACTTACTGTACCAGCAACATATCGTAAAATTCGTTTTGCAGCACCAAAATGTACTTGTGAGCTTCTCCATGAACCTAGAGATGGTGTTAACTGAAAAGGGAATGTCGGGCCTTGTATGTGTTAAATAAATTAACCCGCCAATAAGGCTTCTATATGAGGTAGGATTAGTTGCTCCTTCGCCATCTCTGCTAACAAATTTATCATTAACATTTAAAGGAGTACTAACTGGTGTACAATATAACATACCAAACTTTCGAAGCAGTTCTTTGGCATAGAGCTCCTGAGACAGAAAGATACCATCAGCTTCTTGCTTTACTTCGAGACCAAGAAAGTATCGTAATGAACCCAAGTTAGTCATTTCAAATTCGTTCATCATCTGATACTTAAACTCATCAAAAATAGTTTTTGTTGATCCTGCATAAATCATGTCATCTATGTACAAGCAAACCATCATAAAAGCTCCATCGTCTACCTTTTCACATATAAGCTAGGCTCCCTTTCACTCCTCTCAAAACCATTCTTCAAGAAGTGCTAATCAATACGACTATACCATGCTCGCGGTGCCTATTTAAGCCCGTAAAGGACTTTCATTAACTTATAAACCTGCTTTTCTTTCCCTTTTTTTTGCGAATCCTTCGGATTGTACAACATAAACCTCCTTATTAAGATAGCCATTAAGAAAGGCTAACTTCACATCAAATTGGTAAACGTGCCATTGTTGTTGAGCTGCCAAGGCTAAGAATATTCGAACCGTCTCAAATTGAGCCACGGGAGAGAAAGTTTCTTCAAAGTAAATCCCAGCTTGTTGTGCGTATCCTTTCACAACAAATCGTGCTTTGTACTTTTGAATCTTACCATCTATTCCAAGTTTTGTTTTAAACACCCACTTGAGTCTAATTGCCTTTTTGTCAGCAGGTAAGTCACATAAAATCCATATTTGATTCTTGTTAATAGTCGTGATCTCCTCTTCCATTGCCTGCAACCATTTCTTCTCTTGACAAGTTCTTCAAAATTAACGAGATCAGTGGCAATAAGTGCAAAGCCACACATTTCATACAAGTCATCTAAGGATCTGTACTTTCTACGAACAAATGTTGTAGATAATTCTTCTGCAGTAGAGGGGCTGCCTAATTATGTCTGTGACTGTGGAATTGATATTGATGAAGGTGTGTCTGATGGTGTGTCCATCGTCATAGTTGTCTGTTGAAGATTGCTGCTATATTCTCTCTGTTGTTCATCATCTTCAATAACTTGACTAGAAGTGGTCATAGTATTTTCCTGCCAACTTAAACTCTCATCAAATACAACACCTCTTCTTGTTAAAATTTTATTGTTTGTAGGATCTAACAATCTGTATGCTTTTGATTGAGTGCTATATCCTACAAATATACATTGATGAGACTTTGGATCCAATTTCTTTCACTCCTGTGATGTGATCAAAGCATAACAAATAGAACCGAAAATTCACAAGTGACTTACAAAAGGTTTGTACCCATTCCAAGCTTCGAATGGAGTTTGGTTTTGTACTGCTTTTGTAGGAGAGATGTTAAGAAGATAAACAGTGGTGGCTACTACTTATACCCACAAGGTGTTTGATAAATTCTTGCCCTGCAACATACTTCTAGCCATTTCAATTACAATACGATTCTTCTGTTCCGCAACACCGTTTTGTTCTAGAGTGTATAGTTAATTCTCTGTTTATGCCATGCTCTTCACAAAAAGAGTTGAATTTGTTAGACTAAAATTCGCCGCCATTATCAGTGTGCAGAAATTTGATACAACAATCACGTTGCTTCTCCACCAAGACTTTGAAACTCTTGAATTTTTCAAAAGTCTGATCTTTGTTGTGCAGAAAATACACCTAAGACATTCTGGTATAATCATCAATTATTAAAAGAAAGTATTTACTACCTCCAAGAGATGTTGTTTGCATAGGGCCGCATAAGTCAACATGAAGCAATTCTAAACATGATGAGGCTTGCCAAGCTTTACCTACAGGAAACGATTTGCACATCTGCTTCCCATATACACAACCCTGACATAACTTAATATCATTAATCTTTGGTAGGCATGTGACCATATTTTTATCTCGAAGAAACTACAATCCCTTAAGATGTAAGTGTTCATAACAGAGATGCCATAATATGGATTCATCATCTTCTCTTGCTGTAAGCATAAAATTCCCCATTTGAGACACATTAAGAGGAAACATTTGGTTCAAAGTCTTTTTAATAGTCACCAAAGTTCTTTCTGTCTGCTTATCTTTAATGCAACACTCCCCATTATCAAACAACACCAAATAACGACATGGCATTAACTACCCAACACTAATAAGATTGAAACCCAAAGTAGGCATATATCGGACATTACGTTAACATTTAGTTTTGCCTGAATTTAATTTAAAACTTACAATCCCTTTGCCTTTCACAAGAAGAGTGCTTCCATTCCCTAGCTGCACTGTTTGCGTATCTGTTTCATTAAGATTGGAGAAAAAATGTTTAAAATCGGTCATGCGGTTCGAACATCCACTGTCGACAAACCACATATGTTTGTGATTGTCTTCACTTGATGTACTATGAGCCATAAATAGTTTCTCTTCATCTTCTATATCTGCATCATCACTCCCGTCTCCAGTTGTGAAATTCGCTTGCTCCTCTCTAGATCAACAATCTACTAGCATATGTCCATAGTTCCCGCAGTTATAACACTGTACGCTATTCATATGTTGTCGCTGGTCATCATTACGGCCTCTACCATGTCTAGCTGATCGTCCGTGACTCAAAAATGACCCCTAGAGCCTCTACAACCACGTCCTTGTCTGTTGATATTGTTATCGTGCACTTGAAAAGCTTTGTCTTCCATTTTGTCGATATTTCTATTGATTCTAACTTCATAAGCTTGTAAAGAACCCATAAGTTCATCAAAAGAAAACACAGACAAATCCTTGGACTCCTCTGTAGCAGCAACAACGTGATCGAATTTAGAACTGAGACTATGAAGTAGCTTTTTGACAATTGTTTAATCTGTAATTTTGGCACCATATGTGCGCATTTGACTAACGACAGCTGTAGCTTTAGCTAGAAATTCAGATACAGTCTCGTCGTTCCTCATCTGAAGCATCTCAAACTCTCTACGAAGAGATTGAAGTTGAACCACCATCACTTTAGAATCTCCTTGAAATTCTTTCTACAGTACAGACCATGCTTCTTTTGATGTAGTTGCTACTACAATTCTTGAAAACATAGTGTCATGAACAACTTGCTGAATAATTGCCAGTGCCTTTGCATCTTTCTTCCTTGTTTCTTCGAGTTTGGTTTGTGTCTCTACTGTGAGGACTGTCTCTGCATCAGGTTCACTGTAACCATTCTCCACATAATCCCAGACATCCTGAGATCTGAGTAGTGTCTTCAATCTTATAGACCAGAACTCATAATTCTCCCATTTGAAAATTGGAATAAGAGGCTATATAGCCCCGTTGCCACTGCTAGACATGAGTAATCTCTGATTATCTGCAAATTTCACTTACTGGTGGCTCTGATACCACAATGTTGATAATTAGACAGTAAATGAAAGAATTAGAGAAGACTACTGCTGTAATACCACACATTTTATTAAAAGAGAGAAGCCTTTTAAATAGGCATAAACATAAAGGGAAAAAAACAGAATCATTGATGTCTATAAATACAGCAGCAATTATTGACCAATAAAGTATAATGTAACAGTTCCTAAAGAGTAGGACAACTTGTTGATTGTTTTAGAATCACAATTCAACATTAACTACATATGAGAATGTAAGCTAAGTATCCAGCTAAAGGTAGTTACAGGAATACAATGAAAACTTATATACAAAGCTAACTACATATGAGAATGTAAGCTAAGTATCCAGCTAAGCATTTTGTTATAACAGAAAAAGAAACTTCCCTTAACTATCATTAAATAACTATTTACATTTATATTTCAACATGAAGTAAATAGCAAAATGAGAAGTTAGTTAGGAGTAAGCTGAAAAGTGTGAGTAAACAAACTACATTCTAACTTGAAACAAAGCAAGAAAAGAAAAACATGATATGGGCATCATTTTCAAACATTCAGTGCCAACTGGGTGAACAACGAGCACAGTAGAAATAAGACAGCGATTTGGAACCAGACTAGACGTTGACCAAGCTATGGCAAACAGAGGAAACTTCAATGGTTTGCAAAACGAGAAATTGTTTTTCCGTTTCTTGATATAAAGGCCCAATTAAATCAGATCGAAGTTTTCTCTTGTTCGATCGTATCTCTTATTACATCATACTGAACTTAGATATTAAAAATTATCAACATTTTCACCTTAATTTCATTTTAGCCCAAAACATGTTTCAATAGTCTGGCTAATTTTGATATTCATATTCCTAAATGTTGATAAAGACAACGCTTTCATTCCTGGGATAAACTATTAACATTCTGATCCTTTTAACATATATAAAAATGTATTCATAGCAATCTAGCATGTGCCTCTGCCATTTTCAACTTACTCTTAACCTACACCATTTTAACTCACAGGGTCCAATCCATTCCCAATCATGCATAAGATAAGTTCGTATGGTTCATACTTCCATTTTAACTCATAGTTTCCATCTACTTCAGTTTAATATATTCCCTTCCCAATCATGCATAAGATGAGCTCGTTCAGTTTATACATAAAAAGTTGTAAATTCAGTCATGTATGATTAAGATTAATTAGAAATTTATAACAGTTTTTTGATAGCCGACAGTTGCAACTTTTTTTTATATAAATAAATCGTAGGTTGTATTATTATCTTTATGAGAATCATTATAACTTTTATTTTTTATTTTATGGTATCAGAGCAACATCCAATCTTGCCTATGGAGAATTTATGAGAGTTTCTGATTTTCTATCGAAGTAATCTTTTAATGGAGTTTATTCATTTTAATTCTGTAAGAGACGGAGGAAGTGCGAAGACAATCTAATGAGGAAGTATCACTAAAATTAAGACTTCAGTATTAAGGAGATGTGTTACGTCTCTAAGTGTTAGACTATCCTGAATCATCCTTGTGACTACTTTTCTAGTTTGAAACAACTATCTAGCTTGGAGTGGGGCAAAGAGAATTATTCTCGGAGCAATTGGATTCATAGATGGAAAGTGTCTCATGCCAGATCAAGACTCTATATAGTTTGATCAATCGAAGCAAGTGGATTGCATAATGATCTTTGGGATTCCCAAAATTATTCTAGAAGATAGATCTAAAATAATTGAAGAATTATAGGTGAATATAAATGAATTTAATTAATTATATGAATTATATGAACTAAAAACCCAACATTGCTATTACAAGAATTGTAAATCCTTACAAAAGCCCCATTTAGGCTTGACAATGAGTCGTGAAGTGAATATAAATTAATTTAATTAATTATATAAATTATATAAATTGGAAACTTAACATTGATATTAAAAAAGTTGTAAATCCTTACAAAAACCCCAATTAGGCTTGACAATAAGTTGTGACGACTCAGGCCCTCCCAGGCCTAAACTTGTCTCAAAATTCTATTTTCATAGCTAGGCTCTGCCTAAAGTTCATTTCAGACTTGATCAAATTAAATTTTTTATTTTTAAAAATTCAAATCACATTGTTTTTCTAAAAAGATGTCCTTTTAAGTGAAATTTTTAGGATTCAAGCCAGATCGAGCTTTTCGAAGCTCAAAATTTCAAAAAAAGCCTAAAACTTGATCAACTCATGTGGAGCCAGTTGAATTCGATCTAAGCTAATTAGGCGTTTTTTGGCCTCCCTTAACTCCAATATTCTTGCAAAATTTATAACTAGATAATTAAAGAGTAGAGTTTTATTTCATTAAACAATAAAATGGATATTGAATTTTGATCAATGGAAGCATGTGGATTGCATGATGATCTCATGGATATTAAATTCAATATATAAGGCGATCTTTGAAGCCTTTATTATGCAAGAACTACTAAAGACTTATGGATTGAGATAGAATATATGTTTGTGGAAAGTAATGGTCCTAGATTGTACTAGTTATAAAAGAAAATTAACTTAATATAGTAAGGAAATATGACTATGTTGAAGTGTTTCACAAAGTTGAAGTGTTTGTGTGATGAGTTAATCTTTCTTGTGCCAATATCAAAATGCAAATGTGGATAAGTAAAGAAAATAACTCATCTAAATGGTGCAATTTTTCATAGGCCCAAATGACAGCTATGATCTTAGTAAGGAATCAAATCCTTGTCATGGATCATTTGTCAAGTGTTACTAAGGCATACTCTATGTTATTATGAGTTGAATGATAGAGAGACATCAAAAATGCAATCTAAGAGGGAGATGAAGTTAGTGCAATGATGGAAAAAGACAATCTGACAATTAAAAGATTGGTAGAAGGTCTATAAAGAAAAGAGCATTTATGCATAAAAGCAAGCTCCATTATGACTATTGTAATAGAAAATGTCAATTAAGGGATACATGATTTAAATTGTATGGTTATCCTGACTGGTATAAATAGCTACTAGAATATAAGGAAAAACATATGATAGGAAAGTCTTGGATGACAGACATAGCTAATGGAGCAGAGAAAGTGAATATGGAGAATGGATTAAGGAACTATCAAAACTTATGAAAGGAAAGGAGGCTAATGATCCAATTTCAATGAATTTTGAACATGATTTTGTAGGATTTGTATTCTATCATTCATTCTTTTTATTTTGATTACATTGATTATGGCTATTAGATTATTGATAGCGGTGCTTTGAATCACATATGCATTAAGCTTAATTTTCTTGAACATACTCTTGTTAATACATCTATACCTATATGCTTGCATGATGGAACAACTAGATGTGTGAAACATACATGAAAGGTTTGGTAGTTAAAAATATTCGGCTACTTATTCTTTGGTTACATAAGTGTCTATTCTTTGGTTACACTTGTGGATAAAAAGCTTTCAAACTTTTTATAATCTAGATAAACAATCCATCTTGATATTTTGATATGTTTATCTTTAATGAAACTATATATCCTTACTAAAATACTTCACCATCTTCATAAATCAAACCTTTTTTACCTATTGTTATAACTGATGAGACCTTTTTAACCCCTACTTTTTAATCAAAGATATCTTTGTTGACTTTTCTCTAGATAATATAAACTCAACAATGCATTCCCTTAAAACTAAAATTTATAAAGGCATAGTATATAACGATTATCCTACATATGCACCTAACCAACCAGAACCACAAGTTACACGTTTAAGTAAAAGCACCTGAATTAGAACTAAGCTAAATTGGCTTAATGATTTTATCTCCAATGTTGATTGTTCTTTATGATTGCTTGCTGCCATTGTTGATTAGCCTAATATTTGTTACCAATCACACAACCTCACACCTTAATATATATGTTTTTAGCCAAAATAATCAAGTATTTAAAAGCCCTAATCCAAAAATCAAACAAAGTGTAGTGTTGATTGGATTTAGGCCATGCAAAAAGAGTTGAATGCTTTAGAAGCTAATCAAACTTAGGAGCATACTCAGCAACTTAAAGCAAATGATAGTATTGATCATTTTAAAGTTAGATTGATAGCAAAAGGTTACAATAAAATTGAGGGCATTGATTATATGGATAGTTTATATCCAATAACTGAAGTTATAATTGTGCAAATTTTACTTATTGTATCTTCTTCAAACATGTTCCTTCTTTATCAAATTTATGTAAATAACACATTTTTACATGCTACCTTGATGCACATGATACCTCTAGAAGGATGTCTTAAAGCTAAACCAAATGAAGTAAGACGATTACGAAGGTCACTGTATGGGCTTCTTACCAATGAAATTGTAAATTTACTTCGTAACTATACTTGATTAGTTTTACAAATTCTACATATGATTATTGTTTATTTCTAAAATCTATGTCAAACTCTTTCATAGCATCCACAACATCTGAACCTAGATGGATCTCTTATCTTATAATAGATTTTCAAATTTCCAATCTATCTCTTGTCTCTCTTTGGTGCGATAATAAGGCAACTTTATATATTACAAGAAATTTTATCTGCCATAAACATACTATATACCTTGACATATACTACCATCTTGTTCGGGATGGATACAAGAAAGGCTTTGTTCTTTTCTCACACATTTAATCTTAGCAAAAATATCTAATATATTCATAACATCTTTTCCTACTTCATATTATGATATTTATTGTCTAAGCTGCATTTTTTTAGCTCCCAAATTCAGCTTAAGAGAAAGATGAAACTATATAAGTTAACTGATATGTACATGCGATCATAAATCTTAAAGAATAATTAGGAATTTGTTAGCTTTGTAACATATTTTTTTATGAACTGATAGTTACAAGTTTTCCCAATAAGTAGTTGTAGGTTATATTATCTTTATGAGAAAAATACAATTTTCTTCTTACCGTAAGTTCTAATTTTCTTCAATACTTGATTTAAAAATCTAATTAACTTAAAATTCAATATATTAGATTTTTTAATCTCTTTTTCATGTAATTATTTACAAAATTTGAATATCTCACTTTATTCTTCTTAATTAACATTTTCTTATTTAATTCATGAGTGGCTATGGCTTATTTACCAATAAAC
>JAOQMP010000001.1:16702891-16718891 GCA_027563575.1 Erythroxylum pedicellare
TGTAATTAAAAATAATTTATTTTAAAGTTTTATCTAATATGTAATTATTATCAATGATAAAATATAACCAGATTGATATTAACAGCTAAACAAATTTTTCTTTATTTTGAAAAAGAGGAAAACTAAAAACAAAAAACAAAAACTCCCCAGACCCCGCGCCTTAGCAGGACTTCAACTTGGTGTTGATGATGATGATGAAAACTAAACACTATAACAAAAAAAATGGAACCAAACTATGACACTCCGATCATTCTTAATCTATAATTGTCCAAATTGTTCCCAAATTATAACATTAATTACTAAAATCATCATTAGTTCCAAAAAAGGATGTCCGCCAGTCACAAAAATATTTTATGCAAACACAACTACCTGAATTGTTACATTTAAAAGTATATGCAATAAAATAACTTTACTCAATTTAATTTACTGGCTCCACCGAAAATCCATTCCGTCAATCAGGTGTATTAGGATTATAGACAATCTGTTTATCTTTTTTTAAAAATAATGGCAAGAGGTGAGCTGCCTACTCAATAAAAGTAACTGATCGTACCTAACTCGATATTTATATATAAGAACTAGTCAAATGATTAAAACAAACTTATTGTACTAAAATAAACAACAACACTTAGCCCATCTAAACAGTTAAAAAACATTCAAAATTTTATCAATAGTAAAGATTAAGACTACTATTATTTTATTATTTCCATTTATATTTTATCTCATTATTAACTAAATTGTCTAGGCATTGCTTAATCTAATAGACTTACATTTAATAGTTTGTCAGCTCATCTTTACTCATCGTAATCTCTCACTAAGTGGAAACATAATTAGATGAATAAATATTAGCATAGAGTACCTCAATTCTTCAATCTAATTTGGTATCTCGATACTACTCGAATATCTAGCCATTGACATAAGACATCCTTAAGATTTAGGATATCTCGGTACCTAACTATCAGTACAGGACATCCTTAGAACTTAGGATGCCTCGGTAGAGTGTATACCTAGTCATCGCTCGCTCATATATAAACAATTTATCAATATATGACCATCAAATGTAGCTTATCCTAGATTAACCACAGATTCACGATTTACGCCATTTATTTACAACCCATTATAAGCCAATCCCTATTTAATTTCATGAACATGATTTATTTACCTTAATATTCTTAATTATACTCATACACAACTGAAAATATAATTAACAAAATTTTCTGAAATAACAAACAATACACCTCATAGTATGTAACAAAAATATAAATGCGAAACTCTTTCTACTTTCTTAGTTATTTGTGAAATAAATAAACATAATTAATCTATTTTAGAAATTCATATATATAACTATTAATCATTAATTTAATTAGTAACTAATTCAAAATATGATTCGTTATAAAATAACTTATTAATGACAAAATTCGAAGTTTCAAGAACCTTTGATTATTCTAAGAATACAGTCTAAGGTTATCCTTACTTGAATTTCATACTCAACTAATTGATAAGTCTAATATAATCCTTAATATGACCTTTGAACCTAGTCATTACAAATTTCTATTAGACTTATTTAAGAAAAATTTTCTACTAAGTTATACTTAATAATCTAACATTATTCCCTTTTCTACTTTATTCCTGATTTTAAAAAAAATCGTTACTTAACCTAACGATCATAATTAATAAAATACCCTTGACTATTAAAAGTCTTATTTACCTTCATTTATTTTTATTAATACAACATACCCTTCTATGAATTAAATTCCAAATTCACCCTTAAATAAAACTTAAATTTCCTCAGTTGCCTTCTTCTTCACCCTCTCTTCTTTTCCTTTCTAATCTTTTTCTCATTTTTCTAGCCACCTTTTCTCTATTTTATTTTGCCCATAAATTCAAATTATTGCCCTAAACAATCGCAATATAGTTTCCAAGTATAAACTAATGTAAGATGACTAAAACCCACAAATAAAAGGCATAGAATTGTGGTTAGAAAAGTTGTACCTATATGAAGTTCTATGCCTTTCTATGGGATATTTTGGTTGTTAACCTTTAAATTTTCCTCACAATTTGCTGCAAAATAAACAAATAAGGGAATATATAAGAAAAACTTGACATGTAGGAGAAAAATGGCGTATTTAAACAATTATTAGTTGGAAAATAAATAGAGAGGAGGAAGAAGAAGAAGATAACTTTTTCGTTGGGTGACTAATCACCCATCTGATATCTTCTTATATATATACCCCTCTGTTTAATTGTTTTATGGGCTGGGTTGGTTTGTTATGGTTAACTCTTTTTTTCTTCCTTTTGTAGGCTTTAAAGTTCTCTGCCTAAAAAAAATTTGTCTTTGAAATTAAAATATGTACTTAAGGATCCAAAAAAATGAGGATATTGATGTCAAACTTTGTCCTCTACCTCCCAAGTTGCTCTTTTGGAGAATGATGATGACTCCACAAAAATTGCACCATTGGAATCTCCCGTCTTCTTAATTTCCCAAAATTTCTATCTAATACCTCCATTGGCTCCTCTTTATAAGTTATATCATTTTGTAACTTTAATCTTAGGCCACGATATAACATGGCTAGGATCTGATCAGTACCATCTCAACATCAACACGTGGAACACATCATGAATCTATGATAACTCTGGTGGTAAGGTTATTCTGTAAGCTAACAAGCCCACACACTGCACAATTTTATATGACTTGAAATATCTCGAACTCAACTTCTATCTCCTACCAAACCTCAAAATTTCCCTCCAAGATAATACCTGTAGAAATATCATATCTCCAACTTCTATCTCATCTCTCGACGATGTTGATCGGCATAATTTTTTTTCCAATCCTAAGCTGCCTTTAAGCATCACCTTACCACCCCTATTTTCTCCATCATCTCCTGAACTAACTCCAGTCTCTCTAACTTAGTGGCCTCCATATCCCAACATATTGGATATCTACACCACCTTCCATATAACACCTCAAATGGTGCCATACTGATGTTAGAGTGATAACTGTTATCATATGCAAACTCCATTAAAGGTAGATATATATCCTAATCACCCTCAAAGTTTAGCACACAAGCTCTTATCATATCCTCCAATGTCTAAATCGCACGCTTTAACTATCCATCTGACTGAGGGTGAAATGCAGTACTTAAGTTCAACATAGTCCCCAAAGTTGTCCGTAAACTCATCCAAAATTGATAAGTAAATTGTGGATCTCAATATGATACAATGAAAACTGGAACCCCATATAAACTCACAATCTCATTAATATAGAACTTGGCAAGCTTATCTAAGGAGTCTGTTTGCTGTATAAGTGAGAAATAAGCTGATTTAGTCAACCTATCCATAATAACCCAAATTGAATCATGTCTACATCTGGTCCTCAGTAATGCTATCATAAAATATATCAAAATTTTCTCGCACTTCTGTGAAGGAATGGAAAGTGTCTTAATTTTTCTGCTGATGCCTGATGCTTTACCTTGACCTACTGACATTTTTTTTAGTGTAAGGATGCATAAAATATGGTGCACTATGAGCTTCCATCAAAATCTCCTATCGCAGTCCATTTATATCTGGCACACAAACTCACGTCCTAATCACCAACACTCCATTTGATCTTATTGAAAAGTTAGTCCCCTTTATTATGTTGCATAATCCCTGTCTCCTTCGCATCATATAAGAATCCTAAGCTTGTGCCTTTCTGATCCTACCCCCAAATCTGGTTAAACCTATAATGTTGCCAATAAACCACTCACATAATCAATCTCCAATCTCCAATCTCTTGTCCAGTTCTCTTAACTATACTAATGGTGTCATATTGTGTTCGCTCAAACTAGCCATCACATCTTAGCTTTTTGTACTATAAGCATCCGCTACTACCTTTAATAGCTCGATCCATCTTCTATGCCTTAAGTTTAATTCCCTCCGAGTCAAGATATACTTGAAGCTATTATGATCTGTAAGGATTCAAACTGTCTTTCCATATAAATAATGGCTCTAAATCCTACGAGCATGCATAATCTTTGCTAACTATAGATCATTGGTGGGATAATTCAACTAATTAAATCTCAACTGATAAGAGACATAAGTTATCGTTTTCGTATGTTTCATTAATACACACCTCAAACCTACCCTCGAAGCATCATGATATACCTCAAAACCTCCACTATTCGATGGTAGCACTAAAATTAGGCTAGAAGTCAATTTCCATTTAAGCTCCTCAAAACTTTCCTGACACTGATTTGTCCACTGAAACTAAACTCCTTTCTTCAACAGCTTGGTCAGCGGGCTAGTTATTATTGAAAATCCTTCTATAAATCTCTGATAATACCTAACAAGTCCCAAAAAATTCCTTACTACTGATGTATATCTAGGCAACTCCCACTTCATAATTGCCTTTATCTTAGCAAAATCAGACATCACTCCTTTTTGGGATACCATATGTCCAAAGAAAACTACTTGCTCCATCTAGAACTTACACTTGGTCAACTTGGCATATAATTATCTCTCATTCAGAATTTGTATTACAATTCTTAAATGTTGCTTATAATCCTCTTTAGTCCCTGAATAGACCAATATATAATCAACAAACATTATCACAAATTGATCTAGATACTCCTGAAGTGTTATGTTCATCAATGCAATAAATGTCGTTGGTACATTAGTTAACCCAAAAGGCATCATTAGAAACTTATAGTGGCTATATCGAGTAAAAAATCCATATTGGGAATACTTGGCTTAGCTATCCTCAATTGCTAATATCTTGATCTTAAGTCAATCTTGGAAAATATGATAGCTTCCCTCAACTGATCTAAACGATCATCTATCATCAGCAACGAGTACTTGTTCTTCACGGTCGCCCTATTTAATTGTTGATAGTCTATGTAAAATATCATACTACCATCCTTTCTCTTCATAAACAACACTAGAGCTCCTCAGGGTGATGTGCTCAGTCTAACAAATCCTTTTTTCAACAACTCCTCTAACTATTTTTAAACTCATGTAACTCAACAGTAGCCATCCTATAAGGTGTAATAGAAATTGGTGCAACTCTAGACACAGTCTCAACGGTGAAATCTATTCTCATTGAGGCAGTAAACCTAGTAAATCATATAAGAATACCTTCAAAATTCCCTTACCATAGGAATATCCTCTAACCTAGGACTCACCTCTCTCATATCTATAATATGAGTTAGGTATACCTCACATCTATCCAATATTAGTCATCTAGTAGTCGTGACCGAGATCATACATGCTAGAACCACTCTGAGAATTACTTCAAACTCTCTTAATTCTATCACTATCAAGTCATTTGATAACTCTACTCTATTAATTCTCACTAAAATCTCCCTCTTAACACTATTTACTACCACATAGTTTCGTATTGGCAACTACACTTTTAGGTCATATCCTAATGGACTAATCTTCCCCAGAACTTTAGAGGTAAACTTTAAAGAAATGTAAGAATGTGTAGATCCTGTTAGCTTTAATATCAAATAGTCAAATCGTATCAGAAATGACATCTTTAGTTATGAGTGCCTCCTTTTTTGTCATATGGTATATCCTTACTAGAGTTTGACCATGTGTTGAGGATGTCCCATTACTATCTGTACCCCCTGCTGGTCCATGCCCAACTCCTCTACCATCACCTTTACTAATAATTCTACTTGAACCTCTATCTAATGACCAAGTACTGTCTCCTCTACCCTCACTTCTCCCTACCATCAGACAACTCCCCTGTAAGTAACCTAACTCTCTACAAATATAGTATGCTTGACTGATCTCAGTGGGTCCCCAACATGCTTCTCTGTGAGCTCTCCCGTAGGTAGTACAACTTTGTAACCCTCCAACTCCTCTATTAAAATGTCATCTGAACCTTTGACTAATCCCTCAATCAGATCCAACTGATGGTGCACTAATAGTGCTATGCTATCTTGCATCTTTGCTAGCTCCTCGATTTCCACCAAACTAGTAGAAACTACCTCCCCTACTCAATGCATCATTAGCTCTCCTATATGCCTCTGCATTAGTAAACCATGAATGACTAGCTCCCCTCTTAGCAGACTAACTCCCCTCTCCATAATGACTCTTTGGTTGCCTCTTCAGCTCTCCTCTCCTTCTGCCTTGTTCTATCACATCCTCCACTCTGAGTGTAGTCTCTACTAACTTCTTAAAATAAGAAGTAGCAGCTGCCAAACCTAAATAAATATCCTTCCTTAGACCCTACTCAAATAGGTAACATTTGTCCTCTAGATTTGCCACAACCTTTAATTCATACTTAGACAATGCTGTAAAACAAGCCTCATACTCTGCCATTAACATCTCCTCTATATGAGCCAAACTCATAAACTCCATCTTCTTTTTATCCTAATATATCTGCAAAGTTTATTTGTCTATAAACCCTCTCTGGAACTCTTACTAAGTCATCTCCTGTGCCTCATAAAATCTCTTCACAGACTTCTACCAAGTCAGTGTATTGCCCTGAAATAACGATATTACAACCTTCTTTCCAAAGTACACTCTAGACAGTCTAAAACTAACTCTGGCTGCTCCCATTATACCTCAACCTCCTTAAGATCAATAGTACCTTGAAACTCCACTGCACCTATCTTACAGATCCGTTTATAGTTACGATCCACCCGAGAATCACCTCGGGCTGGAGCTATAGTAATAACCTGCTGCATCATCTAAAAGAATCACATCATCTATAGTAGCACTGACACCTCTCCTCCTACTTGATTTGTTTTAGCATCCCCCTAATTAGGCAAATATGAAGCATGGATCAAATTACTTGATTCCTTAATTGATTATAAGCCAGCAGCATCATCTTCTGAAACCATCCTAAAAAAGACAAAAGCATATCATTATTTTTTTCACTTAATTTGTCCCTAGAGATGTAAACTCACTTGATTGCCACCTTAATGTGACACTCTGATTATTCTTAAACCACAATTATCCAAATCATTCGCAAATTATAACATTAATTACTAAAATCCTCATTACTTCCAAAAAAGGATATTAGTCAGTCACAAAAATATTTTATACAAACTGAATTGCTAGGCGTTGCTTAACCTAGTAAGCTTACATTAAATGGTTTACCAGCTCATCTCTACTGATCATAATCTTTTACTAAATGAAAATATAATTAGATGTATAACTATTGGCATAGGTTACCTCAATTTCTCAATCTAATTTGGTACCCCAGTATCACTCTAGTACTTAGCTTTCAGCACCAGATATCCTTGCATGACTCTGGTACTTAGCCATCTGCATAGGACATCAGTGAAACTTAGGGTGCGCCAGTACTGCTCCACAGACATATACCTAACCATCATTCGCTCATATTTAAATATCCTATCAATCTATAATCATCGAATTTAGCCTATTCTAGGCAAGTTACAAATTCACAATTTACACCTTTTATTCGCAATCTATTATAAGTCAGTCTCTATTTAATTTAATGAATGTGATTTATTTACCTTAATATTCTTAATTATACTCATGAACAACTAAAAAATTTAGTAAAAATTTTTCATCGAATTAACAAGTAATACACCTCATAATACGTAATAAAATATAAATGCACAATATTTTATACTTTGTTAATTATTTTTGAAATAAATAAACATAATTGATATATTTTAGAAATTCATATATGTAACTATTAATCATTAATTTAATTAATAACTAATTTAAAATATGATTCATATAAAATAATTTATTAACAACAAAATTCAAAGTTTTAAGAACCGCATACTATTATAAGAGTATAATCTAAAATTATCTTGACCTAATTTTTGGACTCAACTAATTGATAAGTCCAATATACTCCTTAATTTGACCTTCAAACTTAAACATTACAAAATTCTATTCGACTTATTTAAGAAAAAAATTCGTCTCAATTTTACTTAATAATCTAACATTATTCCCTTTTTCACTTTATTTACAATTATTTAAACTTTTTTAACATAACTTAACCATCATAATGACTAAAATATCCTTAATTATTAGAAGTCCTATTTTACGCTAATATGCTTTTATTAACATAAAAATACACTTCTAGGGATTAAATTCCAATTTTACTCTTAAATAAAACTTAAAATTTCCTAAATTGTTTTCTCCACCACCCTTCCTCATCTTTTTCTCATTTTTTTGGCCACCTTTTCTCTATTTTATTTTGCCCATGACTTCAAATTATTGTCCCAAGCAATCACAATATAGTTTTCAAGTATAAACTAATGTAAGATGACTAAAACTCACAAATAAAAGGTATATTGTTGCTGGAAATGTTTTACCTATAAGAAGTTCTATACCTTTCTATGAGATTTTTGAGTTTTTAATTTCCAAAATTTCTTTACAATTTGCTACAAAACAAACAAAATGAGGGAAGACATGAGAAAAACTTTACATGCAAGAGAAAGGCAGTGTATTTAAGTGCTTAATAGCTGGAAAACAAATGAAGAGGAGGAAGAAGAAGACAACTTTTTTGTTGGGTGACTAATTACCCATATGTTGTCTTCTTATATATATACCTCTCTGTTTTGTTGTTTTTCGGTTGGTTAGGCTTGTTATGGTTGGACTCTTTTTTCCTTTTTCGGGCTTTACACAAACAGCCTCTTAAAAAAATTGCATTATTCATAGTTAGTAAATATTGATAAGTATTAATATTATAAATAATAAAATATTATTGTTACATAAATAAGATTTTTATTTTTGATAAAGATGCACTACTAAATAATAACTATATAATTAGTCTCATTTGAGAATATGGATTTTTGTCCATTCTCAATCAAGGTTCGTCATAACGTCTTTGCACTATTGTTCCGTTCGTAATTAATACATCCTTCTCATTACAAATCATATGTGCGATTTACACTTCACAAGACGATATAGATACTTGAAGTTTCTTCCACACTTTAAAGCATTAAAATGAATAGGACGTGGAATCTAACGTCCACATCAACTCCAACCTTTCAACGCCATCACTCCTCATAGTTTGGAAATGGGACCAAATGCATTTGGTAGAAACCACTCTTTTCCAATTTCGGTCTGACCTTTTTCTTCTAGCCTCTGATAATCTAGCATACCCTTTATTATCCTGTTATTTCCATGCATGCATTTTTAACAACTTGGGATAGAAGCCAGCTCGGTGGGCCTGCTTTTTATTTTTTATTTAATGGAAAAATAAAAAACAAAGTCTTTTTTTTGCAATAATTGCTAGACTTCGAGCTTAGGCAGGTCGGCTCGAATCAAACTGAAACTTAATTGTTTTTTAAAAATGCTCAAGACCCGGCCGGAAGCTCAGTCAATCTGAACCTAGTGTGTTGGTCTCGAACCTAATCGGGACTGATTGAGCTGGGCTCAAACCGAAAACAATTGTCGTCTCTATTAGGTACCCTTTTATCGTCTTGTGAGGACAAGGGAAAGACCGCACCATTTCTTCCTCCCTTACTGCGCAAAAAGTATGGTTTCTACTTAGCGCTTCTTCTCCTAACATGAAAGCGTGGCAATGAGAACTAAATAATGTTGCATAGTTTATTGTACCTCCAATTAAGAACTACGTTATATGAGTTAACTTATAATGACATGTCAATTCTATTAAGTTGTTACCAACACGCAAACATTTTTTAACATGGTTTTTCTAAGGAGATTAAATGAATTTTAATGTTACGGTACCCGTATTTATACTCGTGCAATAAAGATATTGAATGAGCAGTCTAAATGGATTGAAACTCATTTTTTTAAAATATTAAATGCATTTGGACTGAAAGACTAAGCCCCCCAACATCTCTTTTGCTTAGATTTGATGAACTTGTAAACTAACCAATATCGAAGACCAAAACGTATGTAACTCCGCTTACCAAAAAATACGGTCTCAGTTGATTATGTTCTAAATCACTTTACATTAATGAAGTTTAAAACTTGCATAAAAAGAAGTTCAACATCACTAGAAGCCTTTAGAATGAAACAGAGTATAAAAAGAATATGGTTTAATGATGCTAATCAGCATATTGTGTCAATAAATACTAATAAAAGAGTGCATGATATGCCGCTGTCACGTCAGCTCGTCAATTATTGTTTACGTAGCCTTCGTACTTCTACTTTAGTTTAGAGAGTCGAGTGCGTTCATCATTTTCAGAGTTCAAAGTTCAAACTTGTGACAAATCTCATAATGTCTCCATTGAATTTTAACACGCTTTAAGGTGAGCCTTAGCATGAAAACCTCACTTCACAACATCTGTTGAGTCAAGCTGCAGAGCCACCCAATTAGGATTAGGATAGCCCACTTAGACAGTAGAGTCCAGAAAGCACGCTATTCATGGACAACTTCCAGCGACGGTAGCATCAAGATCCAACCACATTTTCAGTTGTTACGCGCGAATCGTTGTGATAACTGACAACTAAATTTGCAAGTACGAATACCCAACAGTCTCGGAGAACCCACTTGGTCATAAGAACTAGAGCGGAGCAGACGGGGACCCACGAGAGTCCAGGTCGTTCGCTTGAACTGTGTTCCGGGTTTCATTATTATTATTCGTAGCCACAAAACTTCTCTTTTCGTGCAGAAATTTATTCACTTCACTTCCTCCATTTCAACGTCCTCTGTGTATAAATAAAACCATCCAAAAAAATGAAACATACTGAAAATTAAAAAGAAGAAATAAAGGAAAAAAACAAAGAGAGAGGGACGTTGTTACAATTACTATAAGAAATAAATAAGGAAAAAAAACAAGGCAACCCTTAACAACAGAAGAAGCCAGTGCCTCAGAACAGAAGAAGCTGAAAGGCTTTCATTCCAAATGGCAACGAAAGGACTTAGCTTGGAAGAAATAAAAAACGAGAATGTCGACCTTGTCAGTACTTGGCTCTTACAGCTTTTGAGTGTTTGTTTATTTCTTCAAAGGTTTTTTTTTTCATTTTATTTAGTAATGGAATGTAATGTGTAACAGGAGAGGATACCAGTGGAAGAAGTGTTTCAACAGCTGCAGTGCAGTAGAGAGGGTCTTACCACTGATGAAGGCCAGAAAAGGCTTCAGATTTTTGGTCCCAACAAGCTTGAGGAGAAGAAGGCAATCTCTCTCTACATATAATATGATGTCTCTCTGTTTAAAATTTTGTAGACAATGGAAATTTGATTACTTGGTGAAAAATGAACACTGAAACAGGAGAGCAAGTTCCTGAAGTTCTTGGGTTTTATGTGGAATCCGCTCTCATGGGTCATGGAGATGGCTGCTATCATGGCCATTGCTTTGGCCAATGGAGGAGTAAGCATTAAGCATTCATCCCTTTATCTGTTAATAGTTTTACTAAAATTTCTGTAAACGAGATCATCTCACTGTTTACAATTACATTGGATGAACTGATTGTGTAGGGAAAGCCACCGGATTGGCAAGACTTCGTAGGTATTGTGGTATTGCTGGTCATCAACTCCACCATAAGTTTCATTGAAGAGAACAATGCAGGAAATGCTGCAGCTGCTCTTATGGCTGGTCTAGCCCCTAAAACCAAGGTCTGTTGGAATGAATTCACCAATAACCAAAATTTATATAAGAGTTCCGTTCTAAACAAAAATGAGTGCAATTATTGAAGGTGTTAAGAGATGGGAAGTGGTCAGAGCAAGAAGCTGAGATCTTGGTCCCTGGAGATATGATCAGCATCAAGTTGGGAGATATCGTCCCCGCAGATGCTCGGCTTCTGGAGGGAGATCCACTAAAAATTGATCAGTCTGCGCTGACTGGTGAGTCATTGCCCGTGACAAAGAATCCAGGTGATGAAGTATTTTCAGGGTCTACGTGCAAGCAAGGTGAGATTGAGGCTGTTGTGATTGCCACTGGAGTTCACACCTTCTTTGGTAAAGCTGCTCACCTTGTTGACAGCACCAATCAAGAGGGTCATTTCCAAAAGGTAAGCTTATGTTAATGAAATGATGTCCTTCCATTTAAAGTATCTATTAGTAACCTTCTAATGTTTATGATCAGGTTTTGACAGCTATTGGTAACTTCTGCATTTGCTCTATAGCGGTTGGTATGGTTATAGAGATAATCGTGATGTACCCAATTCAGCGCCGCAAGTATAGAGATGGTATTGACAATCTTTTGGTGCTACTCATTGGTGGAATTCCAATTGCCATGCCAACAGTGTTATCTGTAACAATGGCCATTGGATCCCACCGTCTCTCGGAACAAGGTGCCATCACCAAGAGAATGACTGCTATTGAAGAAATGGCTGGAATGGACGTTCTATGCAGTGATAAGACTGGAACTCTCACTCTCAACAAGCTTACAGTAGACAAAAGCTTGATTGAGGTCAGTGCTACAAATTCTCTCATGCCCTTATTTTGCGACAAATTCAGGCATAATTGAGATACTTGGTATGATTCTCAGGTATTTGTCAAGGATGTCGACAAAGACCAACTAATTCTTCTGGGGGCTAGGGCTTCCAGGGTGGAGAATCAGGATGCAATTGATGCATGTATTGTTGGGATGCTTGGCGATCCCAAGGAGGCAAGTCACGTCATTACCTCTTATCTTCTATGTAGCAGCTCTTAACTTAATTGGGAAGTCTTTCTTCTCTGCAGGCCAGAGCAGGCATTAAAGAGGTCCATTTCTTGCCATTTAACCCTGTGGACAAGCGTACAGCTATCACCTACATTGACGCCAGTGACAATTGGCACAGAGTTAGCAAAGGTGCACCGGAGCAGGTAATGGACAACAATTGGCACGGAGACATCAAATATATAACTAAATAACCGTATCTTCTGATATCTAACTAAAAGAACAAACTACACTACCAGATTATTGAATTGTGTAACCTTCGCGAGGACGTAAAAAAGAAAGCTCTTGCAATCATTGATAAGTTTGCTGATAGGGGACTCCGCTCTCTAGCTGTTGGTAGACAAGTGAGTTTGTATTCTCTTTCCTCTCGTAACGAACCGTGTTGTAAAAAAGAAATGAATGCTCTTTGACAGCTTCTTCGAGTTTTTATTATTGCAGACTGTATCAGAGAAAACTAAGGAGAGCGCAGGAGAACCGTGGCAATTTGTGGGTCTCCTTCCTCTCTTTGATCCTCCGAGGCATGATAGTGCAGAGACCATTAAACGTGCCCTTAATCTAGGAGTCAATGTCAAGATGATCACCGGTGACCAATTGGCAATTGGCAAAGAAACTGGTCGCAGGCTTGGAATGGGCACCAACATGTACCCTTCTTCTGCCCTCCTTGGACAGGACAAGGATGCTTCTATTGCTACCCTCCCCGTAGACGAGCTCATTGAAAAGGCTGATGGCTTCGCAGGCGTCTTCCCTGGTAAACTGAACCACTCTAGACTTTGTTCAAAGTTGTTGCCTTCCCTTCCATGAACTATTTAAATTTAGTATTAAGAAATTTCATGTCATGAACATTATTCATTCCAAGGCATTTCCTCTTGCTGTTCATCTCTGAGGGATTTTAGGTTCAACGATTAAGTTGGTTTGATGGTGAAGAACTAACACATGATTAACCTTACAGAGCACAAATATGAAATTGTGAAAAAGCTACAAGAAAGGAAGCATATATGTGGAATGACTGGAGACGGAGTAAACGACGCACCAGCACTGAAGAAGGCAGACATTGGAATTGCAGTGGCTGATGCAACAGATGCAGCACGAAGTGCTTCTGACATAGTCCTGACAGAGCCAGGATTGAGTGTGATTGTGAGTGCTGTATTGACCAGCAGAGCAATTTTCCAGAGAATGAAGAATTACACAATTTATGCAGTCTCTATAACCATCCGTATTGTGCTTGGTTTCATGCTCCTTGCTCTGATTTGGAAATTTGATTTCTCTCCATTCATGGTTCTAATCATTGCTATACTGAATGATGGGACAATCATGACCATTTCCAAAGACAGGGTGAAACCTTCTCCTATTCCTGATTCGTGGAAGCTTAAGGAAATATTTGCCACTGGTATTGTTCTAGGCACATACTTGGCCATCATGACTGTGGTATTCTTTTGGGCTGCTCATAAAACCGACTTCTTCTCGGTAAGGAAATGTTATCAAAATTGACTTTGTATACTATAAGTGGCTACAAATTCATTGTCATACTAATACTAAACTAACATCTGCAAAAAGGAAAAATTCGGGGTTCGGTCTATCAGAGACAATCACAATGAGCTTACAGCTGCTGTATATCTCCAAGTCAGCATCGTGAGTCAGGCACTCATCTTTGTCACAAGGTCTCGGAGCTGGTCTTACGTTGAACGCCCCGGTATCTTGCTTGTGGTTGCCTTTTTGATAGCACAACTAGTAAGTTTTTGCTTGAGGTTCTTCTCGTTTACCATAACCAGTAACCAACAAATTTCTAATCTAATTTGTTTTCGTCAAGATTGCTACAATCATTGCTGTTTATGCCAACTGGAGATTTGCAAAGATTCACGGGTGTGGATGGGGATGGGCTGGAGTTATATGGCTCTACAGCATTGTCTTCTATATCCCACTTGATCTTCTCAAGTTCATCATTAGGTATAGTCTGAGTGGGAAAGCCTGGGACAACCTGATTGAAAACAAGGTACATTGGAAATCCGTAATCCCTCTAATCAAATTCAAAGGGGGACTTTTATCTTGGGACTAATATGAATGGACTATACTATGCAGACTGCCTTCACTTCTAAGAAAAATTACGGGAAAGTAGAGAGAGAGGCTCAGTGGGCTGCAGCTCAACGTACCCTGCACGGACTGCAGCCACCTGAAACCTCAGAACTCTTCAACGATAAGAACAATTACAGAGAGTTATCTGAAATTGCTGAACAGGCCAAGAGGCGTGCTGAAGTTGCCAGGTAATATTAAACTGGAAAGTAATAATGAACAAAACGCAAGGTCCACTCATGTTCTCTCTTGTTATGATCAGGTTAAGGGAACTTCACACACTCAAGGGTCATGTAGAGTCAGTGGTTAAACTCAAGGGACTTGATATTGAGACCATTCAACAGCACTACACTGTTTGATCCAGAAAACAGCAGCAGCGAGAATTAGGGAATAATCAAATTTATGTGTAGGGTGCAAACGGTGGGAATAAATGTAATACAACAAATCAAGTGTATTAGACTGGACACCTCGGCTTGGAACTTAGAAGTTGGACCAGCCCCTGTCCTTTCCTTGTACTACTTTTATTCGTTATTTTAAATGGATTCCCCATTTTTGCTTTTACCGTGCTCATTTTTCTTCTTGTTATCTCCTCTGCGTCCTCTCCTCTGTTACACTTCCACTAACTTTATGTTGCAATTAAAACACTAAACCAAGTGATAATGTAACATTAATGCAAATCCAAAGTACTTATTTGGCTGATTCAGTATTCAAGAGTATGGGTTGAATTTGTGTACAAATTTTTTTTTTATGTAACATGAACTGCCAAAAAAAAAAAAAAGGGGGTAAGGATCAGAACCCCATGTCACTCGCTAATTAGATCTGTAAAAGTATCAATTCCCATTTGTATTTGAAACTACATTACTATCTGTTAGTCTAAGGTTAAGAGACGTACAACCAAAAGTGAAACAAGGAAAATTGTGGTTTAAAAGGCTACTTCTAAAAAACATGAGACAGGTTCAGATGATTAGACTAATAAAGTATTCAATAACATTCTATCAAACTTAATTTCAATTTTCAATCACTTTCAAATTTAAAATGCATGATACAAGTTTAATACACAAAATTTACTTAAAATAAGTCCTTATTTTTTATTAATTTGAATCCAACCTAAACTTGAATTTACCAAATTTCCATTTATTAATTTTTAAAGCTTTTTATAAGCTTGATTTGAACTTGGACTAATATGGCTTCAGACTAGGGAAATTATCCGAGGCTTAACCGTTGCCAAAATCTAGTTATATTTCATCCATAGTAGAGAACATATTATTGCTAACCAAAGTTGAGTTTTTGCACAATAAATTAAGAAATCAAAGGCATTTAACAACTACACATATGTCCCCCAAAATTATGTTAAAAATATTCATTGACTATTTTTACGAACAAAGATAGTT
>JAOQMP010000001.1:16726235-16736927 GCA_027563575.1 Erythroxylum pedicellare
TCAAGTCTATTTGTTTCATTTATGCATCTTACGTCGACGAACCTCAAATAATGCTAAAACATGATAAACCAATCATAGATGAACATAAAATGAATGTAAATGACTATGAATTAAGTCCTAAACATATATGAAAATATGAGTATATCAACAAGGTTTGTGGCAGATTGACATACGAGCAGGAAAATGGACATAGATCGGCCTCAAGCCTTAAAAAACGTGTTACAGATGAAGATAGTTTCTGATTCACTCTTCGTTTATGCGCTCTAGTCTTGGTTGCCAATAATAATAAGACGAAAATCCCTTTGGTGATCCCCTACTAGCGTCTTTGTTCCTCTTCCTCATCAGTTCTATGGTCTCTGAAGAAGTTCCCGGAATGTCTGAGGATCTTATCACCTCGCTAGCATCATCATCACTGTCTTTAGTCTTCAAAAACGTGAAGCAATATAGAAATCCAATAGAGTTCTTGATGTTCTTTGTTGATATAGAACAGCAATTTGAAGACGTTTCATCTTCGCTTTCCACATCCTTATTTGTCGTACACAAGGAGGAGTAGTCAATATTTGGAGAAGCAGAATATCTCAAAGACTGTCGCTGGATTTTTCTAATGGTGCTTATTGGCACAACATAGAACTTCTGGCCAAGCATTAGCGTGGTGTCTGGTGAAACAACAGCCCATGGATCTTTGAACACGTGTGGATAGGCAACAGTGAATTTTGGGTTCCGAAGCATGATTTCTGCTGCAAGAATTGGACTATCGAGGAGCTCTATGTGGCCTCCTGGATAAACAATCGTGACCATCATGTCACTGGAGCTCCTAGAGCAGAGCCAACTTGATAATCCCATTATGAGAGAAGTTTTTTTAGCTGTGTTTTAAAAGAGAGAACCAAACTTCCAAAACTTATGTGGCTCTCAACCTTTTATTATGGGAGACCTATGAACTTAGCTGTTTCAGAATGCAAAGCATATTCTTGTGTCTTTGGATTCTTGTCTTAGCGGATTCATTGATAATATCATGGCAGCTACCAGACATCCATGCGTTAAAAATATGCAATGGTTAGGTTAAATCACTGTTTTGATTAACCCAAAAAAACAAAACTCTTTCTTATGTTTTAGACACCTAGAGTCTAGAGATTAGAGTCTATCACTTTTGATCCCCTATAGTTGGAGAACTTGGGACATTATTCGTATATCCTTCCTCGAGAACCTAGATGGAAAGATGAGAAGACAAGAAGGATTTCTTACAAAATGCGATATAATTCTGTCTTCAAATTGTCATCCGGTATGTTTTTAGCGTGAGAATGTTATAGTCTCTCTCATTCATACATATTTTAAAGAAACACAAAAATAGAATTATATTACAACATCAGTGTGTACCGGATTTTGCAATTTTAAAATGGTTTCCATAGAAAAATATTATATAACTTGACTACAAAATTTGCCACCAAAACGAGACAGGAACAGCATCTGGTTTGTCGTCACAGATTGTATCACAATGACAACAATAATATTAAACTATACTAAATGTATGTGTTGTCATAATTCACTTCACGTTCCGTTGTTATCTGTTCTTGCATGATAATAGGTTACGTAACAAACAAAGATGAGTATAAAAGTTTTAAGCTTTGGTTTAGAGAATTCATAAGAAAAATTACTAACACGCTCAATAAATATATTGATTGATTCATATATATGTTTGAATATTATTTTAAAAATAATTTTTAATTATAATATAATATTTATTTTCAGAAAAAAAAAAGTGGCAAGAAAGGCATAAGAGACAAATTAAAAGGGAAGAAAGGTGAGTGATTTTACTTAATTTAAATAATAATCGTAGGATTAAGTAGCATGTAGTCATGTTTTCAAGTCAAAAAAGAAATTGAAGTATGTTAGTGCGGGTAATAGGGAGCCTACTTCAATTAGAGTTTTAATTATTTATTGTTGATTGTTGTATTATATAATTAATTTTATTAAAATTAGGAAAAATGTTTAAAATCCTAAACAAGGGCTGTAGTGAAGGCTCATTAAATCTGTTAAATTGCAAATGTGAGTGTAATTATGTATGAGAATTGATATGTAATTATAATTTTGTGAATAATTTGAAGTTAGGTGCAGTAAAAATATCAGTGATACATCTTAGATTACGTGGTTTTAAATTATGAAGTCGGTATTTTATGTGTGATTGGGATGATCATTTGGTCCTGAAATTGTGGACTCAAGTTGTGCGTAATCAACTTGAGCCTGTATATACCAGTATATAATTGACTGATCAAGGTTGATGTCAAGTAGGCGAAAACGTTCTTATCATTGTTATTACGTATTTAATCAAACGTAAGTTAGTGAACAAATGGTTACATGTAAAGATACAGTACTTGTAGTAAAGTTCCTGAATTTGAAATAATCATGGATGTCTGTCTTTATCATATAACTTCAATCCATCTAAACCCATGTCATCAACAGCACGAACCTGAAGCTCCTGATGACCATGATAGTTCCTTCAGTGCACTGAATGCTATAATGATCTCCACGTTGATAACGTAAGCCCCAACCTATGTCTGGAAAGAGGGTATCTTCTAAACCAGGTGTCTGAGATTTGCCATTTGAAATTTCAAGAATCAACATACTTGCATGTAGACATGAGTTTGTATTCACCATGCAACTGTAAAAAAGTACGGAAGGAACCGAAAAGATGGTTGGAAAGATTTCAGGCATCCAATTTTTTTAATGAAACATTTCGTTAGAAATAAAGATTCTTTGGGGAACTAGGAAGACATACAAGCTGTGCAAGGTACTACTGCATCAGTTAGAGGGTACGGCAGAAGGTACAGATTCTGTAACTCTTAGGGACCCTCCAAGCTCTACAGGTACAAGAGGGATGAGAGAGTGAAGCACATCCGTTATCAATGGTCTATAACTTGGTTCTTGTTGTACACAGAGTACGGCCACAGCAGCAACCTACTTGCACCCAATCAGATTATTGGAAAAGAACAATGAATAAGAAAATTACGACAATGATTAAAAAGGTTTCCAGTCATATTACCTGATACAAATGCTTCAATTCCATGGTTTCTTTAATAGCAGGATCCACAATGGTCGGAAGTTTTGACCTATTGGTGAGCAGAGGCATAGCCTGTCAAAGTAGCTATATAATCAAACTCCAAATCCAAGTATCATTAGTAAAATAACTCAACGTGATGAAAATTGGGTTTTGAAGGATAAGTACCCAGGTCACTAAGGACACACTTCCTGGTGAGGCCTTCTCAACTGGTTTTTTACCAGTAAGGAGCTCCAGAAGCACAACTCCAAAAGCATAGACGTCACTTTTATCGGTTAGCGTCCCTATAAAAGCAGAAAATAACTGCTTAAAAATTTTGCTTCACAAGGTCACCATGATTTATGATTTTTATACGCAACTAAATCGCAGTTATAATTCTGTCACAAACCACATTATATAACAGCGTAGACATTCTGTAAAAAAATCTCGCATAAAAGAGATTCTTATATAAAATGCTGAATCTGATTCTACTTTCTGTCAATCTAAGATAAAAAGTTTGCATGTTTAACTATTTTAAAAGATAAAAAGTTGCATGTTTAACTATTTTAAACATCAGCCAAAAGAGAAAAGATGCTTCTCTTCTTTGCAGGGCAGTGAAAATAAGGCCACACCATATTGTGGTCTAAACATTAGTACTCATACTCCGGAGGGATGGGCTTAATTGTTCACTTAGGCAAAGCAACCTGAGTATATAATGAAGGTAAATAAAGATATGTTGAAGTAGAAAATCATAAGATTTTAAAAGTTTATGACAAACTTAGTGAAAATTTTCTCAAGTCCTATGAAACTTGCACGCATCAGTTACTTTGTTAAACTCCCTCAACTTCATTCTCATGATAAGCTGGACCGAAAATTTCAATTGGAAAGAAAAAAATCTCATTTAGAGGATAGGAATAGGTTACCAAACAATTATTTTTACAGAAGGAAACATTATAGTCCCTTATTATATGTAGAACTCCAACTCACCATCCAAAAGGTACTCTGGTGCTACATAACCTGAAGTCCCTGAGAGCTTTATATTATTACTCTGAATCCCAGAAGGTACAGCCAGGCCAAAATCAGAAAGCTGAATCAAGAAAAAACCAGCTGAAGTATATATGTAGTTACAGTATAACGAATGAAAAATGAGTAGAAGTTAAAAACATGCAAGTCATTGTGCATTGCTCGCTGAGGTTAATCAAGAGGCTAAAATTCACAATCTAACCAGGTTACCTTTGCATTGAAGTTGGAATCCAGAAGGATATTAGAGGACTTCAGATCTCTAAGCACAATGGGAGGATGACAGTGCTCATGAAGATATTCCAATCCCCTATTACACCATTGTCCATTAAAATGAAACAGAAAAACAACAACAAAAAGCCCTATGATTAAGAAACTGTAAAATAAAATAAGAATAAAAGCTCCAACTTTGATTAGAGAACTCACCTTGCAACGTCAACAGCAATTTTCATCCTCAGCTGCCAAGATAACATTGATCCCTGAGTTGATCCTGTGATGTTCAGCAGCAAAATAATTAGCAAAGTTGGAGAAACAATAGATGATCCCATTTCTAGTCTCTTATTGTTTTTGATTACTTAAAATGATAACAGGATGAAGAATACCATGCAGTTGACTCTCCAAAGACCCATGTTGCATCATCTCATATGCAAGAAACCTACTTTCACCATGAGTGCAGCAACCCAAGAGACAAATTATGTTCTGATGATGAATTTTGGTCAACCAATGCAACTCATTCTGCACTTCCCATTAAGATTTGAAGAGAAGGAAGAAGGAAAGGTGTAAGGAACAGCTGAACAATTAGACTTAGCCCCCAAGCAACTTATCCACCTAAATTCTTAGACATACCTCATATACCCTTCGAACATATTGCTCCCCACCCTCCAATCTCTTCACTGCTACAAGGAGCTTTTCATTGAGTTGAGCTTTATAGACACATCCATGACCGCCTTCACCCAAAATGTTATCTTCTCTGAAATTGTTCGTTGCAGCCTCTAACAGCTGGTAGTCCATAACTGTAACTGCAGCCCGTTTACCAGCTATCTTGAAGGAACTCCGTCCACCCAAATGTCCTTTTGCAGCATCTTCGTGGTAAATTTTATTAAAAGAAAACATCAAAACTGAACAAGCAATACTTAAAATGTTCTTACATAAAAGAATAGATCGAGCGTCATCAGTCCAGAAAATAATCTGGAAGCCCAAGAAAGCATACCACAGTTCTGTTTGTTTTCAGTGCTGCAATTCTTTGACCTATACAATCTACAGATCCAGAAGTATGAGAAGAAGATCAAGATACAGCCAAGAATACTGGAAGCGACAATTAGTGCTATGAGAATTCTCTTGTTCAATTCGTGGTTATCAACGCTTTTAACATCAGGAACTGTTTCCGTACCTGCATAACCAGTAAAGATGCCTCTTTTGAAAGCCAGGAAGAGACAGAAAAGAGTTCAAAACCATCAAGATAAAGAAGATACAAGCTGTGGAATGTTCAACGAGAGCTTTGAAATAATTGGTAAAGAAATAATCAGTCTAACTCAGAAGTAATTCATTCAAGTAAGATAGACACGGACAAATGTGATTTATAAAATCTTTTTGCTTTCAAGTGACCGTCAAGGGCGAAAAGAAGAACTTTGTCCCACGTCTGCCCTCCCACGTTGGATTGTCTCAAAAGAAAACTGAGTAGAGCTTCCAATCTCAGAATCGTAAGCCTATTTTCAAATTTTTGTTTCCAGAAGCTAAGATCATACGAAATAAGCCGATATTGATAAGAAATGTTAAAATTTCTAGTACCATTGCTTTCATCTGTGCTAAAATCAGTGTGTGGCACTCAAGAATCTAGCTTGAAATTCCTCTTTTATAGTAAAACAGTTCAAATTTGAGCGCCAATGGGCAAGAACGGCAGCACATTTCCCATGAAAGTAAATGAGTCGAGTAAAACATGCATTGAAAGGCAACGCAAGCGGTAATAAACCATCACGAAAACCAAAGCCCATATTCTCGAACAAGACGTAGGCAAGGTGCATAATGAAAATACCTGGAGCTTGAGCTTCCATTTTCGTAGTCAAAAGAGAAACGGGTTCCTTTTGAGCAAGAAGAGAAGACCCAGAAATGAAAAGAGTTGAGTCTGGTCTGGCATCAACTAAGAAAGACAAAGATGCACTTGAATATGCCCAAATGGGCATGAACATGAACAGACCAGAAAGGTTCATACTTTGCTCCGCAGACGCAGGGAAAGAGAGTGAAACAAAAAAGAAAGAGAAGAAAACTGGAAAGATCCTTGTACTTAAAGTGAAGCTTCTGTGGTCTTTGAAAGCTTTGAATCTAATACTAATTTGCTTTTGCTTTCACGAGTATTTATGAAATTGCAGGAACAGGAAGTGACCAATGGCTGTATCTGAAGGAGGAAACCAAGAAAGCAATTTTCGTTACTTTTTCTTATTAGGATTTGAGTATGTAAAGATAAAAAAAGCAAAAGGGGATGTGCATGAAGCGGAAGCAAGTGGACATGTAAATGTAGTGTAATAATGTGGAAGTCATTGAATAAGAGATGAGAAGTAGTTTGAAGAAGACAAACATGGGATGGGCACTGTTTCGGTTTGTTTTGATGGACAATGATAAATGGATAGTCTACTGATATCATGGGATTCTCCTCATTGGCTACTATACTTTTTTGTCTACTTGCCCTTTTGCTTGTTGCTTGTTTCTTTTGTTTGTTGTTTTTTGTTTTTTTCTGTTCTCCACAGTCAACCAAATGACAAAATGATTTGAAAGCCACATGCAACAATTAATTTACAGTAATTTTACAAATATTTAATAGGAAGTTATATTTAAACTCTCATGCTAAGAATGTGTTTGAAATAATTTAAAATAATAACAAAAAATAGAATGAATTAGAAGATAATCAAATTTCTCATCTTTTACTTCGTAAAGGAAGAAGTGCATCCATCGAGGAATAAACAAAGCTTAATAGTTTAGCTAAATTGTAATTAATCTTCAAACAAGGACGTCCTCGAAAATGAAATAGTCTTCAAAAATGAGGAGAGAAGGAAAAGGTTGGTTTACTCGTGAGTTCTATTAATATCAATAATTAAAAATTTGAACAGCAAAAATTTTGAATTGATGAATTTTTTAGCTTAATTTATTTTAATAACTATTATTATTAAAATTTGGCAAGTAATAAACTAGCCACTTTATCAATTAACCGATTGATTTTTGTAAACTAAAAACAAACCAATTCATTAATGATACGTGTCATTAAACTTATACAAATTAAATCCTTATATGCTTTCAATTTATTAAACAAATGTGTTAAAAAAATGCAGTCGATCTTATAAAGAAAGTTAATTTACTAATCTAGTTTATTAATTACAATATTTTTAAAAGAAATAATTACATTCTAATAATTCCGCTTATAAGAAAGATATCACATAATACAACATATAACTGTCTTTTTTAACCACATAAATAAGATACAACGTCTACATTCATACAACTAACTTTACATAGAAATATAAAAGAAATCCAAAACTAAAACAATTATAATTGTGGAAACATATGAATTATGCTAAGTTAATACGTAAATAAAAAGAGGAGGGTTGTGGTTTTGGTGTTTAAAGCAAATCAAATTAAATCTAGAAATCAAAAACATAAATCTAACCTAATATTTACAAATGAATAAGCAAGTTTTGAATTTTAGTTCAATTATGTAATTTTGTTATATCCTAGATCATCCTAGACATTTAAAAAAATTAATTGTAGAAAACTAACCAACTTTTTTCTTTTTACCCTTAGAAATTGAACCAGCTCAATACGCCAAGCACAAGGAAACACAATCAGCAACCGAAATTTGACGTCAAAATTCTAGCAATTGCATAAGTGTTAAATCCGCTCGATAATCAATTTAATTAAAAAATATCCCAAATAATCAAAACAACATAATTAGACTAGAATTTAGCAATTAATCGTAAATTAAAACATAAGATACTAGAAATAAAGACAATAAGGGTTTTTGGAAAACTCATTCAATTATTTTGCCTTCACAAACCTTGGACCAACCTTAAGGCCTGGAATTTCTCCCTCCACCAGTTACAAACCAGCTCAAAATAGGTGGGCTTTGGTTCTTCCTTTCACTCTCGAGCTTCTTGCACTAGCTCCTTGCTTTGACCCACCTTGAAAGGGTATTAATCCACTTGGAATACTCTGTTTTTGAGTGACTATTTGCTCCTCTTTTCTCCTTCCCACTGCTACCTTTTTATAGCCTTTGAAAAGTCTCCTAACGTCACACGTTATTGGATCTTTGGATGATTTTTTTCACTTATCTCTTTTGTTTTGAAGATATTAGATGGAGATAAAGCTTAACTCTTCCAGGTACTTCATTCGACACTATTGTTTTGTGTTCTCCTCTTTTGTATTTTCTTCTCTACTGTGTGTTTTGGTTTTGGTTTTGGTTTTGGTTTTGGTTCTTTTACTCTAGCTAATGCGTTGTGTTTCAGTGGGCTGCTGGCCGCTTATTTTTCTAGCCTTCCTCATATGTTGCGTTTCACTTGTCCTCTTGGTGATGTCGTTTCTACTATTTCTCCTTGACTGCTTGTGTTGTCATTCTGCTTGTGGATGGTTACTGGCGTGTGCCTTTTTTTTTAATGTTGTTTTGGGTTTTTATGTTTTTCTCCTCTTAGATGTTACGTTTTATTCTCTTGCACTGCTTGTTTTCTGCTTTTGCTTCTTTGTTGTTTTGTTTCTCCCATTAACTTCTTTTTGCTATTGTCATTTTTTCCATTGACTCTTGCATTTTTTCATCTTTGGCTACTTGGACTGTGTCATTTTACTTGGTGGGTTGATTAAATATTTAATACAATTTAACTCTCTTTAGAAATAAAATATAAAATTAAATAACTTGAATAATTAATAAGGAAATGCAATAATTTACCCAAATATGCTATGTAAATAATTTAAAACAATGTAAAATAAAGGTGTAAAATTTACTATAATTTTCACTTATTAAATTCTCCTATCCTTAGCTTTTGGTCATCCTCGATCAAAACAATACTATAATACAAAATATGAATATAGTTTAGCACCCTACCTCACATAAAGAAATTAGATTAAGAAAAACTGAACAACAAATGAGAAAATTTATTTATGAAAATCATAATATCTTAGCATATTTGCAATTAGTATGATCATCAATATAACATCTTTTAAAACATCTTCAACATTTCAATTTTAACCTCAAATTTTAGAGACATTCACACCTCTTTTAATAAAGTTAGTCTATAAGAAATATCAGTGTTTCAATTCTACATGCAAAGCATTTTGGTTTGACTTGAATTAAAGGTTTTTCTATATTCATACTAGCTCCTAACACAATAGGCACTTTACCTTTTGTGCTTGATTCATCTTCTCACCTTACTTAAGATCTCAAAAGGAGTACCTGGTCCCTTGTTCTTAAGTGTTTCCCTGGTAACCATTTTTTGGCCTCAAAGGGGCACTTAATTATTAAAAATAACATTTTCATAAAGTCATTAACAAAACATGTTTTACAATGTTATTTCATTACAAACCATCCATATATTTACAATACAGAAACCATCTGTGATCAGACTGTTTTAAACAAAAGATTCTACATGAAATGAAAACTGTACAAAGTATTTTATCTAAAATCCTCAGATGACAGCTAACCATACTTTGAGCCATATCTTGATTTAAAATGAATAGTACTGAACTTCACTTAGTTTGTTCTATTAGCAAGGTCTCCTTTTAGTATCTAAAAATCAATGTTGCAATTTTGATGAGTTTTATGAACTCAGTGAGTGAACCATCATTGATATGTTCACTCAAAACAGAAAACATATATATCATCGAATAACTTTCAGCTCAATCAATGTAACACTTCATTCAAAGTTATAACTCATATTCTACAATTTGCATCATAATACAAGAAACATTTAAAAATACAATCACTTTTTAAGTCATTCCAGAAGTACATTCTTAATGCAGGAATATCATGTAATCATTTCAAAACATAACACTCATTTATCACAATTCTTCATATCACCATCAAAGTCGTAAGCATTTCTCAATATCAACACAACATAGTTCAACATTCATTTGCAATCAATATCACAAACACATTTAAAGATACAAATGCAAATGCAAATGAGACTCATTTCATTTTAACTTTGTTGTGACTGGGTGCCTATTTCACAGTCCCATATCTGTTGTGGATATCGGGCTCTTTTCAGTACTGTCTCGTATCTATTCTAGATATCGGACTCATTAAAAATTGAGCTTGAGGCTTTGATGCACACAACTGAGCTTAAAGCTCTTTTCACGTTGGTTGCTTCAGTTACAACTCCTTTATATGAACATGCATCATGTAATGGAGTATAATAGTCCACATAATATATCATCAGTCACTTTCAGTCAATGAGCACATTCAATTTTCACAGTTCATTGGATATTAGTCTGGCATTCAATAAATAGTTGAGCATTCAATTTCATTATTCACATTCAAATCATAAACACTCCCAATACAGTCCTGAATATCAAACTCCTCGGACAATCAAATGTCTGGAATCAGTAATATCACAATTATATCAATATCAATTCAATATAGAGGAATTAAGTTTAATCAACACAATTTG
>JAOQMP010000001.1:16738832-16749614 GCA_027563575.1 Erythroxylum pedicellare
AATTCAGGCTGGTTTATGAAATTATGATATGTATTGTATGTTTGTTTGAGATTCTGAAAATGCACGGTGAAATGTTTCGTTTGTTTTTGGAAATGTTTATTTTTTAATGCTATGCTTCCGTGAAATATTTTGGTTTGTTTGTACTGTTTTGTGTGGCATCCACATATCCTCCAGGGGGTATTATGTGGGTGTGACACACCCGATGGCCTTTTTATGCTCTCTCAACATTCGGACTAGTCTCTCCTCTTGATTTGAAGTCAACTATGTTGAAATGATAACTGGTAGAGTTTGCTTATCTCCTAAATAGGCATACTTTAGATATGTAGGGAGTGGCTTCAATTCCAATTCTGGTACCCATACATCAGAAGGTAACAACTTCTGGTGAGCTTCAAGTAGTTGTATAGAAGCCAAATCATACCTTTTTGGAGAGCTTTCCAATGAGTCCAAGGTAGCTATCATTCCCATAATCTCTTCTCCCATCTCAACATCAGTATTGGCTTCTACTTCCATATCCCCAGTTAAAACTACTTCCAAATGATCCCCGCAACTTAATTTAAACATTTCTTGCACCAAAAGATCAATCACACCAATAGACAAAACACAATGATCATTACGAGGATGATTCATGACATTAAAAATATTGAAATGAATTACTTCCCCATCAAATTCCATTGTGAGGGTGCCCTTACTAATATCTATCTTAGTTTGAACCATGTTAAGAAATGGTCTCCCCAACAAGATAGATATCAGATTATATGAGGTGTCATCATTCATATCCACAAGATAGAAATCTGCAAGAAACATTAACTTTTTCACCTGCACCAAAACATCCTCAACCACACCATTAGGATAAGCATTAGTGTAGTTAGCTAGTTGTATGATCAATCATTTCTTTCAATGGTCTCAAATTCAAAGAAGCATAAATTGAATGATGCATCACATTAATAGAAGCACCCAAATCTAATATAGCTCTATTGATTACAGTATTACCAATTTTGTAAGGAATGGTAAATATACCTGGATCTCGACATTTTAGAGGCATCCTTTTTCTAAATATTGTTGACATATTCTCACCCATCATCACTTTCTCATCACCCCTCAGTTTCCTCTTATATGTACACAGTTCAGTTTCCTCTTATATATACACAATTTTTTTGAGGAATTTAGCATACCTTGGTACTTGCTTAATTGCCTTGAGCAAAGGTATATTAATTCCCACCTTTCAGAAAGTCTCCAATATCTCTTTATCCTTCTCCTCCTTGTTTGGTCTTATCAATTTGCTCAAAAAAGTTGGAGGGTTAGTTTTATTAATATTGGGACTTTCTAAATTTACCTTCGTACTCGACGAATTTTCTTCCTTTCCCAATTCCTTCTCAATCTCTTCCTCGGTAGCAATCCTTGGTCGGGTTCTCTGGGGACCCTCAATCTCCTTTTTGCTCCGCAAGGTTATAAGACTGACATTCTTCGGGTTTACCTCAGGTTGGGATGACAATTTTTCTCCACTTTGCAATTCTAAGTGATTGAGCCTCACTAACATCTGACCCATTTGGTTTTCCAAAATTTGTGTGCTTGCTTTTGATTCCTGATGGATTTATTGTACACTCTAATTGAGCTACAACATACTCTATTGAAGTTGCTGCATATCTTGTCAAAACTGAAGACTGTTAGTAGTAGAAACCTTGATAAATTCATCTAGAGCATTACCTGAACTAGAAGAAGGGGCTCCTTATGCTCCTTGTGCCCTTGGTTGAAATTGTTATGCTCCTTACGACCGATTCTGGAAGTAATTTTGTTGTCAGTTCCCTCCGTAACTCAAATTGGGGTGATCCTTCTAACCTAGGTTATATGTTTATAAGTACGGGTTGTATTGGTTCAGAAAGTTCCCTTCTGCAGCATTCACATACTCCATACTCCCGCTTATAATGCTGGGCACTCATTAGTTGGACATGTCATGTTTGAACATATCCCTCATACTTTCACTTGTGCCTTTCTAACTACAATCTGTCTTACAAAAGAAGTTAGTTCATCTAAACAATGTTTAATGAATGAAGTGCTTACCTCGTTTACTTGTCAAACATCGTTAAGAGTGTCGAATTGTTTGGTGTCAGTGGCCATCTGCTCAAGCAATATCCTAGCTTCAATGGGAGTCTTCTCATAAAGTGTCCCACCACTGGCTGCATTAACCAAACTCCTCTCCATCAGTAGCAATACTTCATAAAAATATTGGATGAGAAGTTGCTTTAGTATGTTGTGGTGTGGACAACTGGCACATAACTTCTTGAGCTGCTCCTAGTACTTGTAAAGAGATTCTCTATTGTACTGCTTAATACCATATATCTCCTTCCAGATACTTACTATCTTTGAGGTCGGAAAATATTTTTCCAAGAATAATCTCTTTATCTCTAACTAAGTATTCATGCTTCTAATCTGTAAGTCAAATAGTCAATCCTTTGTTGCATCTTTGAGTGAGAACGGGAAGGCCCTCAATATGATCTGCTTGTCGGTCACCCCATGAGGCTTCATGCTCAAACACGCCACTTTGAGTTCCTTAAGATGCTTATGTACATCCTCACTTACAAGACCATGAAAGCTAGGTAATAAATGTATTAATCCAAATTTTAACTTGAAGGTAACATATTCAGCAAAATTTGGAAATGGTATGCATAATGATCTTTGAGTTAAATCGGGTGTAGTCAACTCCCTTAGAGTTCTCGGATTTCCCATTGTGTCTTCAGATTCTGATTTCAATTTGTCTACTAAAGTTGACCTTGTTTCCTTATGTAATCTTTGTAATGTTCTCTCAATCTCTAGATCAATTTGCTCAATTTCTCTGCGAGGAGATCTAGTCACCACCATGCACCAAAACTAAGAAACAATTAAAATTTAACAAGTTTATAAAAGAATTATTATTAAAACTATATATTTACAAAACACCAACTAAAATCAAATATGAAAATTAAACTATCACACTTCCCGGCAACGACGCTAAAAGTTGACAGCATATGTCGAGTATGCTATAAAATTTATCTGACTTTGCACACTAAAATTTGTAGTTAGGGTGAGTCAAGATCAAATCCACAGGGAATATTTGGTTAATTTCTGTAATCAAAATTAATTGATGCAAGGACAATATAAAAGGGTTTTTTAGATTTTTAGCAATTTAGAACATAAAATAAAGGTAAACTATCGAAAACAAATTAAAACAAGTAATAGAAAATGATTAAACTGTCAAATATACGTAAGGTCCAGTTTTAAGTTCAATCTCGACCTAAACACGATCAAGCATATTTCATCATCTTAACATCTTTATAAGTCTCTTCGGATTATTGATTTGAGACTACTCTACTAATCCCAATTTTTCCTTAGGTTTGTTTAATCAAGAAACGATCATTAATTAAACCTAACTACCAAATAACCTCGGATACGATCTGCAAATTTAATTTGGCAGATGCATTACGAAGTGGAAAACGATCAATATAAATAGTAATCTCATACGTTCAAGTTATCTAACCTAATTTATGTTGTTCTTAACGACATGAGACCATTAGGTGCTATTAACAAACATCAAAAATAATGATTATGGATTACAGTCAATGTTTTAGCAATAGTTTAAAATAGAACAATCAAAATAATGTATTAAGATCATTCATCCCAAAACCAATCAAATCAACACTAACAACACAACAATCTGAAAAGAAATTACAACATTAAAATGATAAAATAACTTAACTGTGATTTGGTGTCGACATCCCTGTTGAACTGACATCGGGAAGCTAGCCTTCCATCTTTATTTTTATGCTCCAAGCATCAATCATCTTCTTCATAGTTGCTTCGGTGGTGAAAAACGAAAAGAGAACCGCATCACCTTCACTCTTCTGTTCCTTACGCTCCTCTCTATTTTCTGAATTAATATTTGGTCCACCTCTACTGTTTTCCTTATTGTTAATATGCGTTTTCCTTTTAAAAGCCTGCATAATGTTTGTGTTAAACGTACACGTCATTTGCGTGAAACATTTGCGTTTCTGCAAATGTTCACACAAATCCTTCTTACTTATATTTGTTACGTCGTTTTAATGTATGTGTGTGTATTTTTTGTAGTGTTTCCTTCATGTTGTGCTGCCATTTTTACTTCTCTTCCAACTGCCTCTTGTTTTCATTTAATTCCTATAAAACACGTTGCATAAGGCTGTCATATGCAATTTTCGTGTAGCTTCATCATCTTGATTTTCTAGCCTTTACTTACTCTAATATTTATCATTTTTTATTCCACAAAAACAAATGAATATGGAAATGGAAACAATGGCTTCAGTGAACATGCTTTCGGGTATCCTAAGCATTTCTAAGGCATTAATCACTAAATGTAGTATATCAAATGAATTAACATTTAAGCACATATCAAGAATGCTTAAAGAATTCAATAAAACTTTAATAACCATCATCCCAAAAAATCCAAACCTAACTTCAATACTAGATTTTAGACAGTTTTTATTGCAATGCTTTGTATAAGATCATTGCAAAGATTCTTCCAACTTGATCTTGTTGCCCCGGCAATAAACATGCATAAACCATTTCACGAAGTATATGTCCGAATAGTCCAAAGTCTCGATAGTTAGCTCTTGGTCTTCCAGTTCTTTGTATAAGATCATTAGAAAGATTCTTTCTTTAAAATTAAAGTCAATTATAGGGGTTTTTATTAATGGATCACAAGATGCTTTTGTTTAAGGAAGATTGATCAGGGACGATATTCTCTTAGCTCAAGAGCTATTCAAAAGCTGCAATAAAAGGAATTCTCCTAAGGATTGTGTTATTAAAGTGGGTTTTCATAAAGCATTCGATTTTATTAATTAAAACTTTATTATTAATGTAATTGAACTTTCAAATTCTAAAAAATTTTGATTGTGTGGATTCATCAAATCATCTTTACCATCTCTTTTAATGTCCTTATCAATAATGTGCCTACTAAACTCTACTATGGTGGTAAAGAGTTAAGGCAAAGGGACCCCCTTGTCCACTTACTAATTCGTTTTATGTATAAAGACCCTCACTCTTTACTTATTCATTTTCTAATGGACACCTTCATAAGATTGATAACTTATTGTATTAAAAATGATCTTAGATTATATTTTCATAATAGATATAAAAAGTTAGAGCTCTTTAACCTTTGTTTTACTGATGATGTCTTGCTCATTTGTAGAGATGACAAATCCTTATACTTGTTAATTTCCTTATTAAATACTTTCAAGGATCTTGAGCGCTTGCTATTAATAAGGATAAAAGTCATTTAATTTTGCTAGTGTCAAACTTACTTCAAGCTGGATCTTAACCATTTTAAGATTACAATGTACGAACCCTCCATTCAGTTACTTGGGGTTGCCTATCCCTACTAAAAGATTCCTATATAAGGACTACATCCCATTATTGGAAAAGATATAAAATAAAATCTACAGTTGGTGTACTAGATCACTTTATTTTGTTATTGGCTACAAGTGAATACTTTATTGATGAATTCTCTCCAAAACTATTGGTTTTTAAACACTTTCCTTTGAAATGGATTATTAAAGCTATAGATAAATCGTTAAAGAGGTTCCTTTAGACAAGGTTTGAAGAAAATCATACTATAGCTAAGGTCAAATGGGAAAAGGTGTTCTCTCCTTAAAAACTTAGAGGCTTAGGAATTCAATCCTTGAAACTCACCAACAAAGCATTAATAATCAAAATATTATGGATAATTTTTTTAAATATGCCCTTATAGGTGAAATGTAATCACATATACTTTTTAAAATGAAAGAGCTTGGGGAAAATAAAAACTTAATCAATAACCTCTTATCCTATGACTCAATCACTTACAATGAGGGAATTCCTCCACACAAGCATCCAATACAAGATAAGGAATGGAAAACTCGTTTCACTATGGTTTGACCATTGGAGCATTGCTTGTCCCCTTATAAATTCATTTTAAATGTAGTCCTTTATTTGTCAATATTCTATAACTTCCAAAGTTAGTTCTATCGTCCATAACAATATGTGAAAAATATGAGTTTATTGTTCTATTCAGAGCTTGTTCTTGATCATCTACCAAATAATGCAATGATAGATTCATATATATTGTTAAAATATCCTTTTTGGATTTCTAGTCTTAAATCGTGCAAGGAACTAGTGATGCCCTAACTTTATAAAAATCCTTAAACAGACATCATTTGTGGAAAAAAGATGCTACCTAAGGTCTCCACCTTTCTATGATTTGTAGCTAAACAGAAGCTTCCAACTAAAAAATGTAGGCTATACAACAATGCTCTAGAATCCTTGAAGCACTTGTTCTTCTTCTGTCAATTCTTCAGGGATATTTGGAACACAGTCTAAATCAATTGCTTATAAAATGATTGCAACTTTAACTATTATGAAATTGTATAGATAAAGGAACTATTATTAGTTAATGTAATAAGTGATAGTTGTTGTCCCTCATTAGTCAGTTTATGGAGATTATTGGAGTAAATGCCCTAGGTTGATTCTATTGATATACCTTCAGCTAATCCCTATCCCCATTGTATCTATTCATTATAATTAGCAACTGGTTATAGCTTAGGTTAATTGGTAATTAGTATTCCTCAGTGTATGATTATCAAAAGAGCATGTTAATTTATTGCCTAACCCTTTATACTTTTCATCCTATTGAATTAATTCATTGGCATAAATTTCAAAGATTTTTTTTATTTCTTTAGTATATCAAACACATATGCTAACTGATAAATATGCTCTTCTAAATGTTTACTACACATTAGAATGTCATCAAAGTAAACAATGACAAACCTACCTATATATGTACATAATACATGGTTTATTAAGCTCACAAAAGTACTAAGTACATTAATAAGATTAAATGGCATAACTAACCACTCGTATAACTCATATTTACTCTTAAAGAGATTTTTCTATTTATCACCTTCTCTCATTCTAAAATGGTGATATCCAAATTTCAAATAAATTTTAGAAAATATACAAGAACCATGTAATTTGTCAAGCATATCATTAACTTAGAAATGAGATGTCAATATTTTACTATTATGTTATTGATAGATATACTATCAAAACATATACGCTAAAATATCATCCTTCTTTGGCACTATAAATACTAGAATCACGTAAGGACTCATGCTCTCCCTTATACATCCTTTATCCATTAAATCTTTGACTTATCTTTGCATCTCCTTTTTGTTTCCTCTATATTGCTCCTATAAGCAGTTCTATTAAGAATGATAACCCTTAGTATAAAATTAATTTTATGTTTGATACCTCTAATAAATGGTAACCCATTAAGACATTGCTATCTAACATATCCTTATATTCCTATAACAAGGGAATAATAACATTAGGCAAAGATAGGTCAAAGTCTTCGAGATAAGGATAAGCCTCATGCGAAAGTATAAGCATAGGCTAGTTAGTATAAAAAATATTTCCAATATCACTCTTCTTTATGTAACAACCCATTTGTTCTTTTTTCTTCTTCTTATGACTAAATCCTTTTTTAAATCTCACATTCTTCCTCTTTTTTATCATAATTAAGTCTCTCTCATTTGAAATCTCACCCTCTCTCTTTTTCTTTATCTCTTTCTCTCTTTGTCTATATTATCTCTTTTCAACTTCAATTGGTCCTCATAAATTGTTATAAACATGACATCTAGTTTTGAAGATGTTCTCTGTTTACTACTTTATCTCATATTCCTTGATTTGAAGACTTAATGCTCTTTTAACAACAAGCACCTCACCTTCAATAGCGTATTCCACACTCTTATCACTAAAAGCTAGCAATGTTATAGCCTAAAAGCATCTAGCAGTGTTATAACCTTCTCTTAATCTGAATTAGTCTCATTCATCACCTTTACATCATCCCTCGATGTCATAACCCTTTTATTTTGACACTGTGAGATGATATGTCATGTTCATGAATAATTAAAATATTTAATATCTCTTTTTAGATAGGTTTAAGAGTCAATCTTGCCTTACCTTTATTATAAACATTCTCTTTGGACTTAAGTGGCTTAACTTTTTCTTTGTAATGGTTTATATAATTTTTTTCTCAATTAGAAATCCAAAAGTTAATATTACCAATGGACTAATTTGATACTCTATAACATTTGAGCTACCTCTTCACTTTAATGTATTATGCATAATCTTTTCTAACTTCACATAGTACTCAAACTCTACTACATTAGTTATATCTCTACTCAACTCATTCAATAATTTTATCATATTCACTTCTTTATCCTTCTCTACATTGGCTTGGATCATGAATATTTCCATCTCTTTATGATAATCTTATACATTATTTATTCCTTAAGCAAGCTTTTAACTTCTTATACAAGTCTCTATCATAATGGCTTATCATGAATCTCTTTCTCATAAGAGCTTTTTAAATTATTTCCAAGTATCTACGAATCATTTACAATTCCTCCTTTTATTATTAGCCAAATGATTTTATCAAATAATGGCATAATTAAAAAAAACTTTATTGTCAACTTTACCTTTGTTTTCCATAAAGTAATATGTCGTCAAAGATTAACTCTACCTTTTATCTCTCATTCCGAATCAATTTTAGGATCATTCTTACATTTAAAGGGAATATTTCTTCATCTTGACGCCACGAAGATTTCCATCTATCCCTTCTTGAACTCTAGATGTCTTCCTTTGCTCTCAATTATACCTACCTTATTTTTTAGTCTTAAACTTGTTCCTTTTATTCTCAAATACAAGGTTAATATCATCAACATTTAGTTTATATAATCCTCATCAACCTCCGTTGGAGTTATTGAATTATAGTTATTATGCCTCCCTTATTAGAAGATTGGGTTTTCTGCTTCCCTTGTGATTCAATAATATGTTGTGATTGCTTCTCCAACTTCTCCCTAATCTTAACATAGATCATATTCATCCTCTTAAACTATTATTGCATGGCCAATATAAGGTATAAGTTGTCCCTCTCCTCCTTTAGTATTAAGACACCTTTACAAGACATGTTTAAAAGTTACAAGAATAAAGTTGGTAAAGAAATTTTTTTCTCATATTCCTTTATAAGTTACTCTAAAAAATGACAAAACACTTATGTTTCACTCTTTATTGTCTTTTTCACTATTAACCTCACGCCCTTTTATTTCTTTCCACTCTTTTCTTCCTTCACAAGTACTTTAAACAACTAAACAAACTCAAACAAAGATTTCAACTTGGTAAGATTTGATAAACCTAATTAACTAGTGGTTGAGGAAATAGAATAAAACATAGGTTAAACAAGAATTAAGAAATTCAAATAAAACACAAAAATAATAGAAAGTAATGTCAAGTTGAGCTCAGGCAATTTCTTGATGTGACTATTCATATGTAACTTTCCTTTCCTTTCCTTTCCTTTCCTTTCTTCTTTTCTTTTCTTTTCTTTTTTTTATTTCTCTTCTCTTTTGTTTTTCTGCAAATAATAAGGTTTGAAAAATATGAAAAGCATAAAAACAAGGAATGTCAATGATAATATCTATCATAATAAGTAGTGATAAGCCCTGTACAAGATGATAAAGGATTTTGTTATTTTTAGTTGAAACTTTAGAGACAAAGAGGTGTAAAGGAATCAATAAGAACTAATAAGGAAAATTGAAATTTAGATTAGTAAAAAGTAATATAAAGAATCAAAGGATAACTACAGCTGATTTAGAGCCAAACTTTGATAACAACCGATGCAAACTCATATAAGATTAGAATCCCAGAGAATCTACAAACAAGTTTGAACCAAATCTTCGATAATCATATCATATATAAAGAGAATTAACTAGTTAATTAGGAACAATCAAAAGCCAAATTCATTAAGTAATTGAACGCAAAAAATTCTTTGATAATTTTAAATTTCAATAAAGAATAAAGAGAAAAACCTCTCATAGATCTAAATAAACATATACCTTTAAATACTTAAATAAAAATTAAGATTTTGAGTAGGAATGATTGAGTTTGTTATAGATATTTCTAATGCCAATAAACACGCTCTATGATATGCCCATGTCTAAGATTGTACATCTTTCTATAACTTTGTAAAGTATGACACGAACCTGTCATAGATATTTCTGCAATTTTGAGAAAATAGACAAAAGTTTTAACACAATATTTTAGAGGTTGTATCTTATAACTCAATTCTTTTAAAAAGTTGCATCAAATGATATGTAACCATATTGAAAGTCAAATTTACATTCAATCTTCTCTCACACTAACTAAAATCAAATTAACTAATAGTTGATCTTCCTGTAGGTCTAAGATGCCTCCCAAATTAGTTCTCGATATGCCCTTTGAACCATGATAAACATGTATGTCTTAAAACCTCTTTAACCCTCCTTCTCTTACCTTTTATAATTGGTCCACTAAGAATAAGCAATTGATCTCCTTAAAGTTTGGCTAGCTGACTCGCATCATGCTTTCTCTCTTCAAAAGAATTTAACCTCAAATTATCATCTATATCAAAAGAAGAAAGATTAACAACATTAAAAGTAGCACTGACATTGTATTCACCTAGAATCTCTGATTTGTATGTGTTATCATTGATCCTCTCAATAACTTAGAATGAATCATTCCCTCTTAGTTGCAACTTTGATCACCTTTGTGCTAGAAATCATTCCTTATATGCACCCAATCACAATCATTAGGTTCAAAGATATCTCATCTTTTACCCTAGTTAGCTTTAGTTACATGATGTTCGTCCTCCTTTTCAAGCTCTTATCTCCATCCAAAGTAGCTCTTTCATTAACATGGTAATAAATT
>JAOQMP010000001.1:16759125-16770012 GCA_027563575.1 Erythroxylum pedicellare
CCTCCTAACAAATTTTAGTTGCATTTCATGACATTTAGGCTAGCTTAAGTCCATTGCATTAGGTTCCAATTAAGTGAGACGACCCGAGGTTGCACTCTATATTGCAATCATTGGAATTCAATTTTTGATTTGACCTCCAAGGGTAAAACCAAAAGACGAAGCGGATCAGTTAGTCAAACACACATAGAAATTAGCCATGTATAGACTAGTTTGAATAAGTAACAACTATTTGAACATGTTTTATGTGTAAATAAACCACATATAAGTTATAAAAAGAATCTTTAGTATGTTAAAAAAGATTCTTAATATAACTTATATGTGGTTTATTTCTTAAGACCTTGAGAGGCTAAAAATACTTTTAAATGAATGTCTTAATCTATAATATATATTAAACCTTAGTTTATTAGTTTGAATACAAAAGGTAGGTTTTGAGTTGTATAAGATTGTGTTAGTATATAAATTAGAGAGAGTTGTCGGGGTGCATATTATAAGGTTCCTCTTAATATCAAATAAGAGTCTACTCGAAAGGGGCCTTTATTATTGGTCTTATTCTTGTCTTCTTTATTCTCCCTTATAGGTGGATTCTTATATGAACCCATAAGTCTCTTTTTGTTTAGAAATTTAAAAGAGAGGGAATATCTATCTTTAAATATTAATATATATTGGCCAAATATCTTAATAACCAAAAATTTCTTATTTTATTTTTTAAAGGGTATTCCTCATCTATAATAAAATAAGATGGCCTTCTCCACCTTGTGATAAAGAAGATATTACATAAATGGTCTCTCTTCTCCTATTAAAAGAAGACAATAGATAGTGAATTCTCAAATAGAATTTGAAGAATAGTAGGCTAAGGATTATTTAGCTAAACTATTATAAATTAATCTTATATTATTTTTCTTATTCTCTTTTATTATTATTTTGATCATTTTGTGATAACCTTATATGAACTTTTTATAGCAATACATCAATATAGACAATCCATCAAGTATGTTAAGGATTATTTGGCTAAACTGTTATTCTTTTTCTTATTCTCTTTTGTTATTTTTTTGATAATTTTGTGATTACCTTATATGAATTTTTCATAATCATATATCAATATAGATAATCCATTCATCAATTTTTGAAAAGATATAAAATTCATATGTATAATGCACTCCTCGTATGTGAGATCCAAGGATAAACAATTATTTAGCTGGCTTTAGATCACCTGTACTCGACTGCTCTGAATAAATGGCTAGAATGCAAAAAGAACAGAGGATTCAGAGTAGTGGGGTACAGGTGAAGATTCAGAGTAGTGGAATACAGGTGAATACGTCCCTATTTAGCTAACTTCTCATAAATGATTAGAATCAAAGAGTCTACTACATTAATGAATGATCGTTAAGTAAACAGCTAACAAGTCATTTCAGAATTCCCATATTTCCATACCACAATGATGCAATGTTCTGTTCGTTGTGGGACATATGATTCATGGAATCTTTTTTTTTTTTTTTGAAAAGATATGATTCATAGAATCTCAACTCTACATAATATACCTATTTGATTCCATTGTTAAGAGTAGTGATTATGTTTGGTGGTACTTAATTGCTTACAAGATTTGCATAATTAAATTATTAGTCATATTAATAATTAACTGAAAATAAGACATTTGTTCATTATTACTTAATACAGCTCTCACCAATAGGACTAGTAAGATTTGGTACCAATATAAATAAATTTGATTCAAGAACATAAACACAAAAATGATATGAATTAACACACTTATAGAAAAGAAATGATTACGCTGACAAAGTTCTAAGGTTTAATTCAAGTTAGATATCATAAGTTATTAGAGAAATTTAAAAAAGAGTTATATCGAAGAGTAAGAATAAAAGAAAATGTCTTAAAGCGTATTGGATTGTTCATAAGTAATTTACTTTAAAGGGTATAATTATAATTGGGACCTAGTCTACCAAGTTAGGCATGGATGGGATCAACTTTTGGTTTTTTTGCACTACAGAACCGCGGACTTCTAGAAGTGGAAAACATTATGTAGCCTGGACAGCTTTGGTATCGCTGGCCGTCTTCAAAGCGAGAAACTTCCGTCCCCACTTGTTTGAACAAACAGAAAAAGGAGATATCATAGAATTAAATTTTAAACTACATTATGTGTATTTCTTTCTAGCACATGCACAGCACAACGAACTTTTCCTTGATGGTTTAAAGTGAATCAAACTATGATACGTTAACAAAATGAATAACTCTTGTTTCTTTGGTTCCAGTTTTGTTTCTTGATAAGGTGAAAGGAGGAGCTAAGCCGAAGATAGTGGACGCAGGGATGACAATACCACGGAACGTGGCCAGAACTTTAATTTTTTTTTATAATTAAGTTAAGATTTGAGTTTTTTGCCCATCTAAAATTTATTTATTCTAAACAAAATGACCCGTTATCCGCCCTAAATGAGTAAATTTTGAGGTTATACTTTTGGTTGATATTAATAATATTATTTAAAAAAAAACAAACATCCTGATGTGGAGCAAGTCTCATGTCACTGTATTAACCTCAATTATTAATGAATCAAGAGCTACCCATTGGACCCTTACTCGTCACCTTTCTTGACTGATCAAATGGATTTCTCTCATCATCTATATATGCACGTGGGTCAAATTTTATGAAAAAGCAACAGAAAGAAACAAGGTTTGGTCATAGCCATCGTGTGAAAATTAGTCTATGGACGAAATTAAATTTTCAACAAAAGTTAGATCAGCCAATGCACTTAATTACCCAATATCCATCTGACTTTGTTCATAGACACACATAAAAAAATAATAAAAAAGAAGAAAAGTAAGCTTACTGACAGGGAAAGTGGTCAAGTAAGGTTGCTTTCTAATTGCAAAGCTTCCAGATAACGTGGACATTGGACAAATCAACTGACTCTTCCCACGTTTTTGGTCAAATAACATTTTTGATAATAAAAGAATACTTTCCTAGAAGGTGTATGTGTTTGAAAGTTCAAAACCCGCCACTTTTTCATGCACCATTATATACCTGTTATGCTCCACATCTCACCGAAACCCAGCTCTCATTTAGTGCTTCTCTTGGCACATCAACTCCAAAAATCTTTTCTTTATGATAAACTAAGTTTACAAAAATATTAAGAGAAACAGGTGACATGCGCAAATTCTGAGTGGTGGAGGGGTTTAAGGATATTGCGTCTGAAGTCACAGTGGTTGTTCATCAATGGAAAACGGTGATATTTATAGAGCAAGTGCTAGTCTAAGAAGAGGTAGCTCTTCAATATGGAGAAATACGGGTATGGATGTTTTCTCGGGTTCTTCACGTGGTGAAGACGATGAGGAGGCTCTAAAGTGGGCTGTTCTTGAGAAGTTGCCTACATATGATCGTTTGAGGAAGGGTATATTAACAAGTGCATCGAAAGGTACAGCTAATGAGATCGACATACACAACCTTGGATTCCAAGAAAGGAAGCATTTGCTTGAGAGGTTGGTCAAAGTAGCAGAAGAGGACAATGAGAAATTCTTGTTGAAACTCAAGGATCGTATTGATAGGTAAAGACTCCTCACCGAAGCTTGCTTTCTGTCGCTTGCTCAGGAAATCTTAGCAATGAAAGATGCTAAAAGAAGGGAATTGTATTGATCAAGTGGAAGACATAGGATCTCTGTTTTGATTATCTGAAGTCGGCGATCTAATATACATCATAATTTCTACTTTCTTTGGATAATTTTGCTATCTTTTATGTTGTTTTAGGGTGGGAATTGATCTGCCTACTATTGAAGTACGATATCAGAATCTAAATATTGAAGCAGAGGCTTATGTAGGAAGCAGAGCTCTGCCTACATTCATTAATTTCTGTGTCGACATAGTAGAGGTAACTGCTCGTTATCCTCTTACAATTGGATGCAATCATTGGCATATTGTGATTTTGTTTCTCCGACTATAATGTGCCGATAAATTAATTTTGCTTTTCATTCCAAAGGGTCTCTTAAATTATCTTCATATTCTTCCAAGTCGGAAGAGACACCTGACCATCCTCAAGGATGTTAATGGAATCGTCAAACCATCAAGGTGAGTTGAGTTTCTAGTTCAGGTCTCATAGTTAAGGCCTATGCATTAGCAATTTAGCATATTGAATCTGCGTATCCACTTGTAATAATTCTGACCATGCAAATTTTGCAGAATGACCTTGCTTTTAGGTCCTCCAAGTTCTGGGAAGACCACACTCTTGTTGGCATTGGCTGGGAAGCTTGATCCTAATCTAAAGGTGATCACATATTCTTGTACCTTCATTTTCATTATGAGGATTGCACACTGGAAATTTGCTCGTTCAGACAGAGATGTATGTTTAACTTGAGATTTTCCTATCTAATTTGAAAAAGCTGCATTTCTCTTGCAGGTATCTGGTAATGTCACATACAATGGTCATGGGATGAATGAATTCATTCCACAGAGAACTGCTGCCTATATCAGTCAACATGATCTCCATATAGGAGAAATGACTGTAAGGGAAACTTTGGCATTTTCTGCGAGGTGCCAAGGAGTTGGATTCCGACATGGTTAGATCAACTGTCTCTATATACTTGGTCTTCAATTATATTCTTTCTAGCAGAATTTTCACAAAATCGTTGCTTAAACATCTACAACGTTTTTGGCAATTTCCAGAAATGTTAGCCGAGTTGGCAAGAAGAGAAAAAGCAGCTAACATCAAGCCTGATCCTGATGTTGATGTCTTCATGAAGGTGAGGGAAGATATTGTTTGTAGACAAGGATATCATAAACTTACTAATGCGATGGTCTTTATATCGAATTATCGTCTGACATTTGTAAACATGCTTATGGAGATTAATCAACTACTCGTCTTGGCATTATATTCACACTGAATGAGAACTTTCAATGTTAAGAAGAGTTACATTGACGGCGCTAAAGTTCATTTCTTTTCCCTTTTTTCTTGCTGTAGGCTATTGCAACAGAAGGTGAGGAGACCAATGTGGTTACAGACTATATACTAAAGGTAATATGATCAGAAAATACTATAAACATCACACAGTTCTTCAGTGACTACAAATTATCTCTAACGTCTTTCTTTGTCCTATACAGATATTAGGACTGGAAGTATGCGCAGACACAATGGTCGGAGATGAAATGTTGAGGGGTATCTCCGGAGGTCAAAGAAAGCGTGTTACTACAGGTAAATGAGCTCAATGAAGAAACAGGTTGTATTTCGTCGACATCTGTGTGTGTATGAACCTGTCTTGTAATAACATTGCAGGTGAAATGCTTGTCGGACCTGCCAGGGCACTATTTATGGACGAGATTTCTACTGGCTTGGATAGCTCAACAACTTTCCAGATTATTAACTGCCTAAAGCAATCTATTCACATTCTCAATGGAACCGCAGTTATTTCCCTTCTTCAACCCGCACCAGAGACCTACAACCTCTTTGATGATATTATCCTCCTCTCAGATGGCCAAATTGTATATCAAGGCCCTCGTGAAAATGTGCTCGAATTTTTCGAACAAATGGGCTTCAGGTGCCCCGAAAGAAAAGGCGTTGCTGACTTCTTACAGGAAGTATGGCTTAACTTTATCATAAGAGAAAAAATAGGAAACGAAAAAGAAAGAATCTTCCTTTTGAACTCGACTAACCTTTGGAAATGATGTTTTCGTTCCAGGTGACTTCTAAGAAAGATCAGAAGCAGTATTGGGCGCGAAAAGATCAGCCTTATCACTTCGTCGCAGTCGACGAATTTGTTAGTGCATTCAAGTCATTCAGGGTGGGGCAAAGGTTGAGCAATGAGCTTTCTACTCCATTTGACAAGACCAAGAGTCACCCAGCTGCTTTGGCAACTGAAAAGTACGGTGTTGGAAAGATGGAATTGTTGAAAGCTAACTTCTCACGAGAGTACCTACTTATGAAGAGGAACTCTTTTGTCTATATCTTCAAGTTCAGCCAGGTGATCATCAAAACCATTTTGTTATGTAAGAATTTTATTCAGAAAATTGCTGTTATACTGAAAATTTTCAATTGTTGTTTGAACTTCTAGCTTACCTTAATGGCATTCATTGCGATGACACTCTTCTTTCGAACTGAGATGCATCGGGATACAGAAGACGATGGAGGAATTTATTTTGGCGCTCTGTTCTTTACCGCTATTCAGATCATGTTCAACGGTATGTCAGAGCTGTCTATGACCATCGCAAAGCTTCCTGTGTTCTACAAGCAAAGGGACCTTCTATTCTATCCTCCATGGGCATATTCTTTGCCCCCTTGGCTCCTTAAAATTCCCATCACATTTGCAGAAGTTGCTCTTTGGGTGTTCCTCACATACTACGTCATTGGATTTGATCCTAATGTTGGAAGGTAAAAAGAAAATTCATTGCAAAATACAAGTGTTTAAGACAATCATATGTCATCCAGCTGATAAAGAAAGGAAATGGGAATTATGCAGGTTCTTTAAGCAATTCATGATACTATTACTCATTAATCAGATGGCTTCTGGGCTATTCCGATTTATTGCCGCTGCTGGAAGGAACATGATTATTGCTAATACCTTCGGATCCTTTGCACTTCTTGCACTTTTCGCATTGGGCGGTGTTATTCTCTCACGAGGTAAAGCTTGTGCTAAATAGTCGATGAATGACTGAATCCTGTCAACTCAAAACTTGAAATGATTTCTGATTGCTGCAGAGGACGTAAAGAAATGGTGGATATGGGGCTACTGGATTTCTCCACTGATGTATGGGCAGAATGCAATATTGGTTAACGAATTCCTTGGAAAAAGTTGGAGACACGTAAGTTCCCTGAACACCCACTTTTATTAGATTTAGAGCATCTACCTTTTGAATTTGAACTCATCTTTTCATCTGTTTTACAACGTTCAGAATGCTCCCAACTCAACAGTTCCACTTGGTGTTCGAATTCTGACCTCTCGAGGATTCTTCCCATATGCATACTGGTACTGGATAGGAGTTGGGGCATTGATCGGATTCATTGTAGTGTTCAATTTCCTTTTCACTGTGGCTCTCACTTTTCTCAACCGTGAGTTTTGTTAACCACTTTAACTTCCTTCACCTTTGAAGACATACATAGCTTGTGCTGACATTTTGCAACTTATATTGCCCACCCAGCACTTGAGAAGCCTCAGGCTGTTATTTCTGATGAGCCTGAAAGTAATGAAACTAGTGACAGACCTGCCGGAGCCATTCAATTGGCAGAGCAGGGAAGTGGTCACAACGCACACACAGGTGACAGATTTCACTGATTACACCTGATTCCTCTCAGATCAGCTCATCTGCCTGTTATTTAACTATCACATTTTGCATTTGCGTACAGAATCTGGGGAGCCGAGCCATGTGAAGAAGAGAGGAATGGTTCTTCCTTTTGAACCACATTCCATAACATTTGATGAAGTTATATACTCCGTTGATATGCCTCAGGTATCAAAGTCACAAAAAATGAACAAGACATAGTTCAAAATACCAACTTACGAGGACGAAAAGAAAACACTGATGTTGAATTGATAAATGTAGGAAATGAAAAACCAGGGGATTGATGACGACAGATTGGTGCTTTTGAAGGGCGTCAGTGGAGCTTTTAGGCCAGGTGTTCTCACGGCATTAATGGGTGTTAGTGGTGCCGGTAAAACAACTTTGATGGATGTTTTGGCTGGTAGAAAAACTGGTGGGTATATCGAAGGCAACATCACCATTTCTGGATATCCCAAGAAGCAAGAAACTTTCGCTAGGATTTCAGGATACTGTGAGCAAAATGACATCCACTCGCCTCATGTTACTGTCTACGAATCTCTACTCTACTCAGCTTGGCTTCGTCTACCAGCTGACGTGAATGCTGAAACGCGAAAGGTAGGCATTTAGATCTAAAATCCAAATTCTACTTCTGCATCCTCATATGAATGCAAACTAGTACTGGTCTGGATCAATTTAAATCCTTAACATAGTCAAAATTGGTGGCAGATGTTCATTGAGGAAGTTATGGAACTTGTGGAACTAAATCCATTGAGGAATGCTTTAGTTGGATTGCCTGGCGTGAATGGTCTGTCCACTGAACAACGCAAGAGGTTAACCATAGCAGTTGAGCTAGTGGCAAACCCCTCCATAATTTTCATGGATGAGCCAACCTCTGGGCTGGATGCAAGAGCTGCTGCAATTGTTATGAGGACGGTTAGAAACACCGTGGACACGGGACGAACTGTTGTATGCACAATCCATCAACCAAGTATCGATATATTTGAAGCTTTTGATGAGGTAAGATTCTAACAGATTATTGTTATTCCGTGATCAAGGGTTTCACTGAAATGCGGAAGTAATGTGTTTAATGCTCGATTTGCAGCTATTCCTGATGAAGCGAGGAGGACAAGAGATATACGTAGGGCCATTGGGTCACCATTCTACCGACCTAATTAACTATTTTGAGGTATCTATTTTTCTGGTTCCTTATACTATATAATAGGGAACACAGACACAAGCTTATTTCTCTCATTGTTTATAATCGAAGGGTGTAGAAGGAGTGAGCAAAATTACTGATGGCTATAATCCAGCAACTTGGATGTTAGAAGTCAGTACTTCAGCACAAGAGGCAGCTTTAGGAGTTGATTTTGCTGCCGTCTACAAAAATTCACAACTCTACAGGCATGTAACCGTTTCTAGTCGCAATTGAATTTGTTCTTGATTGTTTGTTTGTTGCTGACATGTTACTATTCTATTTGTGCTTCAGGAGAAACAAGGCGATGATTCAGGAACTAAGCCAACCAGCTCCTGGTTCCAAGGATCTCTATTTCCCTACTGAGTACTCGCAGTCCTTTTTGACCCAATGTGTTGCCTGTCTATGGAAGCAACATTGGTCCTACTGGCGCAATCCACCATACACTGCCGTTAGGTTCCTCTTCACAACATTCATTGCCTTGATGTTTGGAACGTTGTTCTGGGACCTTGGCTCCAAAATGTAAGGAAGATAGCGATTAGCAATATAGAAATGGTCATTCTCTTTTAGTTTAGTGTTCTCATCAACAACCAAATTTGCAGGAGAAGGCAACAGGATTTCATCAACGCAATGGGTTCCATGTATGCAGCTGTTCTCTTCCTCGGGGTGCAAAATGCCTCCTCTGTTCAGCCAGTGGTAGCTGTTGAGAGAACCGTCTTCTACCGAGAGAGAGCTGCCGGAATGTACTCAGCTTTACCTTACGCGTTTTCGCAGGTAATTCCAAGGCATTCAGATTCTACTCTCCGTGACTAACTTGCATGTGGTTCTCAAACATCATTTCATTTTTGTGGTCCAGGTCCTCATCGAGCTTCCCTACATATTTGCTCAATCTGCAGTCTACGGTATTATCGTGTATGCCATGATTGGATTTGAATGGACTGCTGCTAAGTTCTTATGGTACCTGTTCTTCATGTACTTCACATTACTTTACTTCACCTACTACGGGATGATGACTGTTGCTATGACGCCAAACCACCACATAGCACAAATAGTATCCTCAGCATTTTATGGATTCTGGAATCTCTTCGCAGGGTTCATTATTCCCAGACCTGTAAGTTGTTTTTCCTGTTTTTTTTCTTGTCTTCATTAGCCTGGAGGATGAGTATTGAGCAGTAGTAATTATAATTCTGGTGTTTGTTTGTAACAGCGCTTACCAATATGGTGGAGATGGTACTACTGGGCAAGTCCAGTGTCATGGACCTTGTATGGTTTGATTGCGTCACAATATGGAGATATAAAGGAACCCCTTCAGAGTGGTCAAACAGTAAAGGAATTTCTGAACGAGTCCTTTGGTTACAAACACGATTTTTTGGGTGTTGTTGCAGCTGTGGTGCTTGGGTTCACTGTCCTCTTTGCATTTACTTTCGCATTTTCTATTAGGACCTTCAATTTCCAGAGGAGATAAAAAAGAGGTTTAGTTGTTTCGACTGTATAGGCTTCTTGTTACTTACCGAAAGAGAGGAAATGGGTGTCAATTATTTTATCTAAATGTTTTCGTAATTCAATTATAGATTGTAATTTTGATTTATCATATTATATTGCAAGCTTTTCAAAGATTGTTTCAATCTCATCTAATTATGTTCTTCTCTATTAAATTAGCAGTTTAATAATTTAGTTCTGAGGTCTAGTAATAATTCCTTTTCAATCTCCTTGTCGGTTTAGTAGTGTTGGACTGACCTACTCGCTTAAGTACGTAGGCTGTCTGAAGCAAATCTGGAAAAGCACTTCTCTTCTCTTGCAATAACATCAACATAAACTAAATCCTAAGTTTCCCAGTAAGAAACTTGTAGAAAATCAATTTTCTATTCAATGAGACCTGTTAAATATCAAATCAAAGTAGTGGAGAACTTGACATGAATGGCGAGAAATTCTTAAAAAGACTTAATGGTTTCGTAAGCCTAATATAAACAAGAGTTTTGCATGATTGGACCCCGCGAGAAGTTTAGAAGCGAATTCATTCTGTTATTAGATGGTCGAACAGGTTTGTAATTTTCAATTTCATGAACTTTTAGCTTAAATTTGTATGCTAAAACCCAAATTAAAAACTTTAATGTGATGAGCTTAGCTAATAACAAGAAAAAAGAATGGTTAGGGACGAAATAAATGATCAAAGACTAAATCTTAGGCAAATTTGATTATGATATTTAATGCTTGATTTTAAGAATCAGTTAAAAGATATTATTGTAATAGCTAGTAAATAAATTAGATTTTCTGATATATTTAAGCTATATATAATGAGCTATGTTACTCTCAATAAATGTGATGGTGTTATACGGCAAAACTTTTTCTTTTTTCTTTTCTTTTATTCACTTATTACGTTTTAGCTCTATACAAATAACATGATATCAGAGCATTTGTCTTGAGGGACCTGTGAGATGAGCAAAAC
>JAOQMP010000001.1:16792674-16804107 GCA_027563575.1 Erythroxylum pedicellare
CAATTGATCTTTTGGAAAAATTCAACATGTTGCATTGCAAAATTGCTCCTACACTTATGAAATTGAATGAAAAGCTATAGGCAAATGATGGTATTAAACCTGCAAATGAGAGGCAATTCTAAAGCATAATGGTGGTTTAATCAATTTAACAAATTCAACGCCTGACATTGCATATTTTGTTGGAGTCATATCAAAGTTTAAGCATAATCCAACCAAAAATCATCTTGGAGCATCAAAGAGGATCACACGATATATGGCTGGAGCAATTAACTTTGGTATATGGTATAATAAGACCTTATATTTTAGGTAAAATGGATTTACTAATAGTAATTGGGTGGATTGTATGAAAGACAGAAAAAAGACTTTAGGATTTACTTTCAACCTTGGATTAGGAGTTATAACATGGAGCTCCAAAAAACTAGTAACCACAGCTTTATCATCCTCTAAAGCAGAGTATATGGTTGTAGCTTCCTCAGCATGCCAAGCAATTTGGCTGAGAAGAATCCTTTCTAATCTAAAGTAAGAGAAAGATGGAGCAATGAAGAACTTTTGTGATAATAAATTAAGAATGTCCATAGCAAAGAATTCAGTCTACTATGAGAGAACAAAACATACTGACATTAGAGCTCATTTCATCAGAGAGCTCTTGCCCGATGGTGTAATTGAATTAGAATTTTGTACAAAAGAATAGACGGTTGACTTACTAACAAAATCACTTCCTAGAAGTAAGCATGAAGAACCCAGAACATAACTTAGAGTATGTGAAATTGGATCAAGTGGATGTTGGAAAGTGATCCAAAATTCACGTGAATTTTGTCAAAACTTTACCTACCCAATTGCTGCTAACATTCCTATTTTCTCTCTTTAATTGTTAAGCATTGCATGTTTTCCCCTTTTTTTTAATTGTTAAGGCATTGCATGTTTTCCTATTTTTTTTTTCTCTTTTAGTCATGTTTCTTGTACTACTTCTTCTGCATAGTGAATTATTGAGTAGAAAAAAACTGAAATCAAATTTTTTTGTAATGCCTATATATAGGCAGTCCTTTGATCAAAATACATTATGCATAATACAATATCCTTATTTCTCTTATTCTATGTTATTAGTAAAAAAAAAGGCAGATACTCGAAAGGTGCCAAACGTTGAAGCTTATGAAGCGAAAAAACTCTTTGGCTCAACGTCAGTCTCTTTCATCACAGCAAAACAATAGTTATATAAAAATATAAGACATCTCTGAAACTTCTCAAGAAATGTAACATGCCTCTGAAGAAACTAAACAGACTTCTAAAGATAATAACACATTTAATTTTATTTTGAGTTTATTTTTTCAACACTCCCTCCTAAACTCAAAATATGGTCATACCAAGTCTTGCTCGCAACCTTGCGAAATCTTCAGCCTTCAATGCCTTAGTGAATATGTCTGCAATTTGATGATGAGATTTCACATACTTGAGTTGCACTTCCTTCTTGCTGATATATTCTCGGATAAAGTGAAATCTTATATCTATGTGCTTGCTCCTATCATAAAAAATAGGATTTTTTTCCGATGCAATTGTAGATTTGTTATCAATAGCTTCTTCTTGTGACATATACATGGTTTTTAACAATTTTCTCAACCATATAGCATGGAAAATGCAAGTAGCAGCAGCCACATACTTTGCTTCACATGTTAAAAAAGTTATGATGGGTTGCTTCTTTGAATTCCAAGTGAATACAACATCTGCAAGTTTAAACAGAAAACTAGTAGTACTTTTTCTATCATCAACATTATCTTCCTAGCCACTATCATTATACCCAACCAGATTGCAATTCTTGGAAGATGGATAAAACAAGCCATAATCAAGAGTCCTTTTGACATATCTCAAAAAATCCTTTTACCAGCCTTAAAATGAGTGATAATTGGAGACTCCATATATCGACTAATAATTCCGACGCCATAAAGAATATTAAGTCTAGAACAAGTCAAGTACCTTAAATTTTCAACATGCTTTTTGTACATAGTTGAACCCACCTTTTCACCATCATCAAATCTTGACAGCCTTGCCCCACATTCGATTGGTGTAGAAATTGGTTGACAATTTTTCATGTTGAATTCTTTCAAAATCTTCATTGCATAATTCTTTTGTAAGACAAAAACGCCTTCATATGATTGCTTCACTTCAATTCCAAGATAATAGGACATAAGTCGTATATCAATCATCTCAAATTCTCTAGTCAACTCCTGTTTAAATTCATCAAACAAGGTTGAATTATTTCCTGTAAAAATCAAGTCATCAACATACAAACAAACAATTAACATAGCACCATTCTCCTTTTTCTTCACATAAAGACCATATTCATGTGGACATTTTATAAACCCCTTTTAAACAAAGTAGTTATCAATATGGTTTTACCAAGCTCTTGGTGCTTGCTTTAAACCATATAAGGCCTTCTTCAACTTTAGCACTTTATCTTCATGACCTTTGACAACATATCTGGGAGGTTGTTCAATATAAACATCCCCTCTAAGTGTCCATTCAAAAATGCAAATTTGACATCCATTTAACAAATTCTCCATTTGTTTTATGTAGCCAATGTCATGATTAATTTGATTGTTTCCAAACGAGCAATCGGAATAAAGACTTCATCATAATCAGTGACTCCTTGTTGGCTATAACTCTTAGTAACCAATCTGGGTTTGAACTTATCCACTTCTCCTCTTTCATTTTTCTTGATTTTGTAAATCCATCTGACACCAACAATATGCTTATCTTTTGGAAGAATTGTCAATCTCCTTGTAACATTTTTTTGAATGGAATTTATTTCGTACCCTTGATCCTAACCCTCGGGACTGCGGCCATAGCCTTTCTCCATTTTTGATCTTTTACTGCATCTTCAAAGTTTTATGGTTTTGCACCTGCAAACAAACAAAAGAGAGCAGGTCATTGATTTCATTATTGTATGAAAAAATGTTATGAAGACTTCTCATCTTTTGAGGACTTTCGGAGGAGCTCGAAGGACTAAATCAACATGAGTTATTGTTGGAGAAGACACTATAGGAGATATAGGTTGTTCATTTTCATTTTGAATAAAATCAACATCAAACATTGGAAGAAGGTTGTAATCTTCCCCTTGATTTTCCCAGTTCCAACAAGCATCTTCATCAACTTGGCATCTCGGCTAACAATAATCTTCTTTCTTCTAGGATTATAAAGTCTATAACCTTAAGACTTTGCATCATATCCAATAAACACAAGCTTCTCACTTTTATCATCTAGCTTTGCTCTTATTTCATCAGCAATATGAGCATATGCCACACAACCAAAAACTCTTAAATGAGAAAGAGTTGTTTTTTTTACCACTCCATACATCTTGAGGAGTAATTTTCTACAAGGTTTTTATAGGACATCTATTGCTCAAATATACAGCTGAAAATATAGCTTCTGCCCAGAATTTTTTAGGCATGTGTTTGCTCTTTAACATGCTTCTAATCATGTCAAGAATAGTTCTGTTCTTCCTCTCCCCAATACCATTTTGCTATGGCGACCTTGGGACTGTTAAGAATCTTCTAATTCCATGAGATTCACAAAAATCATCAAATTGTTTAGAAGTGAACTCACCACCATTATCTATTCTCAAGGCTTTAATCAAATAACAACTTTCATTTTGAACTAGCATTTTGAACATTTTGAAGGTCTCAAAAGCTTCAGATTTCTCCTTCAAAAACTAAACCCAAGTTTTTTCGACTAAAATCATCAATAAACAATAAGAAATACTTGTTCTTACCAAGAGAGAGAGGATTAATTGGGCCACATATATCAGCGTGTACAAGTTGGAACAGCTTTGATGATCTTGAAAGTGACTCTTTTGGAAAGCTATTTCTAAAATGCTTCCCATAAATATAACCTTCACAATTCTGATTTGGGTGATCAATAAGAGGCAAGCCATGCACCATCTTTTCATTCACCAATTGCTTCAAACTATCAAAGTTTAAATTTCCCACTTATTGATGCCAAAGCTAAGAAGAATCCAATACACAAGTTTTCAAACACTTCACATTATTAGTTTGGCGTTTAAGAGAAAACGTTCTACTCTTTGACATTTTAACTCTAGCAATCAACTTATCTTCTCAATTTCTAATCATTAATCCACCATCCTTTAATCGATTATCATAACCTTTTTCCAAAAGTTGGCCTAAACTTAAAATATTTGCTTTGAGCTAAGGCACATAATATACTTGGGAAATAAATTAATGAGATCCATTTTTAACCAAAATCAGAACATTACATATCCCTTCAACATTCACATTTCTGTCATCTCCAAAAGAAATAATTCCTCTAAAAGATTCATTCAAAGAAACAAATAAGTTTTTCTTGCTTGTCATATGGTTGCTTGCACTACTGTCCAAATACCATGCTTCGTGATCTTTTTCTTCATTATATGTTAACAAGAAGGTTGATTCTTCTTCATTGGCTCCTTTTACGATGGCATTTAATTTACGGAGGCCAAACTCCATTAACACTCTAAAATGTTAAAATTTAAGTTAAATTTTGGTGTAAATGCTAAGGTTTAAATTATTCTTTTGGCTAAATTTTAATTACACCTCAACATTTTGGTGTTTTCAAAATAAATCATAATATTCGAAAAATGTTCGAAATGAACCTAACATCTAGAAAATATTCAAAACAGTCCTAACTAGATGAAAAAATTGACAGAATTAAGCCTCTGTCAGTTAATGATACATGACATATTTTTGCTAATGTAAAATTTTAAAAATAAATTATTAAAGTGGGACCCATAATCATGACATTTATTTAATTATTCGTAATGGAGGTGAGTCTCACGGGAAGTTGGGAGGCTTAGTTTGAATGGAAGTGGGACATACATTTTAATGTTTAAGTTTAATGAAAATAGAACTCACTTCTGTTTAAACGTTGCGTTTGGAGTTCTTCCCTTTCCCAATGCTCGTTGTTTTGACCTAATATGCACCATGTTGAAGCAATATATGCACTGTTCTTCCTTCTCCCTTGATCCTTAATTCTGTTTCCATTCTTCTTCGGACGATTTCAATGATTTCACTTTGAACAGTTTCAATCCTACCTAATTATTCTTCAAACAATTTCAAAGTTCCCTAAATCCTTAATTTTTTCTCTTCTCCCACACATCATTTCTAACATTACAAGCGACTCGCACGCTCTTCAGGTTTTTGAATAAAAAGTTGACAATTCATCGTGCTAAGTCCATTGTTGTCTAGATTTTATATTTTTATATGTGTGGTCCATAAATTTGCATGTTTGTGCTTGTTTGTTTACGATTGTATGTTATGGTCCCCTATACTTGCTGAGGTGTTGCATGTTTGTTGTGGTCACCTATATGTAGATTTATTTGCGAAGACTAGATGTTTGGTAGTAAATGTGTTCGTTTTCTCCACATTTAAAAAGATGATACTTTTTCGTCTCTCTTAAACACTTTTGGTTATTTTTTTTCTCTAGTCTCAACCAATGCATGTAAATATACACTTCAATGTTACGTGTATATTATTTCAATGCAAACAATTTCTCTTCAGGGGAGAAAATGTACTTCTTTGTACTTAAAGTTTTGAGAGTTGGAGGTAGACATTCCTCTATTAATTTATATCTCCTTCAATCCAATTATTAAATAGTTAAATCAATTAATGAATAATAGATACATATGCTATTGTTTCTATAGAGAAGATGGATTAGAAATGTAAAAAGTTATTGATTTAACAAAGTTAAAATAAGTACTTTAACCAGAATAGTTTGAGTTACATGATAATCTATTAGTCCTCTTAATAAAGTTATTCTGTTAATTGATATATTAAGGTGCTTCTACTGACAATAATAACACAACACTAGAAAAATAAAAATCATATCCATAGAAAAGAGAACTCCATCCAAATGATTACGCACACGGAAAAATATCAATTCATGACTGCTGGCTCAATATCTATTGCATCCAGTAAACAACCATAAGTAAAAAACATAGTAACTGTTTAAAAATAGATAATTTATTATTTCACTTTAACTATTCTGGCCTCTGAAACTTAGGTAATAATTACATGAAATAATAAGATGAACACAATCATATCGACATACTCCCATATTAGTTTTGAGAGTTGGATGTTAACAAATAGTCCCATTAGTGTTCCAATTTTTGCACTAAGAAATGGTTTGAATGCCTAATGGAATAGTATCAATGCATGGTTATTAGTTTAACTTTATTTATGATGCATGAATATTAGTTTAAGTTTACAAGCATTATTTTATCAATTTTGAAATCTTTAAGTGCTTATTTTATCCTCTAATTATAAGTTGGCACTCCAAGCTTTCATAGTAGTACACATAGTATCCATTATAGCCTTGATAATATCATTTAGATCTATGCTTTTTGGGGATACTCTTGCCTTTATATATTTGTTTGCAATGTCTAATGCATAAAATGTTATAATTTTCATTTGTAACTTAATTTATGTTTTAGTCATTGTGGACACTTTTAGGAGGCAAATGAAAGTGATACTATATCCACAATATGTTAAAAAATTTTATTTCTCCCTTATTGTGAATATGTGTATAATGGCCCAATTTGGAAGTATAAGGATATTTTATGGTAGTAAGTTTGTTGTAAAGCCGAAGTTGAAATACGTTGATGGGGAATCAACTATTTTTTATAAAGTAGACCTTGATTATATTAATTATAGGCAAATATGTGAGATTGAGAAGGAGTTAGGATACTTTCAAATGCATAAGGCCTATTACACAATACCCAGTTTTGAATTTAGTGAGTCTTTAAGATTGGTTGAATCAAATAAACGTCTTCTAAGGCTTATTAATATATAATGAAAATCCACTAAATGATTGATGTTTTTATAACTTATATATTAGACACCCTATCATTTGCACCTAGGATATTGCCTGACGAATGGTTTATTGTAGGGATTGATGAAAGGGTGGATGATCATGACCATAACGAGGCAAGTAAAAATTCCCGATGACCACCAACCAAATGAAATTAAGTCATCTAATTTCGGTAGTTTTATTGATAGTGATGAATATTCAAGCAAAGAAGAACTTGCTGAATCATTACAAAGACCTACTATTAGTATTGGGTATAATCCATATGATAAAGGAGTATATTGGAGATTGGCAATGAAAATTGGATCAGCAAAAGAATTTAAAGATTCTATTGTGCATTATGAAATGCAAACATGATACAATATGAAGTTTAAAAAAGAGAAAGTTATAGGATTAGAGTGTGATGTATCGAGGATACCTATAGGAGTTGTACATTGTTTGTAATGAGAATGAGCGATGCTTTCAAGTGGTGATATATAATCTTGAGCATAGTTGTTTTACGAGCAAACATCCTAAATTGGTTTCATCTAATTCATCTAAGTTCCTAATGAGACATTTTAAGGAAAGAATACTTAAGAAGCCTAGTATTTTGATGGCGAAGATGGATGAAGAATACAGAGAAAAGCTCAATATATTTGTCAACTCGAGTATGTGTAGAGCTACAAAGAGGAGATTGAGAAAAGAAAGGGAGATTGATTATAAGAATGAACATGTCAAGCTATAAGGATACGTTTATGAGTTGATGACAGTAATCCTGAATCAATAATTGAGTTAAAACTAGCTAGGAATGAAGAAACTTGTTTCCTATAGGTATGCAAAATTAAATTTTTACATATCATCGACAACGATATTTACGACATTTATTTATTCATTTGTTCATACATCTTTATATCTTTTGTGTATTTTAAAAGATTGTACATTTTCTTTGATGCCATAAAAAGACGATGGAGGCATTTGAGGGCAATTTTTGGTATTGATGGCTGCTTTTTAAAGATTGAATGTCAAGGTTAGATATTAACTACAGTTGGGAGGGATGTTGATGGAGGGATGTATTCATTGCTTGGGCTATTGTGGAGGTAGAGAACTCTTATTCTTGGACATGGTTTATGAGTTTGCTAGCTTCAGAATTAGAATTGGATAATGGTGAATGACTTATAATAATATCATATATGCAAAAGATATTTTATTCTTCATTGATTAATAATTTATTATTGTATAAATTTATTTGAATCTTTTTTATTGTTATAGGGATTGATTAGGGAAGTAGAAAAGACATTACCATATGCCATTGATAGGATGTGTGCTAAGCACATATACCATTATTGGCATATGAATTGGAAGGGAAAGGATTTGCATAAGTGGTTTGGGAATTGTGCTTGGTCAATGTGGATTGAAGATTGTAACGGGCAATTGAAAAGATTGGATAAAATCAAACCTAGATGTTGTTTGAATATCCTAAGGAGAGATGGGCAAGATGTTAACAATCCTTTGAATCGAAAAGCCTAGTTTTTGACAAGAATATGAGTGCAACTCTTAATGGATGGATCTTACCGGTAAGAGATAGGCTAGTTATGAACACGCTTGAACCTATTAGAATCACGGTGATGAAGAGTCATACAAACAAGAGAGAATTTATGCATGGTTAGAAGTCAAATGTTTCATATAGGATTATGAAGAAATTGGAGACAAATAAGAAAGACACAATGTAGTGGAGAATAGTTTGGAATGGTGATGAAGCATATGAAATTCCCAAAGGTGATGACAAGTAAGGATTGGTAGACACCAATCATGTAATTTTGGGGTATGGGAGATTTATGGATATCCTTGCAAGCATTTTATAAGTGTTGTTCACCATTCCAAGCAACAACTGGGAGGCATTTGTGGATGATTGCTACAAGAATTCCAAATTCCTGGCATTTTATGAGCACATGTTGCAACCTATTAAAGGTCCAATTTTCTAGTCTACTATTGATATAGAACTAATAAACCCCCCATCCAAAAGAGTTTGTTAGAAATACCTAAAACAAATAGAAGAAGATGAGTAAATGAGCCTATTAGGTTGAAAATTTCAAACAAATTAACTAGAAAGGGTCAAGTACAAACATGTAGAAAATGTGACAATTCTAGCGAAAATGCCAAAAAATGTAAGAATGAAGGCTCAACTCAACCTACTTAACAATCTCCATAGGTATAAAACATTCTTCGATTACTATGTATTGTTTTATATATCTAATGATCATTTATGGAATTTTTTATTCATATTTATTAGGTCATCCTCAAGGTCTCTTCACAAGATGAACATGTCCATTAATAGGTTGCTAGCTCTTCACATAGTAGTAAACAGATATTTGGAGAAGTTAATCCACATTCATTCAAGTTTTCATTTAAACCAAGAGTTATAAGGTTCAAAGGACAATCTAGTATAACTTCTCAACAGTTACAACTGAATGAATGAGGAGTAGATCATCAATAAACCAACCAATATATGATCAACCTTCTCAATTAAGTGTAAATAAGGGAAGCAATGTGGTTAATTCGCAGACTTTACATTAATGTTGTCAATGTGTCGTTGGAATTTTAGTTAATAAATCCAATCACTTTTGTATATAGACGGATTGTGATATAATCACTTGTTTATATGCTGCTCCAATTATTTATTGTTATATAATCACTTTGGTATATATTGCTCCAATTGTTTATTTATATAATCACTTTTGTATATACTTGTTATTGATTTTTACAACTATTAATTAGGAATCATTAAGGCAATTTCATGAATAACAAAACCATAAAGGCAAAACATAATGCACAATATATTATAACTTAGTTGAAATGAGGAGTTTTCATTCTTCATAATTCAAGTTTTAAACAAAATACTGCAATTTAGTTCCAGTTTTCCACAACAAACCATATTATAACACTCACCAAAAGTATAAAAACCCTATTACACTAAAACAAATTTAAACTCATCTTTCTCTTTTGTTAACAAAACAATGTCTTCTTTCATTAGCTTTATTTGCTCCTTAATTTCCAACTTTGAACGTGATACAATTACGGTTTTTTAGCCTCCTTCTTCAACATACCTACTTCTTTCTTCAGTTTATGAATTACTTCAATAGCTCTCTCGCTAAATTTGTCATCGTACCACTTAAAAGAGATCACATCTTCCACTTGAAAGATAATTAATAATTAACAAGAAAACATTAAAAATTTATGCAAACAATTTTACATTATCAAAAAATAAACTTACAAGATATTTGGGGCATCCATAAAGTCTTCTTCCTGGGTTATTATCACTCTATGAAGCTCTTAAAGGGGCTCTAAACAACAATAACATACTAGATAATCATTATTTGAATTTAATATGGTGTTAGTTGAAGACATCACATCCATATATTTGGGTAGTTGCTACAAAATTATATTAATACTATTGGTTCTCCTAATTAATCAACTAGTTTTGAAACATGAACTTATACGACAAAAAAGGATTTATTCACCTATTCAGCCATCCCCTTATTTAACCATCCTAATTTAACAAAATGTTTTGGAGAGACATAACTTAAAGAATAAATGGTAGGCATCATTGGAAGGTAAAATCCAAAGTCATTAATATTTTTAACTTTTCAAGTTGATTACATTAAGAATCAGTAAAATACAATGAGGCAATAGAATTTGGTTGGACCTATAATGGAGTTTTTTGCACATTTTAAAAGAAATCTAATTTATATAATATTAATAATCTAAATTTGACTATGGACTCATTATAAACATATGTGATAAGATATTATCTTGATACATTATTTGATATTATCTCTTTTATTTTGAATTTATTCTGATGCTTAAATATTAAAATTAATGTTTGTTTTGTTTTATAAGATGAAAATTGAAGATTGAATCAAATTGGGACAATATTGGTGATAATTACAAATTTTAGATAAAGTGAAGCAATTGTTGCAATAGATAAGACTGATCACTTGAAGAGCTGGAGTTTAACTGAAAGGCTTCTCTCTATCCTTATCATATAGGAATTTGAACTTGTTTTATATCGACATCTTTACAAGTTATAATTAGATTAGTATTATATTAGAAAACCTTATAAAATGGACCTTCCCTACCTTTCCAAAGAATCAATAAGTTCTCTTCTTACTTTTCTCTCAATTCTTTTTCTTTTATTGGAGCAAAAGTTATATGTGGTTAAACTCAATTATTCTGATTCAAGGAGATTTGATACTCTAGTTATAACCTTGTGAGGTATTGTATTCTTAACTTTTATTCATGTTTTAATTCAAGTATTTCTTGTTTTGAGTGTTCTTATACTTCATGAATGATAAATATCGATTAATCTAACAATTTAATTTAATATTGATTATTCTATCGCTATATAGGTGTTGGACCCCGTTTTCAGAGTCCAACTCTAAAGTCATAAAACGTGAGCGTATTACCCTGTTGGGTTATTTTCATGGAATCTTATTAGCCATCATCAGTTCATCTTCATTCTCATAACATCTCAAAAATTCCCTATTTGATCAATTGATATGTTGGACCCCACACCCCACCCGTAGGTGTTTGCAGGTGATACTGCGG
>JAOQMP010000001.1:16804207-16814984 GCA_027563575.1 Erythroxylum pedicellare
AGAATAAACAGCAATTTGAGAGGCTGAATCTCTCCTAACACCAATTCGAGAGGGTGCAGCTCTCCAACAAACTCATTGTAATTTCTTTTGAGTAAAAAATACATATTTCCCTCCTCTCATTCTTCCTATCGTCTGATATATATATTACTCAATGATAACTGAATTCTCCTTCTTACTCGTACGTAACAAACACAAGTCAGCATGCCCATAACAAACTTCTCTCCATCTCACGTCACTGGCCCACCTTCTCTAGCCCCACGTTCCTCTTCTTGCGTCTACTATAATGCTTATGCACCAAAGGCCTATCACAAACTTCCCTAGCCAGTGGCAGCATTGCCTTACCCAGTCTCGTAGCTCTGCTACCCATCTTCCACACGACCTGTTTCTCACCCCTCTATAAATCTTCTACAAAGTAGCAACACCACACTTTGTATCGGTTTCAACTTTCTGTTTCGATAATTTAGAGCCTGAAAAAGATGACAGGTCCCAGTTTTTCTTATTCTTAGTCTTAGAATTAGTGGTCATTGTACTTGTTCTAAAGAGCATGTCTCAACCAACACTGCAGCTATACCGTCAAGAGAAGGCACTGCTTCATATTGGTTATGGGGATTATCATGTTCCTTGTTGACAACTTGGCGGAGACAGGAAGGAGAAAGGTTGTGATTTTGGGATAAAACAAAATAAATCATGACGTGAGCTCCAAAGGCAGGCCTACAAAGAGATGTGGTTTCAGGTACGAAACAAAAATAGGTAAGAAGGGAACGACTAGGACTAGGAGGTTTATACAAAGGGAAAGGGTACAAATATTATTTAACAAAATGTTATGTAAATTTGATTTGTTTACTTAACGAGTGATTTATTTAAGAGTTAAGGATATTCTCGCCAAGATTGATGAGGCCATAATCCAATGGAGACACATGGTTAAGATGGTAGATTTCGTCTCTCTCGATGATAAGTTTGAATTACCTATAGATTCTAAATCATCTCAGAGAAGAAACGATCAGATTCTGGTTCTACGTTTTAAATAGCCGTTGGAGAACGTGAAGTCGGTTATAGGACAAGAATGTTTGACTTATTATGACATAAATTTTGATAGAGACAAAGCATATCTCCGTGTGATGGAACAACATGCAAATAAATAGGGTTTGTGTGATTTGGTGATGGTGGAGGAAGCCATCGACCCACAAATGGTCCAAGTCCTAATCACGTCAATGATAACCTTTAAGGACTTTTTCTTAGATGTGTTTTCTACCTTATTTTGGTGTAGGTAAATTAAAAGTAAAAATACAATGTGAAACTAAATATTTTGATATTATGTTTATTAGCTCTTATAGTAATTATACTTTCTTCAAATTTAAGGCTTTAATTTATATTCATATTTTACTTTTTTAATTTATGTGATGATTATTTTGATATAAATAAATAAACAATGTTTGGCTCAAAGGGAATTTTAAGATGACTAGTGGATACATACTTCTCTATTTTTAAAGTTTTGATAATTGGATGTAGACATTCCTATGCCAATTTATATCTCCTTTAATCCAATTATTAAATATTTAAATCAATTAATGAATAAAAGATGCATAAGCTAATGTCGCTATAAAGTAGATGGATTAGAAATGTAAAAAGCTGTTGATTTAATAAGTTAAAATAATTACTTTAGCTAGAATAATTCAGTTACATGATAATCTATTAGTCCTTTTAATATAGTTATTATATTGATTGATACATTAAGGTGCTTCTGGTGACAATAATAATATGAAACTAGAGAAATAAAAATTAAATCTATGGAAAAAGAACTCCACCTAGATAATTATGCACATAAAAAATCTCAACTTATAACTACTGGCTTAATATCCATTGCATCATGTAAACAACCATAAGTAAAAAGCATAGCAACTGTTCAAAAAGAGATAATTTATGATTTCACTTTGACTGTTCTAGCCTCTAAAACTTAGGCTACAATTATATGAAATAACAAGATTGACACAATCATGTCGACAAACTCTGAAATTAGTTTTGAGAGTTGGATGTAGACAAATAGTCCCTTTAGTGTTCCAATTTTTGCATTAAGAAATGGTTGGAATGTCTAATGGAATAGTATCATGTTATGATGCATGATTATTAGTTCAAGTTTATTTATGATGCATGATTATTAGTTTAAGTTTATGGGGATTATTTTATTAATTTTGAAATCTTTAAATGCTTATGTTATCCTTTAATTGTAAGTTGGCACTCCAAGCTTTCATAATTTTGCGTGTAGTATCCATTATAGTCTTGATAATATCATTTAAATTTACACTTTTTGGTGATCAAGTGGCCTTTATATATTTATTTGCAATCTTTAACGCATGAAATATTATAAGTTTAATTTGTGATCTAATTTATGTTTTGGTCATTGTGGACACTTTTAGGAGGCAATTGAAAATGATACTACATGCACAATTTGTTGATAATTTTTATTTCCCCTTTATTGTGAATAGGTGTATGATGGCCCAATTTGGAAGTATAAGGTTATTTTATGGTCGAAAGTTTGTTGCAAAGTCAGATTTGAAATATGTTGATGGGGAATCAAGTATTTTTTTATAAAGTAGACCTTGCTTATGTTAGATATAGGAAAATATATGAGATGAGAAAGGAGTTAGGATATATTCAAGTGCATAAGGCCTATACAGGGTACCTGTTTTTGAATTTAGTAAGTTTTTGAGATTGATTGAATGAAATGAAAGTTGTTTAAGGCTCATTAATCTGATGAAAATCCACCAAATGATTAATGTTTATGTAACTCATATTTTAGACACCCCATCATTTGTGCCTGAGATGTTGCCTATATCTGGAAGAGAGGATGGAGATAATGAGGGCAAGGAGGGAAGTTGTGGAGCTAGCAAAAGAGTTAGTGAAGGAGTTGGTTTAGGAGTTGACAAAGGAGTTAGTGAAGGAGCTAATAAAAAGGTGGATGCTCATGACCATTATAAGGGTTTTTATACAAGTTGAGATTTCTGATGACCACCAACCAGTTCAAATTGAGTCAATTAATTTTGGTAGTTTTATTGATAGTGATCAATATCCAAGCAGAGAAGAGCCTGGTGAACCATTGTGAACACCTAATAGTAGTATTAGGCATAATCCATCTGACGTGGGAGGAGTAGATTGGAGATTAGGGATAGAGTTTGGATCAGCAAAAGAATTTCAAGATTTTGTTATGGATTATGCAGTGCATATAGGATATAACGTGAAGTTTTAAAAAAGTGAAAGTCATAGGATTAGAGTGAGATGCATCAAGGGATGCCCATAGGAGTTGTATGTCATTTGTATTAAGAATGAACGGTGCTTCAAAGTGATGACATACAATCACAGGCATAGTTGATTTACGACCCCCAAACCTAAATTGGTTTCAGCTAAGTTCCTAGTTAGAAATTTTAGGGAAAGAATATTTGAGAAGCCTAGTATCTCAATAATGAAGATGGTTGAAGAATGCAGAAAAAAGCTCAATATATTTGTCAAGTCAAGCATGTGTAGAGCTGCAAATATGAGATTGAGAAAAGAAAGGAAAAGAAAGGGCGAGTGATTATGTGAATGAATATGTTAAGCTACAAGGATATGTTGGTGAGATGAGGATTAGTAATCCTGGATCAACAATTGAGTTAAAGCTAAGCAGGAATGAAGAAACTAGTTTATTACAGGTAAGTAAATCATCGACAACAATATTTATTTATTTATTTATTCATTTATTCACACATCTTTATCTCTTTGTGTTATTTAAAAAAAATGTATATTTTCTTTAACACTATGAAAAGAGGATGAAGGTATTTGAGGACAATTTTTGGTATTGATGACTGCTTTTGAAGACTAAATTGCAAAGTTAGCTATTAAGTGCAATTGGGAGGCATGATGATAGAGGGATGTATCCGTTGGCTTGGTCTGTTATGGAGGTAGAGAATACTGATTCTTGGACATGGTTTATGAGTTTGCTAGCTTCGGACTTAAAATTAGATTATGGTGAAAGACTTATCATAATATATGTAAAAGGTATTTTGTTCTTCATTGATTAATAGTTTAGTATTATACAAATCTTATATTGATTGAATCTTTTATATTGTTATAAGGATTGGTTAGGGTAGTTGGAACCCTAAGGCTAAAGAACCCGAAACTCCTTAAACATGCACTTTGGATAGAACATGAACAAGATGAAATTCCCAGGCCTAATAAACCCATAATCAATTATATAAAAGGAAGCATATATAATAAGGTTGATTTGAAAATAAGAATAGAAATTTGCCACAAGTGTTTACCTTGATAAGAATTATATTCTTGATATAATGGAAGAAAACAAGAAATCCTTCCTTATAGAATTCGTTATTCAACCAATCTAACCCTAAACAATGTTTATTATGATGTATTTAACCCCTTGAAAAGAAAGAAACCTAACTACATAAAAGGCCTTTAAACACGGTCCTTTCACCAAAATAATTAAAGCCCAAACTAATATTTCTAAAATACAACTCATTAAACCTAAAAGATTTAAACAAGCCCAATACACAAGTAGTAGGCTACCAAAAGTTATGCTTTTAAAGTAAAAATAAATAATTAAATAAGAATGAAAGTCTTCTTGCACATTCCACCTAACTTGATTAGTTATGATGCAATTGACCCTCATTATCTCTTGACATTCCGTATTATCCACAATTCGATCATGTAGGATTGAAGTATTTCTTTGAACTTTTTAGCTCTTGATCTTGTTATTGGTGCCTCCGGCATTACTAGCTTATCATTAGTTCCATATCTCTTACAAAGTATTATGGTTATGCTTGCATCATCCCCTTCTTCTTCTTCAAAAAGATTTGTCTTCGAATATGAATCAAAGTCAAAAGGAGATAAGTTAAAAACATTAAAACTAGTAATAACACGATACGTACTAGTAAGTCCATCTTATATGCATTGTCATTGATGTGTTCTAACATTTGGAATGATCCGTCACCCCTTGCATCAAATTTTGACTTCTTTTGCTGTGGAAACCTCTCTCTTTGCATATGCACTCAAACCCAATCACCCTGCAACAAAGTCATAAGCACACTAGGCAAACTTAGGTCAAGGTCAATGTTAGTAAACAAAGCTTCTTTAAACCGATTCAAGATTAAAGCTCTCTTACCTAAATACGCACTCTTTAACTCTCTCTCTCTTGCATACAATCATAGTTATGTCTTAACTTTTTCACTCCTCTCAATTTCTCTTCTCTTACTTTTCACGTTCTTTTCTTTCTTTTCATTCACTAACTTCCTCTCTCCTGCACATCTCACTTTCTTTTCCTCACTTGTGCAGTCACTCACCATTAAGCTTTTAATTTTATTCTTTTTCTCATGGCCTCTTTTCTCTCTTCTTTCTCTTTCACCTCACTACCTAAATCCCCGCTTGATGATTGCTTAATTTTTAGTTCTTCAAGGTATGCTTATTTGGGTGATAAAAGAGCAAGGGTAACTTTCGGCCCATTATATATAAAAGAATACCTATTCATGTACCCATCACATATAACATGCCTATCAAATTTTCATGGCCTACCCAACAATATATGACCAGCTTGCATAAGTACGACATCACACACAACTTCATTCTCATATCTACTAATGGAGAATGTAATAACTACTTGCTTAATGACTTTAACTTCACCACTTTCATTCAACCATTATGGTCTATATGGATTAGGGTGTTTATCACACTTCTCCCTCAACTTCTATACTAAAGTAGTGTTAGCCACATTAGTGCAAATACCTCCATCTATAATCATGCTACAAGCTTTCCCACCTACTAAGCATCTCGTATGAAATATGTTCTCCCTTTGTTCTAGGCTATCTTCCTTCCCATTCAAGTTTAATGCACGTATAGCAACTAAAGATTCACCCTTCACAACATACTCGACATTCTCATCAACATCAAAATAATCTTCTAAAGGTGGCATAATCAAATCACTACTATCAGACTCTTTACCATCTTCAGACTTGGAAACAATTTCACCACCTTTAATAAATAGTCTTCCTATTAGGATAACCAGAAGCATAATGACCACGCCCTTAACAAGGAGAGGAGTACTTAATATCCCTATGTTTAGAAGGTTTAAAGGATGGATCGGTAATGCCTTTTTGAATTGAAGTACTCCTCTCCTTGCCTTTATTTAACTCGTTGCCTTTCTCCTTAGAATCCAAATAGTTCTCCCTCTTTCTTATCTTCATTTTTGCTCCATTTTAAATTCCATTTGCTGCTAGAATTTGAGAAAGACTTGGCTGCCCTTCCTTATTTTTGTTGCCTCTCCACCTTCATGGCAATGTTTACTAGTTCCTCTATCTCTACATAATGTTGCAACTCAACCACATCAATAATTTTCCTATTCAATCCACCTATGAGCCGATTCATTGTCACCTCCTCCTTCTCTTCTATGTTAGCTTTAATTAATAGTATCCATCTCCTTATGATAATCTTCTACTTATCTAGTTCCTTGTGTTAGTATATGTAATTGTTGGTGTATCTCTCGATAGTAATAATGTAGCACCCCACTCTCACATGACATATACCCGACATCCTGAAAGATATCCGAGTAAATACCACGCAAAAGTGGCATGCTAGAGCATTCACGTCACTTACTTAATCATGACATCATCATTCAAAGCTTAAATATCACAATATTTAAAAAACCTAAAATTCCTCGTTTCATTTCATAAAAACTGAATATACATTGTAGCTTTACAAAACATCCATATATGTACATTATCAGAACCAATCAGAGTTTACATCTCTATATTCAAAACATGCTACATACATGAGGAACTATACAAATGTTCTAAACTAGATCCTTCAGTCTCAGCTAACCGACCTTTAAGCTATGTCTTTTATCCAAAATTAGTGCTAGCTCTCTTCTAATTTGACTTAGAAGCTATATCGTCTCTCTCTCAAACTTGAAATGTCAATTTTGCAATTTTGACAAGTTTTGCAAACTCAGTTAGTTAACCATCCTCGATGATTCACTCAAATCATATAAAACGTCAACATATACAATCACATATTTTACATCATTTCATTTATCATTATGTAGCATCACATAACACTTTGTTCACAATTTTTACGTTCTCATTCAACACTATTCAACAATACATTTCAATCATTTAAACTTACATATTAAATGTACATGGAATGCTCATGAGACTCATTTATGATTATTACGTTATTGTGACCGAGTACTTATAACTATATCATATCTATTATGAATACCGGGCTCATTAATAACTATGCCTTATCTGTTAGGGATACAGGGCTCATTATACATAGCTAGCCTTTAGCTCTTAATCATATTCTGAGCTTTAAGCTCGTTTTCGGTGGCTACTCAGGTCACAGCTACTATTATCTATTCATTAATTCATGTAATGAAATACATCACATATATCCAGTTAATCAAAAGTGCTCACTATTATATAGTCATATTCACTATTGTATTCTCAATCACATTTATCATCGGACCTTAGTCCTTCATTCAATAGTTATGTTGAGTATACTTATTTCTGTCAGATTCACATACAAGAAATACTTCCTATATCTCATCCATGCATCAAATGCCTCGGACATTCAATGTTCGGAATCAGCGTAATCACATTCACAAATTAATTCAATACAACATTTAAAACGAACAATTTATTAAGTTAGACCATTTAGGTTACTAACAGTTTGCTCTAGATAGCGTCTAGATGTTGACGCTCTAAATACTCTTCTATATCATGCAACATATATTTACACACACAAATTTGTACAATTATATAAGTACTCATTTATGCACATATGTATATATGGATTATATACAATGCATGCTCAATGATATCCCAAGTATGTTTCCTTTATTCACTTCACATTTTCATTCATAAATCAAAACTCATATATGTATAATTTGAACTTAGGTTTACTCCTTAATAGTCAAAATTAATTCTAAGTTCATCACTCAATCGATCATTCCAGGTTTTCTCAAAATAAATTTTCGGGTCAATTTTGCATGATTATTATGACAAACAGAATGAATTATTTAGGAAAAACTTCTAAGATAATGTTCTCATATGTCTTAAGTTTCTAATGACACCAATTTATCACAATTTGGTTCATTATTCTTCAAGCTATACACAAAATACTTCAGATTGTAATCAAACTGCAACAACACTCTGTATTCAACTTAAAGCCAAATTTTGAAACTCTTATAGACAGAATTAAAATTTGATTCCTTATTAAAATTTGTAGTCATAAGTTTCTAGTTTAATATAAATCAAAACTAATATCATTTGGAGATCTACAGATCAATATATGGCCAAACTACTGATGTATGTTTAATGAAATTACTTCATTTAACAAATTCCAGCACACTTCATCATTTTCATCCTAAATTCATCAATCAATCATTATCAATCCTTTCCTAATGAATTTATATGGCCATGAAATTTTGGTGGAGATGAAATACAATGTGTGAGGAGTTTGTTGTCCAAATTTTAAGTTAATCGGAGGTCTAGAGAAGAAGTTATGGTCAAAATAGTGAAGGCTGCCAAAAACTGTCAAAAGGCATTGCACTCTCATTATCACGATCGTGCAATTCCTTCTAGTTGTTCTCTGTCACGATCTTGCTTGTGCACGATTGTGCATTTTTGGATATCTCCTCTCTATCACGATCATGCTTGTAACTCCTTTGAGATTCCTTCTTGTCACGATCATACACTATCTAGTTTCTGACGCATGATCTTGCAACTCACTTAAGGTTTCCTCTTTGTCACGATCATGCTTCTGCATGATCATACAACTCCTCTGAGGCTCCCTCTCTATTATAATCATGCTTGTGCATGATCGTAATAGACGTTCTTCTCCAGATTTTATGAAACAACAAAGTTTTCATCTCTTCTTCATCTCTTTTACTAAATCCATCATTTCTAACTTATATCCTTTTTATTTCCTCTTCATTCCTACTTCCATTTCAACTTAACTCAACCATAAACAAATCAAAATCTATGATTAATCACAAACATAAAAAAAGAACATATCAAATATGCATTCATCAAATTTTTTGCACTTTTTCATCTTCATCATTACCTTCATTTCATCTCAACTGATCATTTTAATCCTTCCCATCTAACGACATCGCATTACTCCTTTTTTCTCTTAACTCTAGACTCAATTTTAGTTCATTTCTAAAACACCCAATGAGATTCACGTTTATTACAGTGAAAATAGAGCATACATATATCATCTTTTCATGAAATTTCTACACTCTTGTTATACACATTTTTCATGATCTTTTTGTGAAAAAAATTATTTCAATAACATCTTATGAAATATTGATCATCAAATACGCAAAAGCAAGACATCAATATTCTCATTCCTCATCCATGATGCACATGTATAATGGTCACTATTCTCATGATCATGTAATATCAATTAATCGCCATATTTGTTTCATATTTATACTAGTCATGAGAATTAACATGTTACTTACTTATTAAAACCCCAAGTTCTTCAAAACAGAAGGAAGACCTAATTCCTCATACAACCCACGTATATCATCATGAAGGTTGAGATGTTAAGGTATCTTATGGCAAATGAAGAAGACAACAAGGTGAGAGTAGCAAGTGAAAGAAAAGAGAGACGGGTTTAACATTGATAGAGGTTGGTGAGAAAATTTGTGGAAGTGAAGAAGCTTAAAGAATAAAGCCACGAAGAAGAAGAAGAAGAAGAAAGTAAGAGCAAAACAATTCATGGTCTTTCAAGTAATAATCATGGTTTAAAGACTAGGCTTAGTAAGTGACACATGTCACTTGCCATATGTCCAATTTCTATGAGTTTAAATTAGGTTCTCTTATTAAACTAGTCCAATAAACTTCAATTTCTACCCCAATTGTCTTCTAACTTTCAATGACATATGTCATTAAATCCTAAAGTCATTTATAAAATTCAACTACCATTTATCAACTGTCTTGTCACTTGGCATTTTTCCTAGTCCAGAAATACCCAAAATTTTGGAAATTTCCTAAAATTCACCAAAAAATTTAAATCAGTAAGTATACTCTCCACATAAATTTTTAATACAAATAAACCACAATTCTCAATAAAATCACATTTATAAATCAGTTATACTCGAAAAATGTCAATGAATGCATGTATATTCATTTTAATGTACAAAAATCAATATTCACGTATGTGTATATCCTATTTTATGCATGAGCATGAAATGCACTTTCTAACTTCTCAATAAACTCTCATGTACACTATTATAGGATTTTATCCCCTAACATAGGATAACAGGATGTTACAAATCAAGTGGCACAAACCTTTTTTCATCACTCTTTTCATCTCTTCCCAGGTGGATATAGGTGATTCTCTATTCCTCCTTCTATTCTTTACCAATTCATCCTACCAAACTAATGCATAATCAGAGAATTCCACTGCTACCAATCTCAATTTCTTATATTCAGAATAGTTGTGACAAACAAAAATCATGTCCACCTTTCTTTGCTATTCGCAGTACACTTCAGTATCATTTCTACCTTTGAAGGATGGAATTTTCATCTTGATGGCATTAATGTTGCTATCTTTTCTCTCCACTCTTTCTTCCCTCCTTACTCTACCCCTCTCGAATTGCACTTCCTCTTCATCCTTGTCATACATTCTTTCCAGTTCTTCCTCCCGATTCCTATTGTTGACTAGAGTTATTAGAATTGATTTTGTATTAATTAGGATTGATCTTGTATTGATATGTTTATTATTGCTC
>JAOQMP010000001.1:16820615-16830941 GCA_027563575.1 Erythroxylum pedicellare
TTTGAATACCAAATCACGATATATGTATCTCACATTTCAACCAACACATTATGAACACAAACATTTCATGTAGTCATCTCAAATAATCTAATTACTCATCTCAATCATTCAGTTCAACATGTACATAAACATTTCATATTATTATTTCAACACAATTCAGTAATTCTTCATAACTATATATGACACATACATGATATATATAAATGCAAATGCACATGTAACTCCACTTTCTTTTTATTTTTTGTGACCAAGCACCAATTTAACTATCCCGTATCCATTGCAGATGTTGAGCTCATTTTAGATACTATCCTCTACCTATTGTGGATACCGGGCTCATTAATTATTGAGTTTGTGGCTCTTTGTGCACATTTCTAAGCTTTAAGCTCCTCTTCACACTAGTCACTCCAGTCACAACTCCTTTATCTAATCATGCATATCAATTTCATGAAACGCATCAAATTATATAATATGCCATCAATAACTTTCATTCAGTGTACACAGTCATTTATCACATTTATCAAATCTAAGTTCGACATTCAACATTTTGTTGAGCATTCATTCCTAGATTCGCATACAAGTAGATTGCACTTCTAATACATTCTCGAATATTGAACTCCTCAGACTATTAATTTCCGGAATTATCACAATCTCATAGGTAACAATTCAATAATCAGAATTAAAAGGCAAATCAAATATAGTGAGAAAACATCTAGGTTGACTCACAGTATGCTCTAGATTAGCTATTGCCTGGACGATACGGCAATGTCTAAATGTTGTCGATCAATTTATCCTTTTATAGTATGCAATACATACATATCTACACATTACGAACTTGTTTAATCAAATGAGTACTCAACCATACATATGTATATGTATTATGTTTAATGCACGCTCAATTGACTATCCCTGGTATGTAATCTTATTAACAAATCTTGCTCATTCATTCATCATAGCTTGTATGCATCCTGTTTGCAATTAGGTTTATGCCTTAAGATAACTTGTTTAATTTAGATTCATCAATCATTCATTCACCAATCTTTTCTATCATTAAATATTTACACAATTTCCCAATTCTCATTCATTCATAGCTAATTCACATCTCTAACATCCTTTGGATCACATTTGTATCCATAAGAACGCCTTCATTCCTTTAACAACTCACAATTTCAGATTTAGATACATTGATCTCAAACAATCAATTCCTTAAGTTATAATCTCAATTAACAACCTAAACTTATCAAACCTTTAACCCATTAATCCAACAACAATTTAGGTTCATTTCAAGTCTCAATTAAGTCCAAATATACTAAGGTAAAGTAGCTTATCTTTAGTTGGTTTAACAATCACATAAAACATAATTTTTCGTTTCAGAGCATTTCCCATGATCGTGGGGTATCTTTCCACAATCGTTGAAAGACAAAACAAAAAGTTTCTTACTTCAATGCATTGCCTATAATCATGAGAAGGAGCTTATGCAACTTTTACGATTGTGGGATGGGTGAACAAAAAGTTCACCATCCATTTCCTTCAATTTTTTTTTTGGATTATAACACTATCATAATATTCCATTGATTATACCTCAGTTATACCTTAATTATACTTCAAATCCTAATCTAAAATAATCCATTGAACAACCTCTAACTTACGATTTCATACATCAAAACAAAACCAATTCATCCATCAAATTTTTAGCACAACTTCATCATCAATACCACAACCAAGTTCGTTCCTAAATAATCATCATGAATGTTATGCTAACAAGTATCACAATAGATGAATAAATTATTTACTTGTTTATCTCAAAACCTCCTCAATCATCAAGCTACTTTATCCCTCCAAACATGCAAGGATAAACTATACTTCAAAAACAAGATGGAATGAGAAGGATTTCTAAACACAAGATGAAGACTACAAAATTTTGGCAAAAATTTAAGGGTTATGGAGGTTTTATGAGAGTGTCATTGGTGTGAAGAAAAAAGATAACCAAAACATGAAACAAGATGTCTTTCAAGTGTGGAGGTCGTGGGGTGCAAGTGTGTGCAAAGGGGTGAGACACATGTCATACTACTTGTCCAATAAATAGCTATGTCATGCATCTTCTTCTCATGCTACTAATTATCACCTATTGTTTAGTCCATTTGTCATATAATTCTTAGGAAACTTGTTATTCATATACTCAAGCCATTTGTCTCCCAATTAGCTAAGCCATTTGTAATTTATTCCTAATGCCACATATCACCATTTCATAGGCCTAATCAACTTAAATTCTCATGTATCAATTTGTCTTGTCCTTTAACATTTTTTCTAGACTAGATGCTCATATCACCTTATCAATCACTCTATTGTAACAATAAATTCCCATTTCACTAAGTATAATCCATAAAATAAAATTCAAGACATAATTAACACATAATTACATCATAATCATTTAAGATCTTTCATAACCCAGGATATGTCAAATGAGTGCATATGCTATTCTTTACAATGTCTCTAAATCATGATTCATGTATAGATGTGAATATGATGCATGCAAATGAAATGCACTTCATGAATTCTCATATGATATGACTTAATCTAACAATTAAATCCTTAAGTGTATAAATGAGTTATTGCACAGAGCGTACAAATTGGATTGATATTACTGATTATATTTTCTAGTATGTCTTTTATTTTGAGCTTGTTTTTAATGGACAACCAGAGGATAATAAAGGCCTTAGGAAGTTTTGATTTAAACAAGACCAATAAGAGTTAAGGTACTTTTTAAGATGGATTTCTAAAAATATATTGACATAATTTGTTAGTGACGTCGCTAGAGGGATGTAAGATTTAAATTACCATATCTTCTTCATTGGGGTTTAGTATATAGTTAGGAGTGTTTTGTATTAATAAAGACATTCCCCTAGCTTTGTAAGACCATTTGTTTTCATGAATAAGTTCCCTTACTAAGGCCTTATCTAAGATTATATGTCTTATGCTCTATAGTTCTAAAACTAAATGAAGTAGCTCTATTTCATTCTAGTTATGATGCCAAAAGGATGTCATTTCTCCATTACCCACTTTGTTCTTCGTGACCTTGCTTAAGTCATCTCTCAGGTTAAGGATTTGCACCATTGTCCATGATGAATTAGTTTTTGGTTTCTTTTTCCAAAAGCTTACTCCTTTTAAAAAATGCATATAGACTTATTTTACTTAAATTGCTTCCCTATTTGTGAATATTCTCCAAATCCTCTTTGTTGTTAGAACATTTTTAGTGGTTCTAATGAATTTTATGCCTAGACCTCTTTCTTCTTTAGGCAAACATACATCTTATTAGTTGACTATTACTCGTTGGTGGTTTCGAGTTATACCAGACCATAAAAAGTTCTTCATTTATTTCTTTATCTCCTTGATACAATCCTTTGAAAGTATAAAATGATAAATTCGATTCACCTGTACATTGTTTAGGGTGGATAATATTAATTGAAGTCTACTTATAAAAGATAGTCATTTATTCTTCTAGTTATAAAAAAAGTTTGCATGGATGCTCAAACATCTAGAATGGAGCGAATTAGGTAAGTAAAAATCTGTGTGGAGGTCAAAAGGAATGTTACATTACCTTATCATTTACCAATTATCGAATTTGGTAAAACATGGGAGATTGAAAATTCTAAAATTAAGGTGACATATCTCTAGAAGCCTCATAATTCAATCAAAAAATGGGTTCCTATAGGAAAATTTTTTTAAACTGGATGGCAGGATGAATTATTGGGGGTTGATTCTTCTCCATTAGATAATGATGAGGTTGTGGGTGTGCAAATTGTTGCTAATGAGAATCCGGATAACTCAGCAATTGGTACTATAGACATTGAAGGTGGGAAGCCCAATATAACATCTAGACATACCTCTCTGTTAAAGGAACCTGATAACCAGGAAGATATAACTGCTACCCAAAATTCACAATCAGTGAAAAAAGAGCCAAATGATGAATCTGACTTAGTGGATAATGATCCAAAAAATAATCTGCTGCTATCACAACCAGAGAATGACATATTTGTGGAGATAGAAGAAAGGTTTCATGAGCATTCCCTTAATCCCAAAAGAAGATCAGCAAGAAGGAAAACTAAAAAGAAGAGGTATTCCCCTTAAATGATCATTCTCATATGGACTACAAGAGGGTTAAATGACCCTTTCAAACAATTCACAATGAGAAAATTGGTAATTGTTAGGAAACCAAATTTGGTAGGCCTTTTTAGGATAAAATTATAAGTTCCACATATTTAGAATGAATTGTCCTTTTTGGATGCTCAATGGAAGACAATTACTAACCATATACATCATTACAATGCTCAGATTATCTACTTGTCAAAACATATGGAGGTGACTCATTGAAGTCTGGTAAAGTTCAAGGTTAATCTAGTAAATTAGATACGTGTCACTTTTATTGCGAATAACAAACTACAGACACTTAGCTAAGTTGAGTTGCTATAATAAATTAATGTCCTCTATTTTTAGAATTTTTCTTTTGTAAATAGATTAAGTGACTAATTGTAACATGTTTTCTAGCTTTGGTAGTATTAATACAAACCTTTTATTTTTCTAAAAAAAAAAGTCTTATATTAGATATGGAATGCTAAGACCTTAAAAAAGTCAAATTAATTATTTTAAGAAGTGATGCTTAGTTGAAGCATATATTATCCAACAAATGTAGAACTTAATTTGATAAGATATCTAAAAGGTTTGAATATAATCTTACAGACCTTTAAAATGATATTTAAGATAAGTAGTGATAGTAAGATAAAATTTGAAAAGATACAAATCTCATGATAGTATATCTAAATGGAACTAATGCCTTTTTAATACATTTAGTACATAGTTGAAAGGTTATGAGAAGTTAAAAAATTCACTTTCATAATGAATTCAAAGTATTTATTTTAGAGATGATTATGGACTTTTTTTTTTGGTAATTCAGCAAAGTATGTATATATGTATATATATATATATATGTATAATCAAGAGTTCACAAAGGAGCAATAACTATACTATACTAGGATATAGACTAAGGGGATACGAGGATCTATAATGGCTCCCATACCTACATAACATAACTAGGCCATTAGGTGGCCATATTAATAAGTGCCTCATTAAGAACAAAAAAATTCTCAGAAGATGATATTACATGCAATGCTAGTCAGGATTAATTGCCATATATTTCCCAGATAGTAACACATTAGGATATCTTTTTGCAATTTTTTACTGCAGTGGATGAGCTTTCTTCTGTTACTCTTTGAAATATTGGTCAGGTCCTCTCAACCGTGAATATCCCCATCAATGTTGGTGTATCGATTGTAGTGGAACCATGCTCTGCAGTACATGTGGGGGATTGTCTTTTTCTCTTGCTCGTGGTTAGGATCTGGGTATTCTCCAATCAATCTTCCAAATTGGACCTATTTGGTTAGCCCATGTTAGTTTTGAATCATCATAGAGTTGAATGCCCGATGAAGGAAAGTCTTTGTACTTGACTAACTCGATCAGTACCTGCAAAAGAAAGTAAATGAAAGTTCCAGATAACTCAAATTACCTACTCTCTGTGTTTACGCTCAGCTGCTCCATTACTTGGAAGATCACTTTAGCGGTAAGGCTCTCCACTTCCATGGCTTTGTCTTTGAAAGTTCTGAGGTTTCTCTCTGACCAAATGTTATAAACAACGACTGATAGAAGGATAGTAAATGTGTTCAAATTTGTGTTTCAGTGGCTGTGACATTGGTTGAACCAAATTTGTATTGAATGAAGATTTGGTAGGTTTAGGAGGTTTAGTTGAAAGTGATTGAGGCAGTGTATCCAAATTGATTGCGAAAAGGGGCATTCAAAGAAGAGATGGCGAATGGATTCATTATCCGAAGAGCATAGTGAACAATGGTTTGGAAGAAAAGTATAGAGTAACTAATCTCTTGTTTGTAGTTTATTGAGAAAGGCTAATCATAAGATAAAAGCATACCTTGGGTTTGTACCTTTTCGCCACACCAATTTACACCAAGGTAATCTCTAAGAAGGAGGTCTTAGTAGGGAGTAAGCTGATCCATTGGTGTAAGCTTTAGTGGCGCTAGGATTCCATTTGAGCCTATCCGGTTGTGACTCATTAGGCTGATAAGTTATTCGTTCTAGAAGATGAATGGCCTCAATTGTGGCATCTTGCCAGCTCCAGACATTGTTACGGATAAGGTCAGCTACTTTTGCATTCATTTGGAGTTCAGAACCATTGATAATTAGGAGAGTAGATACACCATTCCCTATCCTAAATCTGAAATGGTTCCTAAGAAGAGTCCTAACCTGGATGAACTTCCTCCAGCTCTAAGAACTATTGCTAGTTGGCTGTACACTCCAGAAATTTTTTCTCCTAAGTATAATGGCATGAACCCATTTAACCCACAAGGCCTCCCTATCAGTAAAAGAGCACACAGATCCTCTTACCTATCAAAACAGTATTCCAAGTAGAAAGATGTTTAAGCCCTAGACCACCCTCCTCTCTAGGACGACAAAGGTCAGACCATTTTACCTTTGCATGAGTTTTTGTTGCACTCTTCCTTAACCACAAGAAGTTCCTGAGTTTAGTCTCAATTTCCTTAACGATAGAAATAGGGAGTATGAAATGCCTAGTCTAATAGACCTGGAAGGTAGAGAGCATAGAATTCACAAATTGAAGTCTACCAGCATAGGACAAAGCTTTATGAGTCCATTTGTGAATTTTGGAATCAATTTTTTCTAACAAAGGGAAGCAGTCTCTCCTTTTCAATCTACCAGTTAGGATAGGCAAACCTAGATATTTCACAGGCAGTTGACCTCTTTTAAGCCTAGAGAGTTTCTAAATGATTGGACCAATGATTTATATCAGGAGATAAGAAAAATTGACTTTTGTTAAGGTTCATTTCCAAACCAGAAAATTTAGAAAAAGTGTGCAAGCAAGTAAGCAAAGTATTCATCGAGGTTAGATCAGCATGACAAAACATTAATAAGTCATCCGCAAACAGTAGGTGGGAAAGTTTGAGAGATTTGCATCTCCAATGGAAATTAAAAGTGGAGGTTCCTGTTATTGAAGCATTGATACTCCTAGAGAGGACCACCATACAGAGGATAAACAAGTGTGGAGAGAGAGGATCACCTTGTCTTAATCCTGATTTCCCACGAAAAAAGTTTGTAGGAGTCCCATTGATGAGGATAGTGTAGGAGGGGGAGGTTAGGCATTCTTTAATCTATTTAATAAACATAGGAGGGAGCCCAAATGCTAAGAGCGCCTTAAGGAGAAAATCCTACTGAATAGAGTCAAATGCTTTTTCATTTTAAAAGCACATCTCTTATGGCCATTTGAAAGTTGATAGTGCTTAAAGATCTCTTGGGCTAAGAGAATGTTGTCCCCTATACAACGATTTTTAATAAAAGTACTTTCGTTAGGGCTAATGATGAGGGGCAAAATCTGTTTAAGTCTATTAGCCATGATTTTTGTGATCACCTTATAGATCATATTGCAACAAGAAATAGGCCTATAGTCCAATATAGTGGAAGGGTGATTCCTCTTAGGAACAAGCGGGATAAAGGTTGAGTTAAATTCTTTGAGAAGTTTACCATGTTAGAAGAAGTCTTGGATTGCCCTAGTGATCTCAGTACCAACAATAGGCCAGGAATGTTTAAAGAAGAAACCATTGAAGCCATTCAGGTCAAGGGGCTTGTGTGAGTTGAAAGAAAAGAAGGTTTCTCTAATCTCCTGAGAGGTAACTTCAGCTACAAGAATGTTACTGAGGTTCTCTGGTATGGTTTAAGGGAAGAGAGAGGTCACATACTCATGTGCCGAATTTAGGTCTTTCTTTTTACTAAGAGTGTTTTGGAAGAAAGTAAGGAAGGAGTTTTGGATGTCTTCTATGGCAGTAAACCTGTGACCATTTCCATCCCACAACGAGTGAATAGTGTTTTTGTTCTTTGCTAAAATGGAATTGTGGAAGAACCTAGTGTTCCTATCCCCCTCCCGAAGCCATTTAATGCGGGAAGCTTGTTTTTAAAAGGATTCTTGGTCATTTAAAGCATTATATAGGTTGTTCATAGCCTCATGCTCTTCAGCAGTAAGTTTGGTCAGATTAGGCAAAAATCTCATTTAGTTTTGGATGGTGTTCAAAGCAGCTTAGCAAGCCTTGACTCTTTCATTTATATCACCTACTTGAGTTGAACTAAGGGATTTGAGAGCAATTTTGACCAATTTAAGCTTTGACACAACACAAAATATAGGGGTCCATTAAATGGGAGAGTTTTAAGCCTCTTCTACTGTCTGAAGAAAGTTTGGTTGAGAGGTTAGGAAGTTAGAAAATCTGAATGGTGAAGATCTTCTTTTTTGGGAAGCAAAAAACCGTATCACAATCGGGGAGTGGTATGAGATATTAGGGTTAAGAATCTCTTCAAAGGTGTTAGGGAATTGATTACTCCACTTTGAGTTGATAAGAGCTTTACCTAGTTTCCTAGCTATGAAGAGGTCACTTGGTTGTTTATTGGTCCATGTAAATTTAGGACCACTAGAGTTGAGATCATACAATTCACAATCCTCGACACGCTTCTTAAAATCTCTCATTCCACTAATAGCTGAGGGGCTTAGAGGTTCTACTTCTTAAGAGAATAAAATGGTGTTAAAGTCACCAACTAAAATCCAAGGATGGTTTCCTACAGTGTGTTTGATGTTTGATAGGGAAGCCCACAGGTTTTTTTTTTTTTTTCCTATGATTGATGTTGTTAAAGCCATTAGCACATGTAACAAAGAAAACGGTATTGCAATTCAGAGGGGAAAGTTCCAAAAGGATAAATTGATCTATGGAGATAACAGGGTTGCAAACAAACCTATCCGGGTTCTAAAAAACCAACAACCACGCATAAGAAGCTAGGTCTAAATTACTACAGAAATGCCATCTAGGAAGCATAGTAGAGCAGATATTGTGCAAAAAGAATGAAGACTTAATCCTAGTTTCAATCAAACACACAAAAGAAACTGAGATCATCTTAAAGAAAGATTTAATAGCTAGCTTTTTTTATGATTATTAAGACCTCTAATGTTCTAAAAACCTAGATCCATGAACAAAATGCAAAATACCAACCTATTGTTGCAGTTTCCTTCTAATTTTCCTACCTCTCTTAGTGCTAAAGTCCCCCTCTGCCCCTTCTACCAACCCAGATTCTGAGGAATTACTAGGAACCACATCAGATTTAGAAGAGGCAATAGAATTACCTGATTCTCTTATACTAGGACAATCAGTATCATCTGAGTTTACTTTAGGAGCATCAGGTTTCTGGTGCATTTCTGGTCCAGTACTTTGTTTAGTTGGGGTGTCCACCAAACTACCTTCCTTAGGAATGTCTGGTTCCTGGGCAGGGTTTTGTTCCTGGTTATTCTCCTTCTGAAGGTTCACATTTACAGATTCAGACTTATTTTCTAACTCAGCTTGAGTTCCAGTTTCAAAAATTCGTCCAGTCGGTTGCCACTCTTTTTTTTGAAGTACCTTGTCAGGCTTCCACTCATATTCAATGTCAATTTCTTTAAACTTCATTTGCCACTCATCATCATAAATTGCCAATTGAAAGGATGAAGGCCAGGTTTTCTCCAGATCTAATTCGATACACAGCATAGAGGATTCGAGTCATTCTTGTAGTATGAGAATCCAATAGCAAGGGGTTGGCAACAGCACTAGCAATTTTACGTAGACCTTCATTGTTTTAATATTCAAAGGAGATGTTATGGAATCTTACCCAAACAAGGGCATATCTGACCACCTCTTGCTCACCCGCGTTCAAGCTTTAGTGTCTTAGAAACGAAGGCTTCCCTTGGATATGCCAGGGTCCCTTTTCCAGCACCTCCTTCATCCCTCTTTCAGAATCAAATTTTAAAAGGAATTTATTAATTGGTAACTAAAATGTCAGTTAATCCGCAAGCTAACCAAGCCTTTGCCAGAGCTCTATGTATTACTGCATAGACAGGGCGCTTACCGATGAATAAGTCGATGAGAGCATGGAGAAATTTCTTTGCTCTTTTCTGGGCAAGCTCTGGCAGTGGTATGACGAAAATCTTATCCTCCTTGAGTCCAAGGGGAAGTGGGTTAAAGTCAAGACACTCGATGGTTCCTCCACACTATCAGCCACAACTGATTTCCAAGTTTTGGGAAGTGTTGTCAATGGCGATTTTTGATCTCAGTTAGGTTAGGGATGCATTGGAGTAGTCGGGGCCCTAGACAATTTATTCAGTGAGTGGGGTTCTGTGGGTATCTTATCAGAATGAAGGGGGGATTTGGGTCCAAGTTTTTAGAATTAGGGATTTCAGTCGAG
>JAOQMP010000001.1:16853209-16866257 GCA_027563575.1 Erythroxylum pedicellare
TGCTACATGATGATAAATAAAATGATGTGAATTATGTGGTTATATATGTTGATGTGTTGTAAGAATCAAGTGAACCATTGAGGATGGTTAGCTTACTGAGTTCGTAAAACTCACCAAAATTGCAACGTTGATATTTTAGAACTGACAAAGGACACTAGTGATAGGGAGAGTCTATAAGAAGCATATTTCTTATATTTTTTTAAAAAAAGACTCAAAGATCGGTCAGCTGAGACTGAAGGATCTAGTTAGCAATTTTTAAAAAATTCCTCATGTATGTAGTGTGTTCTGAAATTAGTCTTGATAATGTACATATTTGGATAACGTTGTAAAACTACAATGTATATTCGATTCTTATGAATTAAATGAGGAATTTGGGTTTTTAAATATTGTGACATTTATGTATTAATGATGATGCGATGATTAAGTTAGTAATGTGAGTGCTATAGCATGCCACTTTTGTGGGGTACGTATTCAGATATCACTCAGGATGTCGAGTCCTTGTCTTGTAAGAGTGAGATGCTACACTTTCAGCTTAACCCATGAACTATCAACATTCCAGAGACTAGTGAATAGGTTATTTAAATCATATCTTTAGCGCTTCATACTGGTATTTTTTAACAACATCTTGATTTATAGTCAATCCTTGCATTTACATGTCGAACACCTATGACAATGGAAATGCTGAAAGCCAATCAATTATATTTACGAGGAAGCAAGTGTGTGTTTGGAGTGAGGCAAATTTAATACCTGGATTATACCATATTAGAGAAGGGAGTAGCTACGGATGGAAGTAAGGTGAAACTGATAAGAGATTGGGGAAACTGAAGAACTTGAAAGAACTCAGAGTTTTTTGGGTACTACAGGAGAATTGTCAAAGGATATGGGTTGATTGTGAGGCCACTAACATAATTACTAAAGAAAATAAAACTCATCATAATGGAACCAGCAATAAAAAGAAAATGAAGTTTTCAAGAAGTTAAAGGAAGTGATCACTACAATATCGATGCTGGCACTTCCTGACTTCTTAAAACCTTTTATTGTGGAGGCTGACGCCAGTAGGTTGCGCATCAAAGCAATGTTACAACAAGAAGATCATCTCATTACCTATCTTAGCAAAGCAATAGCTCCAAAGCATCAAGGATTATTGACATAAGAAAAACAATTTCTGGCTGTGATCAAAGCAATCTAACAATGGCACCACTATCTCAGCCTTAAAACACTTCCAACAATAATGGCTTCCTTTAGGGTATGATTTTGAAGTCCAATATCACAGTGGAAAGGAAAATATAATTGTTGGTGTCTTGTCCAGATTCACCAATTTTGAATTACTAATGATATCATTATCATATATACACGGGGGGTTAATGGAAGAGATTAAAAAAGCTAAGAAATGGATCATACTGTACAAGATTTGATTAAGAAACTATTGAATGGATAAATCAATTCAAGTGTGTACGAGTGGAAGAATAGGTTATTATGTTGGAAGGAGAGACTGGTGATAGGGGTAGATAGCACATTAGAGAACAATTGATCAAGGTGAGTCACAACAAGATGATGGGAGGGCATTTCAGTGTACTAACGACCACAAAAATATTACAAAAGTTAGGAAGGGCCTAGCCAGGGATACTTAAGAATTACAATTAAAAAAAAGTGCATGATATGTTAAAAAAATAAGTATGATGCGATAACTTATCCGGGATTATAACAACCCCTTAAAATTTGTGAATGAAGTTGGAGAGAACTCAGAATAGATTTCATCAAAGGGTTTCCAGAATCTAAAGGGAATTTTGTGATACTAGTAGTGGTTGATAGGTTTCCAAAGTATGTCCATTTCATTTCGGTTAAACACCCTTATTCAACAAAGGATATCACAACATTATTCCTCAATCATATACTTAGAATTACATTTTAAAAATTGCACGATTTGTTCAAAAAAATAAGTATGATATGACAACTTATTTAGGGTTATAACAACCCCTTAAAATCCTTAAACGAAGTTGGAGAGAACTCAGCATAGATTTCATCGAAGGGTTTCCAGAATCCAAAGGGAATTTTCTGATACTAGTAGTGGTTGATAGGTTTACAAAGTATGCTTATTTCATTTCAGTTAAACACCTTTATTTAGAAAAGGATATCACAACATAATTCCTCAATCATATTTTCAAACTATATGGAATACTGGAGGCAATTATCGATGACAAGGAGTTAGCCTCAAATTTTTAACAGCTTAACACCCACAAACAGGCAACCAGATAGGTAGACAGAGGTGGTTAACAAAATACTGGAGACTACCTGAGATGTTTTTGTGGAGATACACCCCAAAGGTGAAGTGAATGGATTCTTTGGCCGAATTGTGGTATAATACAACATACCACTCAATCATAAATACAACACCCTTCGAAATCCTATACAAATACTCTCCACCTTCCGTACTTCACTAGTGACTCAAAAATATTGGACGTAGATCAAGCTCTTATGGAACATGAAGCGATGTGAGAAATAACAAAGTTCCACCTTTAGAGAGCACAAAATAAAATGAAACAACAAGCAGACTCAAGAAGGTCATAATGAGTATTTTTCGACGACATTTTGATTTATAGTCAATCCTTGCAATTGCATGTGGAACACCTTGTTATGACAATGGAAATGTTGAAATTCAATCATTTATATTTCAAAGAAGTAAATGCGTGTTTGGAACGAGGAAAATTGAATACCTGGATTATGCCATATTGGAGAAAGGTGTAACTACGAATGGAAAGAAGGTGAAAATGATAATAGATTGGGGGAAACAGAGGAAATTGAAGGAACACAAAGTTTTTCTAGGAATTGTAGGATACCACAGGAGATTTATCAAAGGATATGGGTTGATTGCGAGGCCACTAACATAATTACTAAAGAAAGAAAACTCATCACAATGGAACTAGTAAAAAAAAAAAGAAAATGAAGCTTTTGAGAAGTTGAAGGAAGTGATCACTACAATGATGGTGCTAGCACTTTCTGACTTCTCAAAACCTTTTATTGTGGAGACCAACACTAGTGGGTTAGGCATCGGAGCAATGTTACAACAAAAAGATCATCCCATCACCTACCTTAGTAAAACACTAGCTCTAAAACATCAAGGACAATCAACGTATGAAAAGGAATTTATGGTTGTGATCAAAGCAGCGACATAACTATCTTAGCCTCAAACGCTTCAGCATCTAAACAGATCATTGAATTTGAAGTAATTGTTGGAGAAATGACTATCTACACCCTTTCATCAGTCTCGTTCGTGTGGAGAGTCTCTCTCGACCCTTCTTGGCTTCTGAAGCTAATATGGTATAATTTTAAAGTCCAATATCGTAATGGAAAGGAAAATACAGTATCTGACGTCTTGTCCAGATCCACTAGTGTTGAATTGCTAATAATATCAGTATCATAGGTATGAGGGAGGATTATTGGAAGAGATAAAAAAAAAGTTGGGAAACAGATTATACTGTACAAGATCTGATTAAGAAACTATCAAAGGGATAAATCAGTTCAAGAGTGTTTGAGTGGAAGAATGGGTTGTTATGTTGGAAGGGAAAATTGGTGATAGGTGAAGATAATGCACTTAAAGAGCAATTAATCAAGGTGAGTTATGCCGGAACGATGGGTGGGCACTCCGATATACTAGCGTCCATAAAAAATTACAATAAATACTCGAAATTACATTTTAAAAAGTGTAAGATATGTCAAAAAAAATATATGTATGATACAAGAGCTTATCAGATGTTACTACAACCCCTTAAAATCCATAAAGGAAGTTGGAGAGAACTTGACATAGATTTCATTAAAGGGTTGCCAGAATCCAATGGGAATTTTATGATACTAGTAGTGGTTGATAGGTTTACAAAGTATATTCATTTCATTTTGGTTAAACACCCTTATTCAGCAAATGATATCACATCATTATTCCTCGATTATATTTTCAAACTGCATAGAATGCCAGTGGTAAGTATCAGTGACAGGGATCCTATATTCTCAAGCAAATTTTGGCAAGAATTATTCTGGTTTTAATGATTTAGCCTTAAATATTTAAGAGCTTACCACCTACAAACAGACAGACAGATGGAGGCGATCAATAAAATACTAGAGACCTATTTGAGATATTTTTTTGGATAGACACCTTAAAGGTGGAGAAAATGCATTCCTTTGGCTAAATTCTAGTATAATATAACATATCACTCAGCCATAAATACAACACCCTTTGAAACCCTATACAAATACTATCCACCTATCTACTCTCTGTACTTCACTGGTGACTTAAAAATACTAGAAGTAGATTAAGCTCTTAAAGAACATGAAGCAGAATCAGAAGTAACAAAGTTCCACTTTTAGAGAGAATAAAATAGAATGAAACATCAAGCAAACTCAAAAAGATCAAAATGGATTTTTGAGGTAGGCAAATTGCTCCTACTAAAGCTACAACTCTACAAACAACTTTCTATTTAGAGGAGACTTAACCACAAATTTTCACTATTGTATTATGGCCCTTACAAAATTCTGAAGCGTGTAGAAAATGTAGCCTATAGGCTGGAGTTACCCTTTGGAATGTCTATTCATCCAATTTTTCACGTATAACAACTCAAGAGAGCTTATATAGGACAAGACTTTACTGGAAGTACTCGCTACAACAGAGCTAATCCCAATAGTACTGTTAAGAAGAAGAATGGTTAAGAGGAACAATCGCTCAACAACACAATTATTAGTTCAATGGTCAGACAGTCAAAGTGAGAACGCTGTGAGAATACCTCTTTAAACTTCATAGACAATTTCCGAACGTTAACTTGGTGGATAAGAAAACAATTAGAGAGACAACATTTATCATATAATAATAAACGGTAGCAAAGGAAAGAATGCAAACATTACCTTTAAGTAAGAAATGTCATTTAAGTGGCACACATAAAAAAATTATATGAAAAAATAAAAGAAAACCAAATACCCATAGCCTTATCACTTTCAAATTTAATGGTGGTAATGGCTAAAATACTCCTCCCAGTTAAATGGAAACTTGGACACAGTCGTTGTTTCTTTTAACATTTTGCCTAGTCTGTTAGAAAACTAAAATATGAAGAGTAAAATTCTTATTCATCTTAGCATCATAAGAGTTATTTATATTCATCTCAGCATCATAAAAGTTATTTATACAAAAGTCAGATAACTAACTCTATCTAACAAACTTAACTGTCAACATAATATATAATTGTAACACCCCCCTCAAACTAGTGAATATAAATTATGTACTCCCAGTTTGCGAAAAGAATCGCGAAAAACAGTTGACGAAAGCCCTTTAGTAAAACAATCAACCAATTGGTTCTTGGAAGAAATAGGAAGCAACACAATAAGGCCAAGTTGCAGGTTTTCCCGAACCACATGACAATCAATGTCAATGTGCTTCGTGCATTCATAAAAGATGGGATTCTGAGCTAAATAGATAGCAAGCTGATTGTCACAAAATAACGGTGTCGGAGCAGTAAGTGACAAATGGAGTTCTGCGAGTAGAACGTGGAGCCATTGCACTTCATATGTAGTAGTAGCTGAGGCACGATATTCAGCTTCGGAAGAGTTACGGCTTAAGGTGGTTTGTTTCTTGGTCTTCCAAGAGATTAAGGACGAACCAAGGAACACACAATAACCAATGATAGATTTCCTGGTATCCCTATAAGTGCCCCAGTCCGAATCAGAATAAGCCATGAGCTTAGTGACATTGTTAGAAGAGAAGAAAAGTTCTTGTCCTATAGTGCCTTTTAAATAGCATAAGACCCTATGAGCAGCAGCCAAGTGAACCGAAGTAGGAGAAGTAAGAAATTGAGCCAACTGTTGAACAACGAATGTGATGTCAGGTCTAGTGGTAGTCAGATATTGAAGTTTGCCAATGAGTTTGCGGTAGCGAGTAACATCCTCCAATACGTACCCAGCATCCTTCGAGAGCTTTGTTTTTGGTAAAATAGGAGTGGATACTGATCTAGACTCCAAAAATTAAGCATCGGTAAGTAAGTCGAGTGTGTATTTCTTTTGGCAAATGTTAATACCTTGCTGGGATCTGGTGACTTCAAGACCAAGGAAAAACTTAAGCTCTCTAAGATCTTTGATTGTAAAAGCATCATGGAGATGTTGTTTGATATGATGAATGGCTTCCAAGTCATCGCTGGCCACTATAACATCATCCACATATACCAAAAGCACCATGAAACCCATATCATTAGTTTTGAGAAACAAGGAATGATCCGACATAGCTTGTCTGAAACCATATTGAAGTAATGCAGAAGTAAGTTTAGCATTCCACTGTCGACTAGCCTGTTTGAGGCCATACAAAGATTTAACTAATTGGCAGACTTTATTATGGTGTCCTTCGTAACCTTTAGGAAGTTGCATAAACACCTTTTCATCAAAGTCTCCATGAAGAAACGCGTTGTTCATATCAAGTTAATGTAAGTGCCACCCTTTGATAGCAGCTAAGGCAAGAAGAAGACTGACTGTTGTCATTTTGGCCACCGGACTGAAAGTGTCCAAAAAGTCTAAGCCCTCTTGTTGTGTGTAACCTTTAGAAATTAGGAGAGCCTTGTATCTCTCCACTGATCCATCAGCTTTCCTTTTGATTTTGAAGACCCACTTACACCCGATTACATTCTTACCAGGTGGCAGATCAACCAACTCCCAAGTATGATTGTGTTGTAATGCCTCTAGTTCTGCATTCATAGCTTGTCTCCAACATTCATACTTAACTGCCTGTTCATAGGTGTGCAGCTCATGGTCCTGATCAACTGCAGCTGCAAACACATAATGCTTAGGAGTTAGGTTAGAATAAGAGAAAACAGAAGAAAGTTGGTGAGGACTGGATCTTTGAGTAGCCATGCACTTGTAATTAGTCAGGGACTATGACTTGGACTTCGGTCTGGTGCTTCGTCGTAAGCTGGGAGGCGGAAGCTACGGAGAGGAAACTGGAGATGGAAGCTGAGCCTTAGGGTGAGAAAGAACAGAAGAAACTATCATTTTTAGTCTAGGAAAAGAAAGATGACCTAGCCTATTATGCCAAAGTATGGAAGTAGCCTTATTACACGAAACATAATTAGCAATAACAGCAGTTGAAGCAGACAAAATAGTATTAGATTTCAGCTTGTATAAGCCTTGGGAATGCTCAGCAACCCCAATCATCTTCCATGGTTGGATGCTCTGGATTATACAATGAGAAGATGAAACAATTATGTAGCAAGAAATATCCTGAACCAATTTACTGATAGATAAAAGATTAAAGGTAAAGTCGGGCACATATAAAACATTCAAAAGTTTTAAAGAGTCATTCAAGTAAACAGTGCCAATATCTATAACCCGAACCCTGCATTTGTTAGGAAGATGAACATAAACATCGTGAACCAATTTATAAGAATGGAAAAATGTTAAAGAACAAGCAATGTGATTTGTAGCACCAGTATCAACAACTCATTCATTACAATTAGATTGATTGATAGTAGTAATATTTAAAGATATGTGTGGAGTCATCTTAAGATTTGAAGGAGGCAAACTTGTAGTCGACTTTATTGGCATACGATTTTGCAAAGTCACTGCATTAACATGATGAGAAGTAGATGGAAGCCCTTGTAGTAGCTATAAGATCTGCTTATACCGATCTTTAGTGAATTGAAAATTAGAAACCTGATCCTCGGATGTTTTATAGTTATGATAATCAACAGATGGATTGTTCTCAACATCAGCATCCACAGCATTCGCATAAACCCGAGTGGAAGACTTTTTGGAATTCTTCATATTGAGGGGATATCCATGCTTCTTATAACAGCGGTCAATAGTATGACCCTCCTTCCCATAATGAATGCAAATCAGTGGTGTAGAAGTACCGGTGAACTTGCGTTGGGCAGAAGCAGTAGTGTCTTTAACTGCTAAAACATTGATGTCAGAAACCAGAGGCCTTTCTTGTTGAATGACCAAAGAGAACGCCTTGTTTAAGGACGGAAAAGGATCCATTAACAAAATTTGAGACTTTACAGTTGAATAGGTTTCATTCAAGCCCTTAATGAACACCATGACCTGATCATTCTCATGGAAATCCCTTATATTCTTGGAAAGACTGCAAGAACATTGAGGAGTGCAAGAACAAGATGGGAGAGGACGCAAGATTTGCAACTCATCCCATAAGATTTTGAGCTTAGTAAAATATTCATGTACAGACAAAGCACCTTGTTGACAGGTGTAGATTTCGAGCTAAAAGTCACATATACAAAACGAGTTGCTTTGAGCAAAACAAGCTTTGAGATCATTCCAAATCTCATACGCAAAATCCAACCAAATAATGGACTCTGGAATAGAAGAAGAAACAGAGTGAATAAGCCAATAAATTATCAAATTATTACATCATTCCTAGGTAACAAACAATGAATCTGTGCGAAATGGTTTCAGAATACTTCCATCGACAAAACTAAGTTTATTCTTTGAAAGAAGTGACATTTTCATGACCCTCTACCATTGATGGTAATTTGGTCCAGTGAGAACCAAGAAAAGAGAACAAAAGTCTAGTTCTCGTTCACATGAAGGCAATATGGGCTGGAAGGATTGTCTTTTGGTTTTAACGTCGAACCAGAAGCAGTATGAGCATTCCAGGCGTGAAGATTTGCCATAGTATTGAGTCTTAGGTAAAGAAGAAAGAAAAGAATATTGATAAAGAAATGATAACGTTTTTTATGGTAAACAAAGAAAATCAAGAAAGATTGGAATTCTTAGAAAGATTCTAGAAAGACGTAGATAAGCGGAAGCATATGCTCTGATACCATGTTAGAAAACTGAAATACGAAGAGTAAAATTCTTATTCATCTTAGCATCATAAGAGTTATTTATACAAAAGTCAGATAACTAACTCTATCTAACGAACTTAACTGTCAACATAATATATAATTCTAACACAGTCTCTCACCCTCTAGTATTTAATTTTGGTCTTGTAACTTGGATTATCCTGGAGACCAAGTCTTGAGATAACGAAGCAGTATGAATCCCAGTCAGTTCTTCTGAGATACTTCAACAACTTCTTCCTTTCCTGCATCATGGCTTGAAGACCCCTTCGTGCATGCTTATCCTAATACACAAAAATAAAAATAAAATAAAATAAAACCACAGGCATTGCAACAACAGAAGAAGGGCCAAACAAGGACTGTTCATTTGAAAGACAACCCATCAAAAGAATTGATAAAATACCCAGCTTTAAAAAGGGAGATTAAGTTAGGGCGCTCCTGATCTCTGTATTATAATTGGTAGATGCAGGTCAACTAAAATCATTTAAAATGTAAATATCTTGAAATGCCAATATAAAAGCTGATTTGATCATTTAACCTTCTTGTGCAAGACTGATGCTAGATGCTTGATCTTAGTTGTGAGTTGTGCCACTGCAAAAAAAGGGTGATAATAAATCAGAAAAGAAGTTCAGATACACCATAGTTCATAATTTGCTAAAAGATCCCATTATACATACTTTTTAAATTCATACTCTCCATGCAGGTCATATCTTAAGCAACATGTTAGTTGAAAATGAAATATAACCATAACCATAACCATAACCATAATGGGGGGCATGACTAATTTCTTACACTTAGTTGAGCTGAATGATTTAAATTGCAACCTATCCCTAGTACATGTTAATAAGGTTAGCTCATAATGAGCTTGCTCGTCCACGTCTACTACAAGTCCATCAGTATCAGGCAAATTGTAATAAGCCCTAGGTAAAGTCTTTACCTTGAACACGTGCAGATCCACAATCTGATTCCGACATTTTAAATTTGCCTCTTACTTTTGCAAGTTCAATTTTCAATTTCTCGGCAGAAGACATGTTATCTGGGTGGAAATACTGCATGAAGCATAAATATCACAAAATTCAAAAATCTCACGAGCTAGTCATTGTGGTAGCAAAATGAACATATCTGGAAATGACTTACCAGAATGAAAAAGAAATCGAGCTTTCCAATTTCTATAAGAATTATAATAGAGAAAGAAAAGGCCACAAATGCATAGAGGCCGCGGCACAAGATTGCATAGTATTTTGGTGATACATGACATATTCAGAATGTAAAAATAATCACCTTGAACAAAGTTTTGCTAGGATAGACAAGGACCTATCTGTTTACCGCTGCAAAATGGACAACTAAACGTTGCATATCATTTTTATGAACTATCTAAATGAATGTTCTGATTTCATATGACACCGTTAGTGGAAATGACGGTAACAAGCATAATAAGCCCATAAACTCAGTACTGGATGAGCAGACTTGTGAATAACCAAAAGAATAGCTAAGCCACTAATGAGAGAAAATCTGTACTTGCCTTCTCCACCAAGTTCTCCTTTGGAGGAAGCAGCATAAATTCTGGAGTTGTGCCTAACTGACCCAAGACAGCCAGGCTCTGGTCTAAAATAGTAATCTAATCAGTGATGGAGGACAACATACATCATCCCTAGAATATGAAAAACTAGATCTGGTAAGATCTAATGAAGTAGTATTCCTTCTACAAATAGACGAGCAACTCTAGGAATTATGTTGCATTTTGGTATTGCATAATGACCGACGAGGAGGGTAACCAATAGGTTTAATTCAATAGCTTGATTCCACTTAGAGGCTTCAACTTATTCAATATAGATTTAAAAGATGTGGAGAATCACCTTAATATAACCTAGAAAACATTCCAAACAAATAACAGTATCATTCTAACCTGATGATCAAGATATGGACTCCAGCCGAATAATATAGCTTCTTTGTTCAATTTTTTGTTAGACATAATCACAGAGATTTTGAAGAGAAAAAAGATAATAGGATAATTGCTTTCATTTTGATAAACATATTGTGAATTTAGGTAAACAACCAAACATTCTAATAAACCTTGAAATTACACATCAAATCAGAATATATACTTTCAAGTTTAATTTTTCTTTTTTCTTTTTTTCCAATATTCAGTCAATTGGGGGAAGGAAAGCCATAGAGTAGTCATCTCTCTGTCAGTAGAAAACTCAAAATCTCAAAGATATTTAAATTAAACTTTGTCTTTTCGCCTTAAGCATTCGATGAATAGCACAAGGAAGAACTTCCTATCATTCCCAATCAATTATCCTCCATATTCCCAAGGTCAAAACTAACTTTAAGCTATTTAATCACCAAATCATGCAAATATCACCAAAAACCTCATAAAGTAATTCCACATTCTACATAAGTAACTATCAAAACTCATTCGCTTGCAATTATCAATTATAACTCATTTAAGAATTAGCATAACAAAGCCAGTCATAAAAGAAAACAAAAACATAACGAAAATATAGAACATGATGGCCATTCAGAAATTCAATTTTTTGGGTTTCACTACCTAATTTCCAATTTCATCCAGTCCCTTATTATGTTAATACCAGTTAACACAACCAAAATTCCAACAAAATAATACCATCGGTAGAAATTCAGCAGGTAAAAGTGAAATAAAGTTTACCCTCACGTGCCCTCTTCTGCTCCTGCTCATCATTTTTCTTGTCCAACTCTATCAAGCTCTTCCTCAAATCCGTAATCGGAATCCCTCGAAAGCCAGGGTTTGTCGCCATCTTATCCTCCTCCATTTTCCTTAACTCCCTCAATCTCTCATTCAACTCCTCCAGTGAAAACCACCCTTGTCCTTTCCTTTAACCTTTGGCCTCAAAGTCCTCAACTTATCTCCCAACTCTGAATAAGTATACGTTTTCACAAATTTAGAACTTGTTGACACATTGGCGCTTCTTTTATCCTTATTTAATTCCTTCCCAAAAACATTTTCCGGAAGCTCTGTCGTCCTACCAACCACGGTGGACTTAGCGACCTGGTTTTCACTTGTAGGTTTTAGCCTTAAACTACTCATAAAAGACGACATGGGTGTTGTGTCTTGTTATTCACATTCTCTGAATTCTTGGACCTCCTTTGTTGCAAACTCTCTCTTATACTGTCAAATGTAAGTACCCTAGAAACTAGTTTGTTGCTGATGTCGTTGCTACTACTAGAGCTTGATTCGTTAGTTGCGCCAACATTTTCTGATTTGGCCATCATGTTTCTCCTGTAGAGTTCTAGAAATGAGACTTGTTGAGGAGCGTTCGGGTCACTGCTTGGTGGTGGTGGAATGTGGGATCTAAGGCGAAACCGAGAGAGACTCGGCGTAATTGTCTGCATAGACTCAATTTTTCTTGTGGGTTTTGATAAAGATGAGTTTTTGATCGTAGGTATTTGCGTATGTTGTAGTTGTTGAGACTGTTGTTGATGTTTTAGCGTTGCTTTGATATTGCTGAAAGAAGATGCAGCTGAGTCTTTATGCGACTGTTGTGGTTGAGAATTGTTAGAGTTTTGTTCTGAAAATTGACCATTTGGCGTATAAGAAGAAGAAGAGAAGAGGTGGCAGAAAGAAGGGATAGTAAGAGACCTGTTCTTGGGTCTAGAGAGAGAAAGAGCCATTGAAAGAGGTGTGGATGGAGGCATGACGAGGGTGGTGGTTCTTACCCCGTGTATGGTTGCTGTCCCTGTGACTGGGGACAGTTGACAGAATAAAATAATCTTGTCCTCCTTACACGTTTGGTTAATGTCTTCCGCTTTTTCTTCTTTGTCTCCGAGTGACAGGGACAAATAATTGTTGTCTCCTCTTAAACCGAAAGACAGAGACGCCGTGTCCCTGTCTCTGGCTGAAAGCTACAACGTTTCTCCCAAAAATTACCCCGCTCCTCTGATTTTTTGTCCTTCGTTCTCTCTCGCACGTCCTCCTTCCCATCTTCCAGACAGCCTCCTATCTCGCACGCTGGACTTTGTCTCCACGCTTCGCTGTCCCACGATGGGCAATTCTCTCGCACGCAAGGAGTCGTCTTCCACTGGTAAGCTTTTCTTATTTGCTGGAACAATGTGACTGCCTCCGAATGTATACATTTATGTGGTGGCGTAAATTTGGTCCACCTGGTATTGTGCTTTATTTTTTCGAGTCTGGAGTCGGAGATGGAGGAAGAATGAAATGGAGATTTGGCTAGTGGTGGTTGTTTGTATAT
>JAOQMP010000001.1:16867774-16879095 GCA_027563575.1 Erythroxylum pedicellare
GTATATGAACCGGATCTTTTTTGATGGGTTAGGCCGGTTGTCAACTTTTGTGTGTAAGTAGAGATGACAATGTGTAGGGTTCAGTTTGGGTATTACTTAACCCATATTTATATTTATTTTTTATAACTTAATCTATATTTATATTTATATCTATCAGTTTTTACGATTTATTACCCATATCTAAATTCATTGGATTGTTCGAATTTTTGTATACCCACTTAGTTGTATAACATATAAAAGTATAACTTTTAAATAAAAAATATAAAGAGCAGATTTTTACTAACGCTCCAAATCAAAATTACTTTAATACTAATAAGTCAAGATTTTGATTTGTATGTCTTTAGAAAACTGTAAAATTGGAATAATAAAAATCATAATGTCTGTGCAAAGACAACATATATTTTTTATAATCAAGAACTGGAACAAAGACTGAAATATCCAAAGCTTGAAATTATCTTTACGTGAACTCCACAACATTCAAAACTTCATTTCTATATCATTCACATTATTATTATCTTATAAGAAAATAAAATATGATGAAAAGGTGAGAACTTAAGAGTAAAGTGGAGATTTTAAAGTTGTTTCTTTTCAGAAAATATTAATATTTTATTATATTTAACCAAAAATATTTTAAAAACTAGAAAAAAAAAGTTGATAAAAAACGGGTAGGATATGAGTATCCATCTGTTCGGGTTATCACTAGACCTATATCCACATCTATTTTGCAGCATCAATTTAAAATTCATTTTTTAGCCTTCATGTCTATCTTTTTTGGGTCGGATAGTGCGGATATTAATTAGGTTGAAAATTTACTGTCATCCCTATGTGCAGGTTACAATTATGATGATAAGCGTAAGCGATTGATTGTTATTATTTTTATTTTCAGTACGGAGTGCATGTTTTAATTTTAATAAAATTAATTAAGTATTACGTCGACAGTAGCAGTTGGTTCATCTAAAAAGTCAAAACTCGTTTCGTCATAACCCAATTTTATCTCATTTTCCCTTCTCTGATTGATCTCACTCTCCCATTTTGAAAGTATCTGGCCCTTAGATTTTGAGAACAAGAAAGTAAGAAGAGGAGGAATGAACAGAAGGTCGTAGAAAAATGGTGGTATTGCCAAAAAAATTTCCATTTGGTAGACAATAATTAATTATATTGTAACAATTTTAATAATTTATCCATTAAGTTATGTAAATTTGATCTTGATAAAGATAATAAAATGACTCAATAAAGAATTTGAATTAATGGGTTGAAGTTCAGGAAGAAAATAAACTGAATCAGTATGGACCGAACTCATAATGAGCCCGTAATGGGAGACCCAATATGGATGTTATATATAAAAGGTTAAGGTTTCTTATAGCTACTATAGTAAATCGTGAATGTACGGATACTCTAGCTCGTTAATAGGTTTACATATACAAAAAGTTTTAACTCGTTGTCGTGAGCAACTCTCGTAAAGGTCTTAGGTGGATTCGCGCTCGTTATAGCTTCAAAAAACTACTCCGAAAGTTATGGAACCGAAATCAAGTATTTTTGCATTTCTTCATTATTTCCCTTTTAAGTTTAATCTGGGATACGTAACAGAGTTACGTGTTACACGTAGTATCAAAGTGGTTACATGATTGGATGGTTAAAAACAAAGGATTTTCTATTTTTCTCCATAAAAGTTTCAAAGAATAAAGTTGCGTTTTTTAGTTTTTTTCTTGCAAATTGATGCTTGAATGTATGCTAAATATGACTAGCATTGAAAAATGATTGAAAATAGGTTAGAAGTCATCAAAAATTGCCTGGGATGTCACTGGTGACAGAGGACATCAAACGCGTTTGACAGTTGAATAGTGACTCCAGGTGGTAGGAAAGATGGGAGAGTGTGTTGCACGCGCTGGCCAGATGCGTAACACGTCACATGGTGCGATGACTGACCAGTGTGGTGCGTGTGATGTACACCCCAAACGCACACAGAAACCGAACAGAGGTGGTGGGACAGGCACGTGAGTGGCACGCGTTAGTCGTGCATCCCACTACGTGGCGCTCACAGTAAAGCACGTGTGTCAATTACACACGCTAGACACGCCAATAATGACCAAGATGCCCAGGTGCCCATCTAGTACGTGTGGTTATTTGGCATGTTAGAGGTGGGTGTGTAAACGACACAAGTGCCCCGCCATTCACTTGGTGACACCAGCGCACTGACGTGGCGATGATGTAGTGCTGACGTCAGCACATTAAAGGACAAAAGAAACTTAAAATTTTCAAAATTCCCATAAAGTTGCCCCGAGTTATTTTGGGTCAGTTTTTAGGGTTCAAAGAATTCCTAAAGTAAGTTTTTTTAATTTTTCTGGATTTATTACATCGGTAATGAATAAAGTTTAACTCCAGAAAAAGGAAATAAAGCATTCTAAAGTCATTTTTGTGATATAAACTTGACATAAGTGAGATACTTAAGGTTTTCGTGTCTTGTGTGGTAGGCTCAATGCTCAGTAACGCACAATAATCTCTCTAATTGAGATTTTTTGCAACGAAAGTCTCAAATAAAGTTAATTGATAATGTTTTCAATACTAGCATGTGATAATTAAATTGTGCATTCAGGTTGTCCATTTAATTATGGTACATTGTCACATATTGTATGCCCATAAAGAATGTGAGGATAATATACAGGTGTATCCCTTGTATTTGTAGACCTTTGAGGTACTGATGAAAATGTAGTCACCACAATTGCTTTTCGAGTTAGAATTTTCAATTGTTCTACTTGCACGTTGAGGGATGTCTTTGTTCTTATGCTTGGTTATTCTACCCATAGGTGTTGGCCTTATATAGGATTTTGAGATGAGTATAAAGGTATTAGATGGAGGAAGTCATTGTTTAAATGATTTATTCGCCCACAAGTAGTAGTGTCATGAGAGATGATGGTGTATACTCTGATCACTTTTAAGTGGAGGTCTAGTTACATATATTATGTATTCAGCCCACATGTGTTTCATAATATGTATAATCTAATTCTCGGTACATATACTATTTTAAGGCTTTCAGTATCGCTGTTATCCTACATTTGTGCTTATTTTTGCATTGTCATTTTGTGGTCACCTTTTTTATCAACGAACACAGTGTCACTATTGAAACCTTGACTGGTTTCAATATAAAGAAATGGATAAAGGATGTATTGATTGCAATGGAGATGATAAATATTGATATGGTCATATGTACAAATAGGCCACCTCCACCTACATTTAGTAGCTTAGAGGCTGATGAAGTAGCCTATGTAGCCTAGGATTGGTTGAACACGTTGTGTTATATGATCATTAAGAGATCCATTCAGGACCATCTACTTAATGGACTTTCAGAGACGACCATAGAATGGGAGTTTCTGGATAAATGTCTCCTAAAGGTAGATTATCTCATCTAATGCTAAGATAAATGCCTTAATGAAAGAATTATTCTCCATGAGGTCAATTAGAGAAGGGGGAGCGTAGGAGTATATATCAAGAATGGTCAATCTCCACAGTAAATGAAGGCGCTGAATATTTCTCTTCTTAATGTCTGTATAGCTCACCAGGCTCTGAATACACCCCCTCCAGAGTTTAGTATTCTAGTATCAGCAGGATGAGACTTAGGACATCAATGCCTTAAATGACCTATTATGATGTAGAGTAGGAGAAGCTGAAGAACACTCATTATACAACATCAATTGCAACAACCAAAGGAAAGAAATCCAAATCCTCTCCGCATGCTCATTTTGGTTAGTCTAGTATTGCTAAGGGTTCATATCTAGGAGAGAGCCAACTAAAAGGAATGAGAAATTGATGATTGGCAAGAATGAAGAAGTTGATGTACGATTTGCAGGGGATGTGTGTTTGAACTTTGATATGGGATTTGTACTTTTCTTATAGGACACATTTTATATGTCATCTTTTTGATATAATTTGATATCTGTATCAGTGTTTGATAAAAAAGGGTTATTGTTTTGTCATTGATACTTCTGTTGTACAGTTATTTTTTAATGCAAAACATATCGATATTATCTTCTTATCATATGGATTATATGGATTGTGTCTTACCCCTCATGAGATGTATGCTCCTTCATATATTGCTAAACATATTACTCGAAAGAGACCTCTAATTAAGGAAAAGTCATACATGTTGTGCCATAAACGCTTAGGCCACATTTTCAGAGATAGAGTTGAGAGATTGATAAAGGAAAACACTCTCCCACCTCTAGATTTTGATGATATAGAAACATATGTTGATTGTTATAGAGGTAAGTTATCCAAAATAAAGAAAAAAATGGTCAACTCGAGATTTTGGCTTGTTGGATCTTATACATATGGATCTGACCGAGGGGAAAAGTGTTATGGCAAACATGATATTTCAGGACAAGAAAAGGTCTATTTGCTAGATATGTGGATAGTGACTTAATTCACTATACCAGATAGTCCTGAGCAAAATGGTGTAGCTGAAAGGTGTAATCGCACCCTAAAGGACATGTTGAAGTCAATGCAGAGCAAGACTAACATACCTGATTATCTGGAAAAAGTAGAAGCCTAACTATTCACACATTCATTTATAGGGCTACCTTGTTGAGGTACGGTTGTATAATCCTTATGAAAGTAAATTGCAGGATCGTTCTAATCGTTACTATTCAATCAAATATCCCTACCACTCTAAAGGTTACAAATTCTACTGTATAGAAGAAGGATCTAGAATTGTGGAATTATGAACAACTAAGTTTCTAGAATATGATGTCTTTGATGAGGGTGGGCTCTCTCACCCTTCAAATGGTAGCAAGACAAATATTAAAGTTATTTCGTATTTGCCACTCATACAGTCAAGATCTATAGATCAAGGACTCAATACCACACCTGTGCAGGAATAAGAACTCATACTTGTACAAATAGAGGTTCCTGAGGTACAAGAACTAATGCAGTTGCAAAGATCCATTAAAGTGAGATGACTTGCTATCTCATCTGATTATATAGTTCATCTAAGTGAACAGGACTATGACATTAGACATGTTGCAAGTCCATTCATTTTTTAGAAGTTATTTCTGAACCCAATGTAGATTTATGGTAGGATGTAATGAAGGACGAGATGAAATCCATGAAGTATAACAAGGTGTGGGAGCTAGTTGATTTGCCTCAACATTGCAAACTCATCAGTTGTAAGTGGTTGTTTAAGACTAAGAAGGACATCCAAGGTAAAGTTGAACGGTTTAAGGCTTGGTTGGTTGTTAGAGGATTCACTCAAAGAGAAGGGGTTGACTTTAATGTTACCTTCTCTCCCGTGTCCTCTAAGGATGCATTCAGAGTGATTATGACAATAGTAACTTATTATGATATAAAGCTATATTAAATGGATGTCAAGATCACTTTCCTAAATGAGGGCCTCTATAAAGAGGTCTATATAGAGCTTGAAGGATTTTAGGATCAAGGAGAGACTAAAAAGGTTTGAAAATTGATAAAATCGATATATGGATTAAAACAAGCTTTCAGACAGTGATACCTAAAGTTTGATAAGGTTTAAACTCTTTTGACTTTATGGAAAACAAAATTGGAAGATGTTTATACTACAACGTAAAGGGGAGCAAATTTATCTTCCTAGTGTTGCATGTGGATGATATATTAGTCGCATCAAATGACTTAACCAAGTTGCATAGGGTTAAGCAACTTTCGGCCAAGAACTGTGACATGAAGAATCTTAGTGAAGCATCTTTTGTCCTATCCTACCAGGATAGATCTCAACACTTTTTAAGCCTCTCATAAAGTGCATACATTAAGCGTATGTTACAAAGGTTTAATATGACTACTTGTAAACTTTTCATAGCACCTATCTCTCATGATGAGAGATTATCTTTGGCACAGTATCCAAATAATGAAGTTGAGAGAGTGGCTATGAAGAATCTTCCATATTTTAATAGCCTGATGTATGCCCAGGTATGCACTAGGTCAGACATTACATTTATTATTGGACTACTAGATAGATATCAAGCTAACCCAAGTATAGACCACTGGAATGTAGTTAAATGAGCGTTAAGATACTTAAAGGGAACGAAGGATTATATCTTCACATTTAGGATGGTCAACAATTTAAACCACGTGGGGTTATAAAAAGGTCACCTTTTTAGATTAAGATTGACGTCTAGCAAAGCATCACGATTACCCAAATATTTAAAATGTCAAAGTAGGTTTGACTAACCTTTTGTGCATAATTTTTTTGTATAATTCAATCCTTTCATCATATAATGTTTCAACTAGACATAGAGTATAGAATTAATGTCTACTTTATTTTGATTCTTAGTTCTTTTTCATTAACTATCGATTCATTTAATGAAATTTGTAAACTATTTTCAAAATGTCATTCTACCTTGGCCAACTATTTCCTAAATCAATACTAATTGGGAACAACGAAACATTTTTCCTAATTACTTTAGGGTAATGAATCCTATTTTGATAACTCAATTATCTTCATATAGTTCATGCTATATCTAATGACTATTGATTAAACAACCTATGATTAAATAGGTCATAAGTAGTATCAAAGTATAGCAATCCCTATACAAGATAACTTTAGTGCCCTCAAGTCAAATGATCACTTATACAATCATCACAATGAGAATTTTATAGACATATAGCTAATGTTCCTAATGGATTTATCATATCAACTTTATTCACTGAACTTGTTCTCTAACAAACACCCACACACTTGTTTAAGTATCTCCATACTTTATTCTATGAGGCTGACTACTTCTTTCATAAAGAAAAACAAAGCATACGCTAGTCTTTTTACGTTTTATTAATATCCAGTCTTAATAAAATAATGATTATGAACATTTAGGCATAATACATAAATGTAATATGAATATCCTGATTACAACCTGATTATAATTTCATTTGTAATGTATAATTATCACATGGAATTAATCATAGACATCTAAACATGTATAAGACAAAGAATGTCTTTAAATATTTTGTCACTAAACTACAACCAACAATATGTTGTTATCATCGAAGTCCTAAGAGCAACACCTTTTTCACTATACATCTCATACAATGCAATTGCATCATCCAATCTCCCATACCTAGAAAAGGCAGAAATCATCATAGTCCATGCATATTAATTTCTTACTGTCATTACCTAGAAAAATATAATTGCACTTTCCAAGCTCCCATTACACCACTACATTATTTTCGTAACTTTCTTATTTGACTAAATGCTTTAAGTAATTATAAACTATTCATTTTCTCATACCAATTCCCTTGTTAAGGTAAGGTCTTAAAGATTTGATTTGATGAAGAAGTAAACCATATGTGAGGTTTGAGTTTAGAGAACTTGGAAATTTGTACAAATAACCATCCATCTGTACCATTTGGTAAAACAATAAGTTACCATCAAATTTTCTAAGTATTCGATAAGTTAAAGATTATTAGTCAAATTGAATTGTTAATTTCGATCCTTTTCGTTCTTAAGGACCGATAGATATTGTAAAAGTCTTTGATCATTTAAAAGATATTATCATATTATTTGTTCAAGATTAGAGTTAATCCATCTAATATTAGTATCTTTCATGCTAGTATGATACAAATATGTTCCCACGCAGGAGTTGTAGATTTTTGTGCACTTTAATTTTGTTGATTTATGTGTAAATGCTACCTTTAGCTTTGAACATGTTCGAATTGTATTAACTAATTAAAGTTATACCCTACACAAGTAAGGGTGAGATTGCATCGTCACATAACTCAATGACATGTCTAATTGAATGAAGCCCCATCTATAAAAGCTTTGATTGAAGCCCCGTCTATACAAACTATTCATAGCCAATTAGTTTCCTGGTAGTTTTATCTAGCACACAATTTTTGTGTATTTTCATTCTAAGCTTCAAAATGATAAGTGTAGAATGGTTAGTGAAATTAATGATCCCATGTGACAATTACATTTATTAGTAATTCAATAATTTACTTTTAATTGTATAGCTACATGGACAAAAGTTGGCAACATTTTTGTTGTTAAATGTTGATGATTGGCTTATGTTAACTCATTTGATATTACGAAACTCTGCTAGTTCAACTTTTGGTGGCACTTGATTACTTACATGCCAACTACACACTTCATCATGACGTCAAAGTATGTGCATGTAAATAATAACCGATATATGATATGATATCTTTTGAATGGTTTTTTTTTCATTAATGACCTTCCACCATTTACATAGTGTTCAAATATATCTTTTCATCGTGAAATGTTGATGTGGAAGATATTTTTCGATGCTAGAAATGAGCTCCTGTGGGAGGTATCTGGCAAAATCCTCCCTACTAAAGAACAAATCAATGCACAATAAGTCTATTTACTAAAGTCGAATCATCACTTGTCTTCAATAGCCAGTCTTCTTCTTCAAGGTTTTTATTCTCATTCAACTTAAATCCCTTTCTTTATTATTTATATCTTATTTTCTATTAAGAAGTTATTAGATGAATATGTGGTTGTATATACTATGTGTTGTGTAAAGCTTGCTTGAATCTAAAGTAGATGAAAATGGAGGCGGTGGTGATGTCTCGAAGGTCTATATAGGATTAGGCAAATTGGTAGTTTTGAAATAGTCATCGATTGCAAAAACTATGTCTATTTATTATAACGATGATGGAGTCATTCAATCGGATATGCATATGTTCGAATTTGGGTTTCTTATATCATTGATTGAGTCTTTTTTAGTATTTAGGATTTAATTTTTCTAAGAATTGTGAAGAAATTAAGGTGATTGTTCTATACTATTTGCTTCTTAGGTGAAATGCATTGTATACGCGGTTCATATAATTCATTATTCCATATTACATCTAGGAAATTGGTTAATGTATCTTCTACTAGTATAGTTAGAGCCAAGAAGTTATTCAAAGAGGCTATTAATGAACCAAGTGTTCCAGAAAGAACTTTGTCTGTTTTAAGTGATGCCTGTGAATATGTAAGGAGCCTTCTTAAGAATTCAGACATAGAGAATTTCTTAACCTTATCTACTAAGTCTCATATCACATTATCTTGGAATCTTTTATGAATTATCTAGATAAATAATTATATCTTTTTTTATTTGATGGAATAAGCGTAGAATTCATTATCTTTCTATCTTTATTTATTGCTTTGTCTAAAAAAATTGTTAAAGTTGTCATTAATGTCTTGTATCTGAAGAATATATTTTGTTGGTAGAATTTAATGATATGTATATATTTTTACTTTTTATATACAATGCTTGATATTTTGAATTAATAATATTTTTATACGATTTAGTTGCATAATAAATTTACAATAAAAATGTATCGATACATTATATACAACATATGTTGTTCAATAATATGGATTACAAATGTAACAAATAGTTTATCACGACATTGTATAATATTTGGTTAAAACTTAGCTAAAAACATTTGGTAATGTTTCAAAAAACTTAGCTAAAAATATTTGTCTATGTTTTTAAAAAAGTAGCTAAAACATTTGAAGCATAGCTAAAAACATATGGCTACATTTATGAAAATGTAGTTAAAAAGTTTTGGCTACATTTTCAAAAATGGAGCTAAAAACATGTGGCTACGTATCTAAAAATGTAGTTAACAGTATTTAGCTACGAAAAATAAGCATAATCAAAAATTATCGGCAATGATTTCTGAAAATGTGGATTATACAGTTATAGGAATTTGGTGTATTTTGAGCGACAACAGAAACGTAGCTAAAGACTAGGTGACGTTTTTTACACATTTAGCTTTATTTTTTTCATAGCCAAGTCTGAAGTTATTATTCGTGCATTTTAACAAAAGTACTAACTACTACAAGATGCTATGCTCAATTACACATTTAAAAATAAATAAGAACTTATAATCCGAGGCTTAATTTGATGGACAAGGAAAAAGGGGGTGTAAAAGGAGAATTGCAAACAAAACCAAAAACAGCAAGTAGGATTATAGGAAGGATGGGAATTAAAGGAAAAGGGAAAAAGGAGCACAAAGAGAGAGGCATGTCTGAAATGCTAAGAAATCCAAAAGCATTTAAGGTACGTTCAATGTTTCAAGAAACTGATTACCCTGTAACTCCAAGCAAGAAAAGGAAACAACTCGGCTTCGACATTCAATACTAACTAAAGATCAATTTATCTTTTTGCGTTTTCTCCAAGTAAGAAAAGGAAACGACTTGGCTTCGATATTTAATATTAACTGAAGATGAACATATCTTTTTGCCTCAGCAACGCCTATCGTTAGTCACTAGTCATTGGCAACTCATTGGCTTCTAGACTTGAACAAACCCACTCTCTCTCTACTTCAAAACCCCGTATTTGCAGTTTTTGTCTTGATGGACCTTCTCTCTCAACACACTTCTTATTGCTTCCAATTCTGTAAACTGCTAGTTTGATACAGACCATATATGTGTAGTTTGTATTATTTTTAAGACCGCTCCTCTCTCTCTCTCTGTGCTTGCGAACAGTGGACAATGGAGACCTGACCCTGTGCTTCTGCGTGTGAAGTAGGAGTTTCCGTGAAAAAGAAATAAAATTCCCCTATGTCCTGCCAAGGAATATATGAAAAGAGAATTTGGACATTTATGTGAACTTCAGTTACTAGACTCTTTAGAACCAAATAAAGTTAACCATACAGTCTGAGGTTAAGCTGTCATATTATGTATACTTGGAACATACATCCAAAAGTTAGAAGCAGATAAAGTTGGGAGTGTGTAATCACTACATGTAACCCAATTTTCAAATTCTAACTAACAGGCCTTTTAAGACATATGGGCTACAAACAACTTCTGAGTGGCATTTCTCCGGTCTAGGTACAATGCACAGGACCATCACTAAGAAGCAACAAAGAACTAAGCAAACTTTACTAACCTAGGTTACCAACCTAAAACCACTAGACAACAACAGATGGAGTATCCATTCTTCTATTGCCATGCCCAGCTTTGTAGCTCCCTTTCTTTCCAATATCAAAACCAGTGTTACTAATATCACTAAACAATTGAGCCGTATAAGTAACTACGGCACATTTTCTGCTACCGTTATTTACTTTATTCTTTTTACTTTTCGACTTTGCCGATGACCTTGAAAATGTAGGTAACAGTACAAACAGAACAGAAGGGACTTTGAAGTTTGTTCTTACTTTAGCACCTATGAGTCTCCTTGTACCGAAATCATATGCATGAACCGCCTACTCCACAGTGTCAAACTGATGAGATCCGGCAATATCAAGAGCCTAACAAGCAACCTGGGTTTCAAAAGAGTAGTAGCCGAGGACAACTAGCAGAAAAGAAACGACAGAGCAGAGTAATAGAGTAGAATACTGGATGTTATATT
>JAOQMP010000001.1:16879195-16892818 GCA_027563575.1 Erythroxylum pedicellare
CAAGGAACCCTCTTTAGTCACCATCCCATATGAGTGGCTAGCCCACACAAGGACAGACATCAAAGCAACTCCCTTTTTCCTACTTGCGAACAGATTTTAGGAAATCCCAAAACAAAATTTTAAAGAACATTTGAGGCTCTATGTCTCTAGTTTAATTAGAGACAAGAGCCATCTCATTTGGAGATCGCATAACAAGGTTATGGATAAAAAAAAACAAACAAATAGGTTTTAACCTCAATCATGTTGCACTTGTCTTAGGGCAATTAGCATAATTGCCATTTGGGATATCAGATTAATACCATTTTAGGGCATTTTGAAAGAAGACTTCGAAGTCTACAATTTCCATGGAGACCTCGAAGGAGGATTCTATCGTCTGAAGGGTCAAAAATGGAGCAGACTATAACATCAGATGAATAGTGTACAGTAGGAGAAGTATTGGTCACCTAGGCAGAAAGCAGACAAAGCAGAAAGACAGACGAAGCAGAAAGGCAAACAAAACGGAAAGATAGATGAAGCAGAAGACATATGAAATGGAAAGACAGACAAAGTGGAAAGACAGAAGAAGTAGGAAATAGACGAAGCAGAAAGACAGACAAAACAGGAAACAGACGAAGCGGAAAGATAGATAAAGCGGAGTCAACTTAAGACGAAGCAAAGTCAACTTAAGACAATGCAACTTTTAAGACGAAGCAGAGTCAACTTAAGACGAAGCAAAGTCAAATTAAGATGATGCAACTCTTAAGACGAAGCGGAGTCAACTTAAGACGAAGCAAAGTTAACTTGAGACGATGTAACTCTTAAGATGAAGCGGAGTCAACTTAAGATGATGCGATTCCTAAGACGATACGTCTTTATAGACGATACAAACGATACAACTCTATAGACGATATGACATCATCGCAAATGATACATCTGTACAGATTATACCTCTTTGTAGACGATGCATCTTTACAGACGATACATCCTTACAGATGTAATGACATCATCACAGACGATGTGACGTCATCAAAGACGATACCTCTTTGCAGACGATGCATCTTTACAGATGATACATCCCTTGTAATAGCCCAGATCACCCGTTCATAGATATTGTCCGCTTTGGGCCTTGGCCCAGCCAAGCCCTCATGGTTTGGCTTTTCCTGAGGCCTTCTCAGAAGGTCACCCATCCTAGTACTACTCTCACCCAGGCACATCTCCAAATGATGCGGGATCTCACACTCTCCACCCCCCTTAGGGCCCAACCCTCTTTTGGGGTCCAGCCTAGCTAGCACAACGGTTCAGGTACTAGCTCTGATACCACCTTTAATAGCCCAGATCACCTGCTCATAGATATATTCACTTCATAGTTTATCTACATCATCTTGGTATGAACCAATTTTATCTATGATATATGTTTTTCCTACTCACTGAGTACCTAGTGTACTCACCCCCCCTTCGCTTTCCAACCATGCAAGTTAATTTAGTGAGTTTGAAGCTCTGAGTGGATCATGTGATCTTTTAACATTTTTGGGGTATTACCACATGTGGGTAGTTTCTTATTTTGTACTTTTATTGTCTAGTGGCTCATGAACTGTGTTTATGTAGTTATACTTTATGACTTTGTAAGTTAACTTTTGATTGTCTAGTGTTTATAAATAATTTTATATATGAATTTTCAATACTGCTGTTGAAATTGGCTTGAGTGTACTAGAGAGTCCTGAAGTTGTGGTTGGATGTGAATATAGAAGTGTGTTTAAAATTGTTTACAGGTTTTGGGATTTTTAAAATATAGTCGTTGTGCTGCCAAAATTTTTCAAAAAAAAAAGAAAAAAGGGATATTTCGGTTAGCCATGTATAGTCGGATTAAGGATACTGTGAATGTCCTTGGCTCGAGTATGTGTTGGTTGTCATAGGCTCGATGTGGTACCAGGTCGTGACATTAAATGTATATGAAATGCTCATAAGACTCATTTTTTAATTATTATGTTGTTGTGACTGAGTGCCTATAACTGTCCCGTATCCATTATGGATACCGAGCTCACTGATAATTGTCCCTTATCTGTTGAGAATACAGGGCTCATTATACATAGTGAGCCTTTGGCTCTTAATCACATTCTGAGCTTTAAACTCTTTTTCGGTGGCTACTCAAGTCATAACTACCATTATCTGTTTATGTATTCATGTAATGAAATGCATCACATATATTCAGTCAATTAAAAATGCCCAATAGTACACAGTCATATTCATTATTGCATTCTCATTCATAATTGTCATCAGACCTTGGTCTGACATTGAACATAAATGTTTAGAATCAGTTATTTTGTCAAATTCATATATAAGGAACACTATCAATATGTCATTCATGCGTCAAACGCCTCAGACATTCAGTGTCTGAAATCAACACAATCCAAATTCACAAAATAACTAAATACAAAATTAAAAAAACAATTAATTAAGTGAGACCATCTAGGTTACTCCTAGGTTGCTCCAGAAAGTTATTGCCTCGAAGTTCCGGCAACATCTAGATGTTGACGCTCTAAATGCTCCTCTATATCATATAACATACATTTACACATATTACAAATTTGCACACTTATGTAAGTACTCATTTATGCACATATGTACATATAGATTATGTACAATACATGCTAAATGATAATCCCTCGTATATTTCCATTATTCTCGTCTCATGATCATTCTCTGGTACATCTCAATAAAACAAATTGAATATAAGTTCACAACTTCATTGATCATTCCAGATTTTTCTAAAAACAAACTTTTGGATAGACTTTGCATGATCTTTCTGACAAGGAAAATAGAGTAATTAGGCAAAATTTTCTTCTATAAAGTTGTTCACATATGTATTAAGTTTCTAATGAAACCAAAATAATACGATTTTATTCAGTATACTGAAAGTTATACCCAAAATACGTCAGACTGTTCTTAAACTACAACAGTACTTTATACTCAACTTCAAGACAAATTTTGGAATTCTCAGAGACAAAACTGAAATTCGATTTCTACAAGAAATTTGTATCCATATGTCTCTAGTTTAATTTAAATGAAAAATAATTCCATTTTTCAATTTAAAGATCAAGATATACCCAAAACACTGATGACTGTTCAATGAAATCACTCCACTTAACAAATTCCAGCTCATTTTATCTTAAATTCATCAATCATTCATTATCAATATTTTCCTAATGATTTCAGATGGATATGAAATTTTTTAGATAATAATTACAATGTTTGAGGAGTTTGTGGTCCAAATTTTAAGCTATTCAAAGATTTGGAGAAGTTATGGTCAAAAGAGTGAAGGATGTTTAAAGTTGTCGAATAACAGTATACCTTCATGTACAAGATCGTGCTTATGTACGATCGTGCACTTCTAATTGATCCTCCATTTTCATGATCGTGCTTTTGCACGATCGTGAAATCCATTAATGACCCATTTTGTCACGATTGTGCATTATCTTTTATTCAAGCTTCATTTTGGCTCTTCTCAAAATAGTCCTTCGGGTCAATTTTTCATGGTCATTTTGACAAGTAAAATGAAGGATTTAGGCAAAAAATTCTTCTAAAAAACTGTTACTTTATGTCTTAAGTTTCTAATGACACTGATCTCATGCAATTTGGTTCTGAATTTAGCAACTTATACCTAAAATACTACGGACTATTCCCAAACCACGATAGAATCCAAAACTCAACTTCAAGACAAATTTTGAAACTCGTAGAGACATAATTAAATTTCTATTTCTTCATAAAAATATAGAAATATGTCTCTAGTTTAATTCCAAATTAAAATCATCCAATTTAGATATCTAAATATCAAAATATGGCTAAAATATAGATGCATGTCCATCGGAAACATTATAGCTATCATACTCCAGAAATTCTTCTTTCATTTTTTTCCAGATTTTTATCTCCTACAATTTACATCTAACACATCATCCTCATCTTCACCCAGTCCGAAGTTCCACAATGAAGCAGAGTTTGGAAAGTTCTGATAGTACGCAGCCTTACCCTTACATAGTAGAGAGGCTATTTCCAATAGATCCACATGCAAATGAGACAAGATAAGAATGGTGCAGGTTTTAGAGGGAAAAGGTAGAAGTAGCACAGTATATTATTAAATAGATAAAAATTACACTAATTATATAAATAAGTAAAAACAAGGTATACCTGATGGAGTCCAGATTTGCGCGTACTCGATAAGCTACAAAGACCGACTCACCTTGTTTCTAGTTACTCTAGGAGTCCTTGCTTGTATACTCTACATGTATGCCAATTCTACTATCCCCATAATCTGTATGCCACGGGACCCATCTCCAGATAACTACTCTATTGTATTGGCGAACCGCAAAGGTTAATCTGTTACCCTTATCTGCTCACGCCATACTCTTCTATTTCCAGCCAGTACCTCATTAAGATTAAACTCAGACAAATCTTTCTTAATCACTTCCCTCCAAGTCTTATAAGGCCTCCCTCTTCTCCTCTTGTATTCACTAAGGGTTATCCTCTCATAACCACACACCGGGGCATTAGAGGGTTACCTGTGTACATGTTTGAACCACCTAAGTCTAGCCTCTCGTAACTTGTCGGCCATACTTGCCACTTGTAGCCTATCTCTCACCACACTGTTCTGAACCCTATCTCTCTTGGTAATGTCACACATCCACCAAAGCATACACATTTCCGCTACCAACAACTGTCTAGTATGTCGACGTTTGGTAGGCTAGCACTCTGCCCTATAAAACATAGTTGGACGGATCACCATTTTATAAAACTTCCCCTTAAGTTTTACAGGAATCTTTTTGTCACATAAAACCCCTGACGCACCCCTCCATTTGGTCCAACCAGATCTAATACACTGAACTATATCAGCATCGATATTAACATCACTCTAAATGATGGACACGAGAAATTTAAAAGACAACTTCTATAGTATGATGTTGGCACCAATTGCTACCACTGCGTCATGCACCCGCTTACTTCCCAAAAAGTTGCATTCTAAATATTCTGTTTTAGACCTGCTCATTCGAAAACCTTGCAGTTCTAATGTCTCTCTCCAATGTTCTAGTTGGGAATTAACCCCCTCCCTAGTCTCATTCACTGGGACAATATCATCAGCAATAATATACACCAAGGAACCTCTCCTTGTATATGTTTGGTAAGTTCATCTAACACTAGTGCGAACAGAAAAGGGCTTAAAGCAGAACCTTGATGTAATCCAACATTGATAGACATCTTATGCATAAATCATCTTTTTTACTTCATTTCCACTTCATTCTCAGCTCATTATCATTCATTAACAATTTATATTCCATGGTTGATCATGAACAATAAAAATAGAACATATACATATACACCTTCATTATTAACTTTTTGCACATGTTCAACTTCATTTCCACTTTCATTTCACTTCTAACTATCACCTTAATTCTTCCCATTTCAAGACACTACATTAGTCTTTTCTTTGGATTTAAACTTATTCTAGTTAATCTTTATAACAGCTACCAATAATCCACGTGATCACACCTCAAAAAAGAACATGAACACATATCATTATGCATGTTTCACTCAACATATTAAGAAGAATAACATGCTACTTACTTGTTTAAGCTTCAGGATCTTCAAATCACTATTAACCATAGCTTCTCAACACTACACGATCATCATCATTTATGAGGGAGAGACTAGGTTTTTAGTTACAAAAAGAAGAGATAGCAAAAACCTTGAAGGAACAAAGTGAAGGAAGGCAAGATCTCAACGTGATGAGAGTGAGGGTGAGAAGATCATGAGTAAAGAAGAAGAAAATGAAGAAGAGAGCATATGGAAACATGAAAGACAAAGCAAGATAGTCTTTTAAATACAATGAATGATGAATTTAATACTTGGTGGGTGTCATGACACTTATCACTCAAAAACTCAAATAGCATATTTTACTAATGGTACTCACTACCATTAATCTGTAGTCCATTTGCCAACAAATTTTACTCCAATTGTCTCCCGATGTTTAGCAACATATATCATTAAATCCCAATACCATTTCTAAAAAATTCCACTGTCATTTGACTCTTATTTTTACTATCATTTATCAATTATTCTGCCACTTGGCATTTTTTCTAGTCAAAAAATATCCTTAATTCTAGAAAACTCTCAAACTTCACTAAAAATTCTAAATCAATAATTTAATTCACAATATCAATTTTTAAGGAAAAAATATTTACCTTCCATTTCATAATCACATTGAAAAATCATTTATACCTGGAAGATGTCAAATGAGTGTATAAACAAATCATTGCAATGTGTGCAATATTCCAGTTCATGTATGTGTATACTAACATTATGCATGAGTATGAAATGCATTTTTCTAATCTCACATGTACCGTATTTTAGGGTTCTAACCTTTAGTATGAAAACGGGACATTACATAAGGTCATTCTTAGTGATATTGGATATTGACCCATTAGGACAATTATAATTTTCTCGGATTCGTGGTGAGGACTATGGAATTGGATAAAATAGTGGGACCCATAATGCATGTGATTAAACTCCTTATTGATATGCATTTATGTACATTCTAATGCTTTCTCTCATTCTTCTAAGTTATTGAATCGTCGCGATGTCTTCGTCCAGTGTGAAGTTACGCTCTCTACTTGACTCCAACAAACTCACGAGACCAAATTTCTTAGATTGGCTACGGAATTTTAGAATTGTTCTTAAACCTGAGAAACTAGGATATGTCCTAGATGAGCCTCTTCCCGATCCCCCAGCTGTCGATGCTTCTGATGAGGATCAGAAAGCTTACAAGAAGCTATTGGATGATAGTGAGCTGGTTAGCTATATTATACTGGCCTCTATGTCACTAGAACTGCAAAAGTAGCATGAGACTATGGATGCTCATACCATAGTCTACCATCAATGGAATTGTTTGATGAGCAAGCTCGGTCTGAAAGGTTCGAGACTTTGAGGTTGATTTTTCTCTCTAAAATGGTTGAGGGATTGTCTCTAGTGCAGTACACGATGAAGATGAATGGATATATTGAGAGGTTAGCTAGCTTGGGTTTCATAATGGATCATAAATTAAGTATAGACTTAATTCTAACTGGTTTGACTGATAGTTATTCACAGTTTGTGTTTAACTATCGGATGAACTAAATATCCACTTCGATACCTGACCTAATTAATCTACTCAAAACAACTGAGCAAACTGTCAAGAAGGATAGTAAGGTTATGATGTTGATGGACTCTACTTCTGGTTCTTATAAGAGGAACCAAAAGAACAAGAAGAAGTTTAAGAAGCTAGTGGGAGGTGTAGCCAAGAAGAAGAAAAATGACAATGCACCAAAGGGAATTTGCTTTCATTGCAACAAGGAAGGGCATTGGAAGAGGAACTGTAAAGCCTATCCGGAGTCGTTGAAGCAAAAGAAGGCATTAGATGCTCCACCGTCTACTTCAAGTATGTTATTTGTCATTAAAGTTAATACTATTTCTGATCATAACATTTAAGTATTACATACCAGATGTGACTCATACATATGTGTTGATATTCAAGGTCTCAGGGATAGTAGAGAGTTTAAGAAGGTAGAGATGGACCTACTTATGGGAAATAGAGCAAGAGATGTTGCATTAACCGTAAAAACCTATGTTTGTATCTTCCTAGTAGGCTAGAGTTAATTTTAGATAATTGCTATTATGTACCCATTGTGACAAAGAACATTGTATCTATTACATGTCTTAATAAAACGAGATTTCATTTAACTTTTTGATGCAATGGTTGTTCAATTAAGTTGAATGAAATGTTGTATGGTACTGCTTCATTTTACAATGGTATTTACATATTAGATAAGTGCAATCCAATTTTAAATATCAATGACAATAAAAGACAAAAATAGGATAACTTAAAATCATCTTACTTATGGCATTGTTGACTTGGCCATATAAGTGAGAGACGCGTGATTAAGCTGCACAAGAGTAGTAGCTTAGGGTCATTTAATTATGAATCTTATGAAACATGTAAATCTTGCTTGTTATGCAAGAAAACTAAAATACCTTTTAAAGGAAAGGGTGAACGTGTGAATGCGTTATTAGATCTAATACATTTTTATGTATGTGGTTCAATGTCCATTCATGCCAGAGGTGGTTTTATGTACTTCATTACCTTTATTGATGATTATTCACGATATGGGTATGTGTATCTTATGAGATACAAGTCCGTAGCATTTGAAATGTTCAAATAATTTAGACATGAAGTAGAGAAATAACTCGGTAAAAGTGTCGAGACACTTTAATCAGATCAAGGTAGTGAATACTTGAATTAGGAGTTTCTAAGTTATCTTAGGGATAATGGGATTATATCACACTGGACTCCACCTTACTCACCGCAATATAATGGTATGGCTGAAAGGAGAAACTGAACCTTAATGGACATGGTAAGGTCAATAATGGGCTTAGCAAATCTACCGAAATCCTTTTGGGGTCATACACTCGAGACTGCAGTTTATATGATAAACATAGTCCCTTCAAAATCAGTCGATGTTACTCCATATGAGATATGGACTAACAAAAAACCATATCTTTTTCATATAAAAGTTTGGGGTTGTCCAGCTTACGTAAAGCGGATTCAATCAAACAAGCTTGAAGCGAAATCTGATAAAAGTCTATTTGTAAGATATCCTAAGGAAAGGATTGGATATCAATTCTACAATGCTTTAAAGTAAAAGTGTTTGTCTCAAAGCATGTTGTCTTTTTAGAGAAAGAGTTTCTTCTAAAATAAGACAGTGGGAGCGAAGTTGAACTTGTTGAAGTTCATGAAGCTCAAATAGATGTAGATCAACTACCTGAACCAGAGATTGTTGTTCATGGAGATGAGACAATAGTTAAACCTTCTGATTCACAAAATTTTCATAATTTAAGTAGGATACGTAATGTTCCAAAAAGATATGGATTTCTCATAAGTGAACATAATAACGTATTTCTCATTAAGGACGATGAGCCTATAACTTATGAAGAGGCTCTGAAGAGTTCAGAATATGAAAAATGGCTTCAAGCTATGAAGTTCGAAATGGATTTCATGTTTGAAAACCAAGTATAGAATTTAGTTGACCCACCCAAAGGGCTAAAACCCATAGGGTGCAAGTGGATTTTCAAGAAGAAAATCGACGTGGATGATAATATGATTACCTATAAAGTGAGGCTAGTCGCTAAAAGTTATCATCAAAGATAAAGAGTTGACTATGATAAGACATTTTGCCCCGTAGTCATGCTTAAATCCATTAGATTACTCCTAGCCATTGCTACTCATTATGATTATGACATATGACAAATAGATGTGAAGATGACTTTCTTGAATGGAAACCTAGCTGAGGATATGTATATGAAACAACCTAAGAGCTTCATATCCAAAGATGGCAAAAAGGCATGCAAGCTTTAAAAATCCATTTATAAATTAAAGTAAGCATATAAGAGTTGGAACATTCGATTTGATGAGATAATTAAAGAGTTTGGTTTCTCACAAAATTTGGATGAACCTTGTGTGTACAATAAGGTTAGTGGGAGTGTTATCATATTCCTTATGTTATATGTCAATGACATATTATTAATAGAAAATGATGTCTTAAGTTTGCAATCTATCAAAATTTGGTTGTCCCAGAATTTCTCTATGAAAAACCTTGGAGAAGCAACTTATATATTGGGAATAATGATCTATATAGATAGATCAAGGAAGTTGCTAGGTCTTTCACAGTCTACATACATAGATAAAGTGCTAAAAATTTTTGATATGGAGCAGTCCGAGAGGGTTTCTTCCCCTGACTCATAAGATAAAACTCTTGAAATCTATATATCCCAAGACACAAGATGAGAGGACTCACATGAGTTTGATCCCGTATGCTTCAACTATAGGATCAATCATGTATGCTATGTTATGTACAAGACCCGATATATCATATGCTCTAAGTGTTACGAGCAGATATCAATTGGATCCTGGTGAGTGTCACTAGGTGGCTGTCAAGAATATCCTAAAGCACTTGAGAAGCATGAAGGATGTATTCTTGGTATATGGAGATGGAGATCTCGTAGTGAGCAGACACACAGATGCCAATTTTCAATCTGACCAAGATGATCCAAATCCCAGTCAAGTTATGTTTTTGCACTGAATGGTGGCGCAATCAATTGGAAGAGTTTCAAACAAAAGAAGACTGCTAATTTAACGACTGAGTCAGAGTACATTGTAGTTGCAGAAGTGGAAAAAGAAGCTATTTAGATCAAGAAGTTCATTATGGAACTTAGAGTGGTTCCGAACATTATAGACTCGATACTGTTGTATTGTGACAATAATGAGGCTATTGCTTAAGCCAAGGAACCAAGGAACTAAGGTCTCATCAGAAATCCAAGCACATACTTAGGAGATATCACCTGATCAGGGAGATCATTGATAGAGGTGATGTGAAGATAGAGAGAGTGCCCACATATCAGAACATCGTTGATCCTTTGACTAAGCCACTTCCTTAAATGAGATTTGCTTCTAGTGTACTTGCCAATGGTATTAGATACAAAGGCGGTTGATTTTAGTACAAGTGGGAGATTGTTAGAGTAGTGCTATAAAGGCAATCACCTTTAGCACTTTTTTCTAAACTTTATTTTGATTAATAAAACGAAAAACAATTTTCATTAATTTGAAGTTCATTTATTTATGAATTGATGTCGTTCTTAAATCAAATTCATAAAGTCCATGATACAAAACATAGTATGAAGGAAATCATAATGAGATCATGATAATGAGATTCCTATCATGTGCAATTATGTTAGTATCTAAATTATCCCTAGTCATAGGATTAATGAGACAGGATATTGTTAATTCGGATAGATTAGCACATTTTATAGTTCTTGATTTGATCAAGCAATCAATCTCATAAATTGTAAACATGAAATGTTTAGAGTTAACATGTGGATGCTTACTAAGAGTAGTAAGTACATCGGATGAACCGATATGAGATTATCATATGGATGATCTATAAAATGTCATTGATTAATCTCATCATAGCAATGATGCAGATATCCTTCGACTTGAGGTACTCAAGGATATCTTAGATACTAATCCTGTGTTTTGATACCATTCCTTGTTGCCTAAAAATGAGCTCCCTCATAGGGTGGTGATTGGGTACAACTATTGGTATTTAAAGGTAATTGGGTAGCCAATAAAGAATTCACCACTCCTGATAGAAGGAGATGATACCCACAACCTCTTGTCAGGGTCACTACTCTGGAGTCTCTGGCCAGAGCAATTATGTGTCATGAAGAGAGTCTTCAATGACACATAGAGTAATAAGATCCCCAGGATAAGAATTAATATCACTTAGACTATATATGACATAGTCATTCTAGTGGGAGTTGACACATAGCCCGTACTCCAAACTAAGATGGTGAAGAGATGAATGCACGTTAATTAACTATGGAAAGGTTTGTAAGTTGAATAATTAACTATCAAAGAGTTTGAGTGTTAATCCACTTATATTCCAACAAATTGACATCATAAAAACCCTTCAACATTTGCTCATATTAAGATTTAATTCAAGTGACCAAAATTACTGGGAACTTAAAAGTCACATGTATAAAAGATTGGATGAAAAACAAAGTGTGTATGGCTGTCAATTAAGCAGGTGCCACAATCGTGACTAACTTAATGACAGGTGGTACATAAATGAGTTCTTCAGTTATGTACACACGAATTTTAGCCATATAACATACTTAATAGAAATACTAAGGATCTAGAACAGTTCTAGAAGTTGAGAGGAGTGATCTTGAGATTTATTCATGCAATCTTAAGCAATTGTTGCATGAAACTTGGTCTTGATCTAACTCTCGCTAGAGCATCTACTTGAACTCATCTTGTTTGGTGCTTTAACCACCCTTACAAACTGATTTTTATTCATCTTTGCATGCTCTCTAGAGGTCAAGGAAAGTGTTTGGTGTTTTATACAACCAAAACAAGGAGAAGGTTCAAGAAAGGAGGAATATTTGCAAGGTACATATGCTATAATTTCATGTTCTTATAATCTGTTTATACATGCACATAGATTCTGGATTTTTTGGGGATGTCGTGGGGTTGGAATTTTGATTTTGACACTTCTACTGCCTTACCATGTATATGATGCATGGATCCATGGCTCCCCAACATTGAATGCCACAAGTAAATAACTTGATAAGTTTGAAAATTTCTTTGAAGAACCAAAGAGAAAAACTCTTGTAATTGTAGTAATGATCTAAGATGATGTAACTAAAAAAGAAATAATCCTCAAATACTAAAAAATAAAACCATATTTTCTAAGCTTATATAAAAAAAAGGTTTTAATTGGTCACAATCTGGTTCACAATCGTGTGCTAGGCTATATTGACTACAGACATTTCATCTCAATTGAGCAAGGTTTAGGATATGCCTATATCTAAAGACCATTGATCCTTCTATATCTTTAAGGAGTTATGCATAGTCTAAGATATGTTTATAGATAGAGATCATGAATCTTATTGTAACTTTATAAACTAATACACAAATGCATATAACTTGAGACAATGGATTTATTTGTAAATTTTAAAAATGTATATAGTGTATGCTAAGCATATGTTGGAGACAGTGTCTCACCATTTAGTTATATAACAAGTTACACAGGCTGATACATATATGTGTTACATATTATGTTTACATATAAGTCTTATCCAAACTTAACCCGAACTAAGCTAACTAATGCTCGCCCTTTAATTTAGCTTGATTCCACATATTTAACTGCTTACCTCACCGCTCGATTAAACACATCTTGAAGCCTTTTATTACTTATTCATAATTTGTCCAGTTGACAAACTCAAATGACTAAAGGCAACTTGGTTACCATTTTTTCCTTCTTTTTTAAAAAATATTCATCCTCAAATCATCACTTTCATCAAAAGGAGTTAAGATAGAAACATTAAAAGTAGTGCTCTTATTGTACTCACTTAGAAGATCTAACTTAAAAAGCATAGTTATTGTTTTATTTTAAAACTTCAAATAGAGCTTCTTATCTTAGTTAAAATTATATCTTCTTCGATCTAAGAACCTCTCTTTTCTAATGTGCATATATGTTGGACCCCGAAACTTTTTGTTTCCAACTTATTGATTTTTTTAATTATTTATTTATGATTTATTTATTTGTGTTATTTTTTAGTTTTATTTTTATTTTCTTAGAATTGAGTTATTAATTTAGTGGGCATGAGTAGAAATTAAAATTTTGGATAGAAAGATTAGAATTAAATTAGAGTATAGTATGGTGATTAATGGATTAAAGGGATTAGTAGATCAAATGAAAAAACGGTAAAAATTGGAAGGAAAACCAAAGAAGAGGGGTATTTTTGGAAGAAAAGGATAAAATGTGTCTTGAATAAAAAAGAAGAGAAGAAGAAATCGTAAGAAGAAAAGAAGAGAGGAGGAAATCGCAGAGAAGAAAGAAAGAAGAGAAGAGAGTCGTGAGAGAAGCTAGGGAAGGAGAAAGAAAACATGGAAAGAGAAAGAATCAAGCTTGTCTAAGGTAAGTTTATCTTTCTTTCTTATTTAGGTAGAGAAAGAAGTAGAGAATGAGTTGTGTTGAAAGAAGATGAGACCCATTTTGATTT